>JADLZN010000373.1:542693-748431 GCA_018155175.1 Sinocyclocheilus anophthalmus | reverse complement strand
ACGCTAATAAGTTCATTGAGTTGCATTCGAGCTGCACAGTGAGTCTGCCATGACGGCTTGTGTTTTCTCAGACACGCCACACATCACGATGTTTTATGCCCAAATCTTCACCTCCAAACGAAGCACATTAGCCAAGATATGGCTGGCAGCCCACTGGGAGAAGAAAGTAACCAAAGCGCACGTGTTTGAATGCGACCTAGAGACCACCGTCAAGGAGATCCTGTCACCCCAGGTAAGGTGCACCTGGTTAATCCACTAAACCAGGCCATTCATGTGGTTAGTGCTCACTTTTAGAGGTAACGTTAGAATAAAGTGTAACGCTCAATTAAAAAGAGTTAAATCTTTCTTCCCTGGGTTTTGTGTGTGTTGTGTGTGTGTGTGTGGGTGTGTGTGTGTGTGTGTGTGGGTGTGCGAAGAGAGAGTGTGAGTGGTGTGGAGGAGCGACGTGGAGTGTTGGTGTGAGAGAGGGTGAGAGGTGAGTGTGTGTGAGAGTGGTGTGTGGAAGAGAGGAGAGTGGTGATTTGTGTGTGTTTGTGGTGTGTGGTGAGAGAGAGAGAGAGTGTGTGTGTGTGTGTGAGTGTGTGTGAGAGAGAGTGTGTGTGTGAGAGAGAGAGTGTGAGTGTATATGTGTGGGTGTGTGGTGTGAGAGAGGTGTGTGTGTGAGTGAGAGGAGAGAGTGGTGGTGTGAGGAGAGGAGAGTGTGTGTGTGTGCGTGTGGTGTGTGTGAGAGAAGGGTGGTGTGTGAAGAGAGAGAGGTGTGAGTGTGTGTGCGCGGTGGTGGGTGTGTGTGAGAGAGAGAGTGTGCGTGTTAGAGAGTGTGAGTGTATGTGAGAGAGTGTGTGCGTGTGTGGCTTCTGTGTGGGAGAGAGGTTGAGAGACAGAGTGTGAGTGATGTGTGTGAGAGCTGTGTGATGTGAGAGAGAGAGGGTGTGGGGTGTGTGGGCGTGTGTTTGTGTGAGAAAGAGAGTGTGGGTGTGTGTGTGTGGGTGTGAGAGAGAGTGTGTGCGTGTGTGAGAGAGAGACAGTGTGTATGTGTGTGTGAGAGAGAGAGAGAGTGTTTGTGTGTGAGAGAGAGAGTGTGTGTGTGCGAGGGTGTGTGTGTGTGTGTGTGTGTGTGTGTGGGTGTGTGTGGTGTTGTGTGTGTGTGTGTGTGTTTTCGTGTGCTGTCAGTTTGTGTGGGCGCGCGCGCGTGTGTGTGTGGTTGGTGCGAGGCGGTTGCGCGGAGCAGTGTGCAGTGTGTGTGCGCGAGTGTGCGTTGTGTGGCGGCGAGTGTGCGTGTGTGTGGCGCGCTGTGCGTGTGTGTGTGCGAGCTCGTGGTGCGCGCGCGTGTGTGTGTGGGTGTGCGCGCGCGCGAGTTGTGGGTGAGAGAGCGCGGTGTGTGTGCGAGAGCGAGCGCGTGTGTGTGTGGTGTGGTGTGTGTGTGCGCGCGCGCGTGTGGATGTGTGTGCGCAGTGGTGTGTGTGTGTGTGTGAGGCGCGAGGGTGCGAGAGCGCGTGTGTGTGGTGGTGTGGTGTGTGAGCGAGTGTGTGTTGTGTGCGCGAGTGGTGTGTGTGTGAGAGGGGGTGTGAGAGTGTGTTGTGTGTGCGCTGTGTGTGTGCGAGAGCGTGTGAGAGCGCGAGTGTGTGTGGTGAGCGAGCGTGTGCGCGCGGGGGTGTTGAAGAGAGAGTGTGAGTGTGTGTGAGCGCGAGGTGCGCGCGAGAGGGTGCGTGTGTGTGACGCGATGCTGCGCGCGAGTGTGTGTCTGTGAGAGCGGCGAGAGTGTGAGTGTGTGTGCGCGAGCGTGTGAGTGTGTCGAGGTGTTGGTTGTGTGTGAGAGAGCGTTGTGAGAGAGAGAGTGTGTGTGTGTGCGAGAGAGTGTGTGGGTGTGTGTGTGTGAGAGAGAGACCGTGTGCGAGATGAGAGTGGGTGAGTGTGTGTGTGAGTGTGAGTGTGTGTGGGAGAGAGAGTGATGTCGTGTGATGCGCGTGTGAGCGGCGCGAGTCTGTGTGTGTGACGAGAGAGAGGTGTGAGTGGTGTGAGAGTGTGTGGAGAGAGAGTGTGCGTGTGTGTTGAGAGTGTGTGTGTGGAGAGGTGTGGGTGTGAGAGAGAGAAGTGTGGTGTGTGTTGAGTGTGTGTTTGTGAGAGAGAGAGTGTGAGTGTGTGGGAGAGAGTGTGAGAGAGAGAGAGAGATATGGGTGGGTGTGTGTGGTGAGAGACGAGAGGGTGAGGGTTGTGTGTGTGTGTGTGAGCGAGAGAGGTGGGTGTGTGAGAGTGTGGTGATGTGTGTGTGTGTGTGTGTGTGTGGGTGATGGGAGTGTGTGTGTGTGTGTGTGTGAGAGCATGAGATGTGTTTGTGTGTGTGTGTGTGGGAGAGAGAGAGGAGAGGAGTGTGTGTGTGTGTGTCGGAGGAGAGAGGTGTGTGTGGTGGGGGTGTGTGTGTGTGATGAGAGAGTGTGTGTGTGGTGTGAGATGAGAGAGAGTGTGTGTGTGCGAGAGAGTGTGTGTGTGTGTGAGAGAGAGAGTTGTGTGTTGTGTGTGAGAGAGAGGTGTGTGTGTGAGGTGTGGTGTGAGCGTGTGGTTGTGAGAGGCTGTGTGTGTGAGGATGAGTGTGTGTGTGTGTGTGTGAGAAATATCTGAGTGTGTGTGTGTGTGTGAGAGAGAGAGTGTGTGTGTAGTGAGTGAGTGAGTGTGTGTGAGAGAGAATGTGTGTGTGAGAGAGAGAGAGTGTGTGTGGGTGTGTGTGTGAGCGGGTGTGTGTGTGAGTGTGAGAGTGTGTGTTTGTGTGTGTGTGTGTGAGTTAGAGGGGGTACGTGTGATGTGTGTGTGCGAAGAGAGAGGGTGTGAGAGAGGGAGTGTGGAGAGAGAGTCTGAGTGTGTTGTGAGAGACGTGTGAGAGAGAGAGGTGTGTGTGTTGAGAGATGAGAGGGGAGTGTGTGTGAGACGTGTGGTGTGAGAGAGAGGTGAGTGTGTGTGAGTGTGTTTGTGTGAGAGAGAGAGAGATTGTGTGTGTGTGTGAGAGAGAGAGTGGGTGTGTGTGTGTGGGTGTGGTGTGTGAGCAGAGAGAGGGTGAGTGGTGTCTGTGTGATTGTGTGTGTGTTTGAGTGAGTGTGTTTGTGTGTGTGAGAGAGTGAGTGTGAGAGAGAGAGAAGAGTTGTGTGTGTGTGTGTGTGTGTGTGTGTGTGTGTGAGAGAGAGTGTGTGTGTGTGGGGGTGAGAGAGAGAGTGTGGGGGTGTGTGTGTGAGAGAGAGAGAGAGGAAGAGAGTGTGAGGTGTGTGTGTGAGAGAGAGAGTGTGTGTGTGAGAGAGAGAGGGTGTGTGTGTGTGTGAGAAAGAGAGAAAGTGTGTGTGTGTGTGAGAAAGAGAGAAAGTGTGTGTGTGTGTGAGAAAGAGAGAGAGAGTGTGTGTGTGAGAGAGAGAGAGTGGTGTGTGTGTGAGAGAGAGTGGGTGTGTGAGTGTGTGTGTGTGATGTGTGTGTGTGAGATGGGTGTGATGTGTGGTGTGATGTGTGTGATGTGTGTGTGTGTGTGTGAGAGAGTGTGTGTTTGAGAGAGTGTGTGGTGTGTGTGTGTGTGTGAGAGAGATGGAGAGAGAGAGAGAGAAGTGTGTGTGTGAGAGTGTGTGTGTGTGTGTGTGTGTGTGTGTTGAGAGAGATGTGTGTGTGTGAGAGGCGAGTGTGTGTGTGTGGTGTGTGGTGTTCGTGCTTGTTTGTGTTGTGAGAGAGTGTGGAGAGTGTGTGTTCTATGTGAGAGTGTGTGAGAGTGGGGTGTGGAGAGAGAAGAGGAGGGAGGTGGGTGTGGGAGAGTGTGTGTGTGGGTGTGTGAGAGTGTGTGTGTGAGAGAGAGTGTGAGTGTGAGTGTGTGTGAGTGTGTGTGTGAGAGTGTGTGTGAGAGTGTGTGTGTGAGAGAGAGAGTGGAGTGTAGGAGTTGTCCGGATATACTCAAGGAAGACCAGATACCTTCTCACAGACTGCAGTGATGCATTGGTCAAAATTAATGTGGCTTTCCGGCCAGGTGAATGCATCCTCATATGTGCCATCTCTGATTTTAAATCCGTCAGTGACAACAGAACGAGTAAACACTGCAAGAGAGCTCAACGATATTTCATTTTTGATCACAGGACAGACAGATCTGCCTGAGGATGCGATGGAGGCCACGTTAAAAGCTATCACTCTCCCAGAGGACTTCACTGACTTCGATTCCCAGCTGCCTGATCTCAAGTATCATGTTCTTCAACAGCTCTTTATATAGGTTTTTTCCCCCTGATATCATGTTTTTATGACTTATTTGGCATGTTATGTCTCACCCAGCACCATTGATGTGGTCGATCACTTCTCTTTGAATCAGTGCCGCACTGAAGATATTACCCTCAAAGAGACCTTTGAGAACCACTTTCTCACCATGGAGAGAATAGGTAAACCCTCTGAATGAACAACGAACCAAGTTTTTACATGAACTATGCAAAACTGTAGATGTTGATTATTGATTGTTTGGCTCTCGTTCATGTCGCAGTAGTTGAGCCGGTTGTAACTGTGTTTGTTTACCATTCAAAGGTGAGGAAATCCAGTCTTATCAAGGACTGTTTGATCAGAGTTTCAGTGTCCATGGCGACTGCTTTGGTGATGAAGAAATGGCTGTCGACCTCATTGGTACAGTATATACACTTGTGAGTTTGCAACATGCACACACACACACATACTAATAAAAATAGTAATGTTTATGTGTATATTTAAAGTCAAAATGAAATCAGAACTGGCATTATGTATTTTCTAATGCAGCATGTTATACAACAAAAAAAAAGTTTTTTGTAATGCAAAAATAATTATAATTATGTTGCTCAATAAAAAAAATATGTTACCCAAATTTCAAATAACTGTTTAGACATTGATTACAAAGAGTTAAAGGGAGTAAAATGATGGCTGAATTAACATTTTTGGGTGAACTATCGCTTTGAAGTTAATATCAAGAGTTAACACTATTGTAATAGAGGTTAGTGCAATAATAGCAAATAATGTCATGTTTAAATAAGATGTGGGATACATTAAAATGTCCATATGTAAAGTTATGAGAGAAAAATCTAAATCGGTTTAATGTTGAAGCTGAAGTGTATAATTTCTCCTCCTCAAAAGGGAATCGTGAAAAGTGACTATTTTTTAAATATGTTTATCAAACACTTCCCCCATGGCTCAGTGTGAACATTAACGAGGGATAGGATAGTAGATTGTAATATAAGTGAATATGAATCCCCTTGCTTTTTGTGCATTTTGTACTATCTAAATTTATACGAACACATCTGCCTAGTCTTTTTTAAACCACTAAAATTATGGAACTGAATCACCCTCCCACTTTTTCCGAGTGCAATATTAGTTTCTTTCTCTTTATTTGTGGTCTGTCTAGATTTTATAGCAAATACTACTGATGATGCTGTGGTGCCTGATTTCTATGAGGACAGCCCGAATGAATTACCAGCGACACCTCCTCCTACTGCTGTCACTGCAGAAGGGAATGATGGTACACTTATTCTAGATATTGCATTACATTATATTCTAGCCGTTGAAATAGATGAACAAGCATATTTCATTCTTATTATTAGTTGGTTTTGGTCATATTAAATTACACACATACACATTTGCACTCAATTACATTTTTTAAATTTGCATTCTTAGTTTGTTCTTTTTTGCTGTCATACAGATTTAGTCTCAGTCATTTTTTTGTTTTAGGAATTGTGAATATTTTGAATTTATTTTCAAAAGGAAAAAGGCCATGTTTTTTATGATATCATATTTCAAACTTACATACAGTTGCTTTAGTAAAACATTGCATAAAAACACATTTAGATGTGTGTTTTAACTAACCACTTTGGATATGTAAGATTATAAAATGATAAATGGCTAATATCTGATCTTAATATTGTACAGTTATTATCTGTAATTTATTATGAATTGACCTTTGCTTGCAACGCTAACATTTACCACTGTGTCAATCTCTCAAAGAGCTGGAGTCTGTGAAACCAGGACTTTCCTGTTTAAAGGGTAGGAGCAGTCCAGCCTTGACTGAGACCACTTTCTTGGTAAATGCAGAGGAAGGCTTTGCTCTTGCACCTGTTGCTGGCACACGTGAGTTTTAACAGCTCTGGCGAATATAATGAGCGGTAGTTTTGGACCTTTGCCTCAAATTGTTGTACATTGTTCACTGTTGAACTGTTAAAGGGACAGTTCACCAAAAAATGACAATTCTGTCATCAACTTCTCACCCTCGTGTCGTTCCAAACCTGTATGAGTTACTTTCTTATGTGTAACATAAAAGAAGATATTACAATGGAAGTCAAAGGCAGCCAAACCTGTTTGATTTTCAACTTTCTTCAAAATATCTTTTATGTTCTACAGAAGAAAGAAAGTCATGCATTTGGAACAGCATGAAGGTGAGTAAATGAATACAGAAATTTCATTTTTTGGATGAACTATCCTTTTAAGTGGCATTTTACTGCTTCAGGAAGCCCCTTAGAGGGTGCTGTTGACAACCAGGAATACAAATATTCACAAAGGGTTTGCAGGCCAGATCATGGTAATGAATCAGCTGCTGCAGTATATGCACTGTTTTTTGTGTTTAGCATGATAGCCTGCTGTGTTTGCCAAAAGGCATAATATGCAACCAGAGCGTGGAATACTGTATTTTCCCGCACCCCAAACAAAAATTTGTCATGCAAATTAATGTCAACCACAGTTTTTCTTGACGGTTTTTATTGCACTGACATATATTAAGACATTTCTGCATAATACTGGATCACAAATACAGAATTGGCTTTTTATATTAATGTAGTGAGTTAAAAAAATATATATCCTTTTAGTTTTGGCGTTATATATTATATACTGCTCAGTAAGCATTACGCTAGTCTTCCAGATTTGCCATCAAGACATCAGCGCGGGCCTAAAACTAACGTTTTCCTGTCTGCCAATGGCCGGTGATTGAGGAAAATTGACTTGCCCCAAACTTTTTGACTTTTTTTTTACAGGACCATGAACCTTATTTCTAAAAAAAAAAAAAAACGGCAGCAACCCGAACATATGGGGATAAACATCTAATTGCCGATTTTAATTATGAATATTAATATTTATGATTATAATATTAATCAGATTGTAAAATAAATAAATATCACTATAATACTATTGAACTGTAAAGTAGTCATAATATAAACTTGATCTAATATTTATATATATATATATATATATATATATATATATTATATATATAGCAAGACACCCAGTACAATTACAATACTGATATTCATTGTTGGTGTTCTGTACTTTGAAACGTTAAACCATAGAGATTTATTTTGGCAGAAAACCACATAGAAACTTCTCTTTTGTTGACAACAGACCATTCTCATTACAAACTGTGCATTTGGAAATGCAACATTATTTAATGGCCAACTGGCTAGTAAAGCTGTTTCATATACTCGCCAGGTGTTTTGCTTACATTTGGTGGTTGATTAGTGTTAATTTTAGGCCCTGCCTCAGACTAATGGAAAGTTCAAACATGTGCTCAGCGTCTTCAGCAAGGAAAAGAAGCACGAGGAAGCGGAAGCTAGTGATTGACCGGTCAAAGGAGCTAACAAACGATGACATCAGGAATCAACTGGCTGACTGCTCCGACCTTTTAACCCCATTGGAGATAGCCCCGCCCACTCGGCAGCTCATGGAGTGGAGGGAAAAGGGAGGAGTGAAGCAGCTGTTCTCCAGTTTTTGTCTGCCACTCTTTCACCCTGACTTAAAGCAGGTATCGCCCACCCTCTGCTGAAATAGTAGCTGAGCTCAACTGAAGTGCACAGCTGTCATTATATGGCCAGTATAGCATTAAGCAGTGCATCATGGGATATCTTCCTCTCCCTCTATTCCTCTAGCTGTTCCCTTGTGGCACATCACGTAGGAGACCAGGCTTGGAGGGAGGAGCGAGACAGCAGACTGACCCTGAGGAAATGAGAGGGCAACCTAGAGAGGGTAACAAATCACATTGCATCAGACAAAAGCAGAGCTGATGAAAATCTGGTCCTGTTTCCACCTGGTATTAAGATGCATTTTCAGTCATCCGATCTCAAGTGGTCAGTTGAGACTAGGGAGGCAGAAAATTTGCTGTAAATTTCAGAAACATTCCAGAAATTTTGGAAACTTTCCAGGATTTTTGGAGACTTTCAGAAATTACCAGAAATGTTCCTCCCCTTTGAAACCCTAGTCGAGACACATTACTGTTTTAACCTGGTCCTATCATGCATTTTAAATGCGTCTCTTTTGACCACTTGTATTAGGATTTTGTTTTTTCACTGTACATCACTTTTGCTAGTGCGGCACACAAATACAATTGAATGATTGAAGCCACTATGCTGCTTACGAGCAAGCAGGAAAGAAAGCGAATGGAAAACATACAAATTCATTTTTGGATTAACTATCCCTTTAATGCATGTATAGGCGCCGGCGCAATGACTTTTGACATTTTTTTCCCCTGATAACAATTTAAAATACGGCATCATTTTTGCTCATACAGATAAGAAAAATGCATCATTCGAAATTGTAAAGTCTACTTTTATTTGTGTACATTCACATTAGCAACAAAATGTTGTGCTTTTTTAAAATAAAGAAAACAAACAGGATGCCCTTTCTGCCATCTCGGTCGCCGTTAACCGTGGAACTCGTCATATGGGCTACTTGCCTCAGACATCAGAAATATATCTATAGAAAGCTCGAAATGTCTAGTTCATTATGTAATCCGTACGAAAGGTGCAATTTTTTCTGAAGGCACGTCCACTGTACTGCGGAGATGGCGAGTCAGCATCGTTAACTTCATCTTTGCCGCAGACAATGACTCAGAAAACAGTAGTTCATTAATAAATATCTCCTTGTCATTTTTCCCGACACATTCATAGTCATTAATGCGTTTGCCGGTGCCTTGTGGCAAGTTTTATGTGCGCTTGAGTGCGGAATACGCTAGCTAGCCTATATGTTAGGCTCATTATGGTTTAGTAGATATTAAGTAATTACAATATATAATATATATATAATATATATATATTATATATATATATATATATTTTTTTTTTTTTATATATATATATATATATGTGTGTGTGTGTGTGTGTGTGTGTGTCGGTATGATACATGTTTAGAACAGCATGAAGGTGAAATCTAAAAATTCAAAAATAAAAATATTGTCCTGATTGGTGTGTGTGAACCTGTAGCAGTCTGGGAGAACACAGCTCAGCCGGGGCTGGATGACTGGAGTTTGCTGCAAAAGTCTGTTGTTCCAGATCAACCTTCTGTCACTCATCCAGAACCTCCACCTCTGTGGAACACCAGCAGTGTAAGAACTACATATGCACTTAATGACCATTCAAGTCAACAAGAAGTCAAAATTGACCATTTACTGACTTTATACATGTTCCTGGTTTTATTGTGATTGATTCACTGCTCCAAGTTCATGATCATTCATCAGAATGCAATGACTAATCATTTCACCCCCATCTCACCCTTTCTCTGTCACAGGAGTAGAGTAGGTTGGGGGTGTCGTATCCAGAGCCTGTCTCTGATATCTCCATGTTTGTTCATCCATCTGGAGGGACGAGGGAAACGCCAGTGACACAGGCACAGGTAGTGCTAAACACTCAACCACACACGAAACATCTTTTTCCATCAGGACCCCAAATAAACAAGACCTGCCACAACTAATCAGTAATGGACCTTTTTCACATTTCCATGTTTCTCAGCAGCGGAAGTCAACATAGTTGGGTAAAATTCTATAGCAGTGATTGGGAGACTATCACAAATATATTTTTTGCATTCCCATTGATCAAAAAGGCAAAGAAAAAACTCCACAATAATGTTCGCAACTGGTTCAAAAAAAGGAAAAAACAAATAGAGAGAGATTGATAATGGCAGTTAGAAGAGAGAACGATGTCAACTTTACCATAGCTGCCATAGACGTTTGTATTAGAAACGCCCCTGAATTAGCATTAACTCGTTTTTGTAATTTGATGCAAAGGTAATATAATACAAAGCATTGTGTTATAAATGTACAAACATTAAAAAAAAAAAGAAAATATAAAAAACTTTGTAGGATTTACAATGCTGATGACTATTGAAATGGATCATAACAGTCTTGTTAAAAGGGTCCATAATTGCTAATATATAATAAACAATTTCAATCAACCAGTGACATTTTTGCACTGTGCAATTGTCAACACCTTTAAAATTAGGGTAGCAATCCATCCAATTTGTCATATTTGTTGAACTCAAGTTAAACTATAACGTTCAATATTCCAGTAACTAATATTACTAAAGTTTAACAAAATTACCTGGAAAAAAATGTTACACAGTCAAAAAACGGTTTTGATCCATTCTTGCATTCCATACTTGATCATTGCAGGATATTACATTGCCATCATTAGGCAATATTATTGGAGCTTCATTTTCAGAGTAATATTTAAATGCTATATGACACTTTATTCACAATTATTAAATCAACAATTTTGTAAAGAAATAAGTGGCTCTTACAACCTATTCTATGAAAAATTGAGATAGGAGGGTCCATTTGTGTTTTTGGTTGTTGTGCTAATTGTGACTTCTGGATTTTCTGGATTTCCAGTTAGTTTCGGATTTAATGGGCTCTTGCCACACTCTTTAAAACAGGTCTTACACTTTCTGTCAAATGCTCTGAGTGAACCTTTCTGTCACTTATTATGTTGCTCATTGCAGCTGAGATGGTTTACAACCAGACATATCTTGCATTTTACTATGTTTACTATTGTATTCATATAAAGCAAGCATTTCCATTGTGTAATACAGCCTGTCCCAACAGTGAACGATTACCATTACATTTCAAATATTTCATAGAGCGTGTGCATGAATGTCAGTCAAATTGTTGCAACAGAGAAGGGGCTGCAAACATTTGAACCTGAACTAATGCTTGTTAAATTTACCATTATCAGTCTTATATGTTCATATACACTATAGGGCTGTCCAAAAAAATTTGACTTTCGAATATTCGTTGAATTTAAAATAAAAAACCACATTCGAATGCAAAAACGTGGCATCGATTTTAGTTGTGTGTTAAGGAGGCAGCCTTATCAGTGGCTCACGAGATACGATGACGATGTAAGTGTCATTGCATTATAATGTTTTTGTTAGCCTATCCTTTTGAAGCCACTAGATGCGGCGCTGCTGCGTTGTTCATTACAAATATTGCGGGAAATGAGAACATCAATGCGGAGAAGATCTTGTTTACGTCAAAACTGAAACCAAGCCGTTCACACAGAACACATATTTCACGCATTTTCTAGAGGGACATCTATCACCGTTGCACTCGCGTCTCGCACAAAAGAGCCGCATGTTTAGAAAGCCATGTACAATTAATGCAAGTTCAACTTTGAAAAAACATATCTTGAGACTTATGGCGGGGGGTTTTCCCCATCCCACTGCATCTCATGTTTTTAAATGAAAAATGTATTCTGTGTGATTGGCTTTCGGACCTTTGTATTAAACTATGCATACATACATGATGCTGTTTTTTTATAATTGTTTAAGCAACTTAATTAAAATTGGTTTATAAACATTATTTTAAACATTATGCATTTTTTCACAGATAGTCGTGTTTTCTAATGCTTTGAATAAACGTGCATTAGTAATATTTTGCTCGATGCACCCTCTTGTGGCCTCAGAAGAGAAGCCAAAAGCTTTTCTTCACCCTAACTGAAATTATGCATTTTAAATTAGAATATAATTCGAGTTTAGTTTTTCAGCCATTTTGACAGCCCTAATACTCTAATGTTCAAACGTTTGAGGTCAGTATGTTTTATTTTTGAGGACAATGTTCGTTTGGACAGTATGTGTCTTAGAAGGCACACTTAGACCACTTACACTGACTATCTGATGTATATTATACACAAACATGGCAGGATCGGTCTGAAAGTGCTAGTTCCAGTCAGTCCCAGTCGACTTTATGCAACTTGAGGGCGCTGGGGTGCACCAGTCTGCCTGGAAAGTCATATTTACAAGATACCAGGCTGATACAGTGACAACTGAACTGTGGTGGTAGAACTAATGACTGGATTTGCAGAACGACAGGATGTCGTTATTAAACTTTGAAGTAGATGTCCACAAATAGAAGTGTATATTCTGCTTTATTGTTTGATTGACGTGTTAAGTTTTGTTGTGTAAAAGCACAACAAACTGTGATTGGTCAGTTTTCATGTCGGTCAGACAGATGATTCAAAAACACAGTCAAAACAAAAGATTGGTCTTTAAAAGTACTTCTGTAGAAATTAGACAATTTAATATATTACTAGTGGAATATTTCAGCATTTTTATTAAACATGCCAGTAACTTCAAAAGTTAGCAAACAAGGTAGTCAGAACACACATTTTTTTACTTGCCACCAAATAGGCAGAAGTCAAGTTTGCCTCTTTTGGGATTGTACATGGAAAATATTATAATATTTGTTATTTAATCATTATGTATCATTTTTTTGGACTTAGATATCTCAGGTGTATTGAATAACAATGTTTTATAGACATCTTTTGGGCTGTACAAACTTTATTTGATCCCATACAGCAATTTTCAGATATATTTTTCAATATAAAAATATACTAAATCACTAAAATGTCTTAAAATATATTTAATATTTTCTAAAAATATATTTGTGTATTTAAAAAAATACAATTTTAAAGTATTTCAAACATACTTAGTGCTACATAAAAAATAAATGTGTTGTCTATAACACATAAAAATAATGAATAACGCCTAAATGTAGGCTACTGTAAGATTGGAAATGCATTTTATTGTCCCAGAAATGCATTTAGAACTATATTTTAGTATATAAAGTTTAATTTTTTTATTTTTTTTTTAATTTAGCATATACAGTAATTAAAATATATTTTGGCCAGAAAACAAATTGTGTATATATGCAATATGCACGTTTTAGGAGTTAACTTAGTGCTTAACTGCTCTAACTTCTCGTTTCTCTTCAGAGACAAGACTCTTCTCCCAATGCCGTGTACAGTCTGCGTGCTTTATGTGAGAGCAGCAATCGTTCATATGTGGCAGCCGTATTTTTCTGCCTGCTGGTGTTGAGGAAACAACAAATCCTCAACCTGCACCAGAGCGCCCCATACAGGGACGTCATGGCCACACCTGGGCCTCTCTTTTCCTCCCTCTAGAACAGCCATGAAGCAACGGAGGGAAAACCTTTAGAGACCTTAGAGCTCATTAAAGGGCTTTGCAGTGTCATACACGTTCTTGGTTGGAAGCAAATTTGATGGATTTCTGTAAATATTTAGACATTGGGTTATAAATTCCCATAGAGACCTGCTAAAAAATGTGTCTGATCTATGAAATGTGTCTGTATAGTGTTATACTGTTTCTTAAAAATATATAGTATATATATAATACTCAGATCTGTATGAGCTGGGCTATGGTTAAAAATTACCGTAGAGCAACACACAAAATATCAAATGGTCATTAATATGATTGTTTCAGTTTAACCAATTTTTATGAACTAAATTAACTAAATCTTTGTTCATTACTTGAAAAGTCAGTTGGCATGGATTGAAACTCAAGCCTGAATAGGTCTTTGTCTTTTCGTCTTACAGTTTAATGTAATAATAGGTATGTTCCAAAAACTGTTCTTCTCTGTGTTGATTAATATGACCTGTATGATCTTTTTACCCAATCCTTGAGACCATTAAATGTACAAATCAAATAAATATTGCAAAACCAAATTATAATAAGTTACTGTTTCTCTTGTTCCAAAAAAACTTTCACAAACTCTAAAGGAAAAGTTTAGAAGGATGTTCTGGCTGCTCTTGTAAAATGTGTGAATAAGGAATGATGCTATATTTAGCTCTGACAGTGTAAGAATAATTTTCATATTGTTAGTAGTATTTCAAGATGAACTTACTGGACTGAAGCAACTTAGGTTTACTTAATTATCCATACATTTTTTTATGGTCTTGTTAAAATATATATGATAAATCAGGCTAAGGACGTTTATTTGTTCATCTCTCATCATTGCACTGCATTATCAGTGTTGCCCACACAATAAAAACTACAGAGCTTTGATCATAAAACTAAGAGTTTAAATAGAACTTAGACATATTATTGGAAGTTATAGAGTGACAACTAATATGTATATGTATTTTATATAAGTAGTCTGCTACACTGTTATAAAGATCTCATTGATTTACATTACAAGCTATCAGAAATTCATCTTAACTTTTGGCCATATCAGCAACTGCACCAAATTACATATTTTTGCTCAATTTGAGTGTCTGAATAAAATCGAGCTGGTTTTTCCTCCGTATTCTCTGTATCAATAATGGTTGCTTTTACTATTTCATGTCCGGTATTAATTGACACAACGGGGAGGACATGGCATGCTATGTTTTACGCTATTAGTTAAGTCTTAAAAGAGAAAAATGTGACAGGTTTTTTTTTCCTCCAAGGAAAAGTGTCATGATTGGGGATATGCTTTACTTTAAAGAGTGTAGCTCCAGTGTAACAGGGTGACTGGAAGTTTAAGGGAAACTAAACAATTAAATGGTTTAGACGCTATAAAAAAAAATCTGTAGGTATATAATAACTTGTATTTTTAAATCAAAGGAGTAAGTAAAATGTCTACACTAACTGCCACATTTGCCCATTTAGGTGTTGAGGAAACATGAAACACACATACATTGTTTTCTTTGTGGATTCTGACATCTCAGTGGTCAGTGGCCTCGATCTTGTCTAGTGAGCATTCATACTTGCTCCAGTAAAATCGGTTTCAAGCATTGCTCCTGACTACCATTACTGGATTGGCAGAATGGGTCAGATTTAATCACGAGAGCTGCAGTTCAGAGGAAGCTGTCTTAAGGCAGTCGCCACTGGTGTGAACTAACGCTTTAAATGCTCAGAGCCACTAAAGAGAGATTCGGTAATCTGTGCTCATAATCTGTAAACAGTACAAATTGTTGTGACTACAGTTCTGCGGCTCTGATGATATAACCATTACTATTTTGAATAGTTGGTCTCTGTCCCTTTAAGAAACGCCGTCGCAGCGTCTCGCAAATGCGTCGTTTCTGTTTTCTCAGGTTATCGCGCGCGTAAGACAGCAGCATCAGCATCAGCAGCATCAGCCGACAGAAGCATAAGCATCCGTCAAATCAAGATCGGGGAATGACGCCGCGCCGAAGGGCAACAGACAAATCCATGCACAAACTTCACTGGGATCCTGCAAAGCAGCGTCGACGGAAGAAGAGCAGAGCGTGTAAGTGACATTCATCCCGGTTCACTCTTCTCTGTCATGAATTCTCTCGACTTACAGCTCTTTCATAAACTATATCAGGTGCTTAAAGGATTGGTGTAACTGCGTCTCTCAGCCTACTACGGGTTCTTTACACTAGGCGTATTATGTAATATAGTTTTACGCTGAAGAAAGTCAACGCCGCACTGTTGCAGAGCGCGTTTCAGTCTCAGACCGGTGAAGAGTGTTCTGCTGATGTACGATACTGTTACATAAGACAGCTCGTGCCCTTTACTACACAGGGACGATTTACCTGCAACCTATGGGGGAGGTGACGGTGTGGCCCGCTCCTGAAACCATGGAAGTTGTGCATCTAGGAAAATGTATCATTCTTGTAAAAAAAAATTGAATCTTTATTTGCTTGTTATATTGTACAACCCTGTGAGGCAGACTTAACCATGGATATGTCCCAGATATTTCAAATGTGGGGGCAAAAATAAACTATCTATCTATCTATCTGTCTGTCTGTCTGTCTGTCTGTCTATCTGTCTATCTGTCTATCTGTCTGTCTATCTATCTGTCTGTCTGTCTGTCTGTCTGTCTGTCTGTCTGTCTATCATCTATCTCTGTCTATCTATCTATCTATCTATCTATCTATCTATCTGTCTGTCTGTCTGTCTGTCTGTCTGTCTATCATCTATCTCGTCATCTCATCTATTAGCCGATCATCTTCGGCTGTCTGTCTGCTGTCTGTCTGTCGTCTGTATTATCTATCTATCGATATATCGATCTATCTGTCTATATCTGTCTGTCTGTCTGTCTATTGTATCATTCTATCGTTATATCTATCTATCTATCTGTCTGTCGGTCTGTCTGTCTTGTCGTCTGTCTGCTGTTATCTATATATCTATCTGTTATGTTCTGTCTGTCTATATCTATCTATCGATCTGTCTATCTAGTATAGGTATCTAGCGATCGATCTATCTAGTTGTCTATCTATCTATTTATTATCTATCGATCTATCTATCTATCATCTATCATCTATCATCTATCTATCTGTCTGTCTGTCTGTCTGATCTGTCTGATCTGTCTGTCTGTCTGATCTATCTATCTATCTATCTGTCTGTGGTCTGTCTATCATCTAATATCTATCTATCTATCTATAGATCTATCTATCTATCTATCTATCTACTACCACCCCACCACATTATTATCTGTTATCTATCTATGGTCTCGTCGTGTCGTCTATCTATATATCTATTCTATCTATCTATCTGTCTGTCTGTCTGTCTATCTATCTATTATCTATCTATCTCTGTCTGTCTGTCTGGCTGTCGTCTGTCTGTCTATCATCATCTATCTATCTAGATATCTATCTATCTATCTATCTGTTGTCTGTGCTTTATGTCTATCATCTATCTATCTATCTATTATCTATCTATCATCTATCTATCTGTTGCTCTGTCTGTGTTATCATCCTATATCCATCTTCTAGCTGTTGTCTGTCAATCTATCGGTCTATTATCTTCTGTAGTCGGGTCTGTCACCTAATCTATTATATATCTATATGACGATTATCTATCTATCTGTCTATCATCTATCGTCTGTCTGTCTATCTATCTATTGTCTATCTATCATTCTAGCTATTCTATCTATCCAGTCAGTACGGTCCGTCCTTCCGTCCGTCCGTTCTGTCTGTCTATCATCTATCTCTGTCTATCTATCTATAGAGCTATCTATCATCTGTCTGTCTGTCTGTCTGGCTGTCTGTCTATCTATCGATCTATCTGTCTGTCTGTCTGTTGTCTATCATGATCTATCTATTGTCTATCTATCTATTTATCTATTTATCTATCTTATCTATCTTATCTATCTATCTTATCTATCTATCTATCTATCTATCGTCTATTATCGTTGTCTGTCTGATCGTCTATCATCTATCTCTTGTCTATCTATCGTGTCTGTCTGTCTATCATCTTCTCCGGTCATCTATCGTTGCTAATCATCTACTATATCTATCGATCTATCTAGCTATCTTCTATCATGTCTGTCTGTTGTTGTCTATCATCATCGATCTGGCTATCCTATCTATCTATCTATCTGTCTATCATCTATCGATCTATCTATCTATCTATGCTATCTATCTATATATCTATCTATCTATTTATCTATCTATGTCTCTGTCCCCCCCCCCTTTTTCTGTCTATCATCTATCTATCTATCTATCTTTCTATCTATCTATCTATCTTCTGTCTATTTCTATCTATCTATCTATCTGACTGTTTCTATCTATCGATCTATCTATCTATCTGTCTGTCGTCTGTCTGTCTGTCTATCATCTATCTATCATCTATCTATATATCTATCTATCTATCTATTATCTATCTGTCTGTCTGTCTGTCTATCATCTATTATCTATCTATCTATCGGGCTGTCTGTCCTGTCTGTCTTATGTCTGTCTGTCTGTATGTTGTCTGTCTGTTGTCCTAATCTACTGTCTTCGTCTGTCTGTCTGTACGGTCTGTATGTCTATCATCTGTCGTCTGTCTGTCTATCGATCGATCTGTCTGTCTGTCTATCTATCATCGATATATCTATCTATCTATCTATCTATCTTTCTGTCTGTCTGTCTATCATCTATCTATCCATCTATCTATCTGTCTGTCTGTCATCTATCTATCTGTCTATCTATCTATCTGTTATGTTGTCTGCACCTATATATTATCTATTATCTATCTATCGATCTATCTAGATGTCTATCATCATCTCTATCGTCTATCATCTATCTATAGTCTGTCTGTCTATCTATCTATCTATCTATCTATCTATCTATCCTAGGCCTATCTAGCCATGGGCTTAGGGTATCTGTAAAACGGTGAGCTCTGAGGCAAGTTGTTGAATATGCTAATGTCAAATGAAAATAAAATCGCTTTAAACGATGGGTAGAAATCCAAAACTTGAAGAAGAAAAAAACTTTTGGCAGCATTAAAATATTTTTATTTTTTTATAATATAAAGACCAGACCATTTTTAAAAATGGTTTCCATTTAATTGATTCAACTGAAGTATATGTCATAATGGAGATCTTTTAGTTTCATATAAAATGTTTTACATGGTTAGAATTTTTTTTTTTTTTAAATGCTGAAAATTAAATCAATGTTTATTTCTGACACTAATAATGCTGCTAGTGAGAATGCTTCTATTTTACATTTTTCAAATTTAATTTGTATTTCTATTTACACAGCATATTGTCATCAAAACAATTTAAGTTCAAATGCAAATTGAACATGAATTTAGATTTGAGATGTTCTAAAGAACCTCTGACCGTCTGTACGATCAGCATCACAAATTTACTTTGATTAGACATCTAGAAATAGTGCAGAAATATTTCATATTTATATGACTATAGCATTTCGTGTAGGTTTTTTTTTCAAAATGAAATGTCTGAAATGTCTTCTTCATTTCTAGGTTTAAATTCAGTTTTTACATTTCAGTGTAGTCTCAGACTCCAGTTGTATTTTGTATTTGTATTTACGTTTATTAATCTAGTAGCCAGTTCAGTATCTAAAATGACAAAAAAGGGGAGCAACATGAACGGTTCATCCATAGTAACATAAGAAGTGCTGCAATACAGTTCGAGATTGTTCAGAGAAATGCAGACTAGAACAGTGATAAAAGTGAGCAATAGGGAGCGAATATGTGTCTTGAAAGTTGCAATGATTTTGACTGTTTGGGCAACTGCAGATATAGTGTGTGTGTCTCTGTTCATGTGACTTGTGGCGCAGACCTTATGTGATGTCCTGAACTGAACCCTGCTGCCTGACAGATGCTCTCGGGGGCTAAATATACTAACAGTCAACTCAAATATCATACACTTTCTGCTTATTTGTTGCGGAAGTAATGTCAGGAGATGTTATTTTACATACTGAATGTTTATGAAATGTATTTATTTATTTTTTAATGATGACAGTGCAAACTCCTCAGCATATCAGAACTGGGTCATGCTAGAAAAAGCTTCTTTTTTTCTGGTCATTGTGCACATTGTGAACAGAAATAAGCCTTTTTTTTAAAAGATGTATTCTCAGCTCTAAACATAATCTTAACATTGTAAAACTGCTTCCAAAGAGGTCACTATCAACACCTTACAGACGACTGAGGACAGTTATGATTAATCAAATAATTCATCAAATGTGCATTATAAACTAGAAAAATATAAATCCCGGCCACACACTATACAAGTTTGCATAATAATAAAAAAAATATTGAGTCAGTTGACCCTCCTCAGGCTTACAAAACATTCAGAGTGCAAGCACATTTAAGAACACATCTTAAGAGTGCAATCAGCTCTAGTAATAATCGCCATGCCTCCAATTACAAAATATGCATTAAAATAATGTAGAAGCACATGAATCAATAGTTAACACCAGCTTTGTCATGGCTGCCAATGTTACGTCAGTCACACCCACACACACACACACACACTTTTGTCACGCATGTCACCATTTCATGCACTGGAGAGACAATGCATGTTTCTGTGAGTGTGTGAATAGCTCAGTTCAAAGTGTGAATGAATCCATCATCTGTGCTGTATGTGTGTGTGTGTGTGTGACTTTGTCTAGGTTATTTTGTTTATTGTTCTGAATGCTTGGTTTACATAAGCATTTAATTTCTTGTGAGTCACTTGTGAGACCCTTTTGTGTTCTGTTAAAAAAGGTCCCTTTCCCTTTAAGTACCAAGAGATTAATATTGTGTCATTCAAATGTGTTTTTTCCGCTGATTATGGTGTGTGTGTGTGTCTTAGAGAGATCTGTCCTGAGGAATCCTTGTAATTGTGCCGTTACAAGGTGTCAGTCCTCACCCATGTCCCACTCTGCGAGCCGAAAGCCATCTGCTGGTTCCCGCAGGTAATGCTCTCCTCCTCTTTTAAAGGGGTCATATGACATTGCTAAAAAGAACATTATTTTGTGTATTTGGTGTAATGAAATGTGTTTATGCGGTTTAAGGTTCAAAAAAACACATTATTTTCCACATACTGTACATTATTGTTTCTCCTCTATGCCCCGCCTTTCTGAAACGCGTCGATTTTTACAAAGCTCATCGTTCTGAAAAGCGAGGTGTGCTGTGATTGGCCAGTTATCCAGTGCGTTGTGATTGGCCGAATACCTCAAGCGTGTGACGGAAATGTTAGGCCCCTTACCATATTGTGATGCCCTGTCCGGCCGGAGCGACGAGACAAAAACATTAAAACCCATTATAAACGAAGTATTTGTTGCATCCAGTGGGGACATAATTCTGTATTATAATGATTTATACTGTCTTTTTACGCGTTGCATTGCATCGCGCCGCGTAAACATAAAACCATGTCTGCATTTGTGATCGGAGAAATGACAAACAACAAGTGCTACTCTACACTGCTCAAAACTTGCGTTTGAATCGTCAGTGGCAAATTCTTTAAATATGCAAACCTACCTACAGTCTGTGAGTCAGGGTTGAAGTGTTCTGGAACAGTGTTGTAAATACAACTTAACCACTGATTTCTAGTCGTGTCCTCTTTTGGAAGACCAAACAAAGTAGTTTCGCTTTCACAACGAAACACACAGCACCTTCACGACATGGCGGCAGCAACAATACTACAGCGAGAATAAAAGTTACGCCTTCTTTCTTTGCGTGAACATTTGGGCGGCGTTATGCAAATCTTCAAACATAGTGAGGTAGATATGTGGGGGCGTGTTGATGAGCCGTTTTAGGGGGGCGTGGCAAAATCTTAACTTTGATAAAGAATATCTATTTGGATTTGAGACTTCAGTCTTTGCAAATTTACAGATCTTCTTTATGCACCAAGAGCTTGTAACACTCCAAAGAGAAAGAAAAATTGAAATCGCATCATATGACCCCTTTAACACACACAATTATTATGATGTGATATATTCATACAGTGGCAGTAGTTTGAATTCCTTTAAAAACACATCCAGTTTTCCAGTGTAAAAAGTTTCACTGTGACAGCCTGTTTGATATGGACGTCACAGCTCAGCTGTCACTGTGTGTGTGTGTGTGTGTGTACAGAAGCCTGCTGCCAAGCAGCACTCGACACTCGCATGGGGACTCGTCTGTCCGTAGCAGTTACTCAGCAGTGTCCTGCAAGTGCACAGAGAGCAATACTGCAGCACGCTCCAACCCAGCCACACCACGGTGAGCGACACACACACTCAAAGGCAGATTAGATTTGTCTTCCATCAGGGTCGTGTTCCAGATTTTGTATGGTGGCAAAAAGTACAGTGCAAAAATAGAATTAATGGAACTGACATGACACTATATCCATTTAAAAGTATGGTTACTTGTGTCCTAATCGGATATTCAAAAGTTCTAAAATACTGAGATAATTATGTGTATTAGAATAGTTCACACAAAAATAAAGATCTGTTATTATTCACACACTCCCATGTTGTTCCAAACATATTTTTCTTTCTCTGTGGAACACAAAAGGAGGTATTTTGTAGAATGTATGGGCTGCTCTTTTCTATATGAAAGTGAATGGGGAGTAGGGCAAAAAAAAAGGGACAAAAAAAGACCATAAAAGTAGTTTGTAGTACTCACACATTATATTCCAAGTCTGCTTAAGTCATACAAATAGCTGCTATTCACTGAAAATCTAACCTTTCGCAGTTGCATTTGGCATAATTTTATCTTAAATTTGTGTTGTGTGCAAGTTGATGTCCATGTCAACGCTATTGCAAGTTGCATGCTGTAGAGATGGAGATGCCCCAGTCTGTTAAGTTGCCTGGTAAAAAAACTGACCACATGTTCAGGGTCACTATATTGTCTTTGACAATAAAATTGTAGCCCTGACAGCTTCTCAAGAGTCCACTGCTGTGGAAGTTGGCAGTCACTCACACATGTAAAGCTATTTCAGCTTCAGTTAGTTCATTGATGATGCTTTTGCATTACATTCTTTTGTCAAGTACATGGACAAATCATGAAGTAATTGCTATTTTGTTATGTCGTAATCACAAGAAAATGAAGCTGATCACAAGAGAACAAGAAAGAAATAAAAGCTAATGCATTGCCTCTTAGGGCTTCCGTAATTGTCTCTTCAGCAGAAATTTATAATCTGTTGATTTTTTGTGCAAATGAGAAGGGTAAAGATCCTTATTGCATAAATTTACACTTGTGAGTGTCGCACCAGTTGCCGAACCTAATAATTACACTTGGGTCTTATCAGGACTGTTAACGTGTTAACTATATTCAAATTATGAGATTAATCACAATTAAATATGATTTATTTCTCGCTTTCTGACCCAGACGGCAGGTAAAGTATGCAACCTGTAGTGAGAATTATGGGATCCGTCCGCCTGCTCCTGAGCAGTATCTCACCCCACTGCAGCAGAAGGAAGTGTGTATTCGTCACTTACGAGCTCGGCTGAAAGAAAAGGTGGAGAGGCTTCAGGACAGGTCAGTAAGGCTTTTATCTCTCAACAACATGTCAGTGGAGTTTTATAGCTTATTGACATCCTGAGTATCATACATGTGGCTATATACAGTATATAGCAGAACCTACCCTGCATTTGAATATGCCTACAAATATAGTATTAAACATTATCATACTACCCAATCAGTACATAAGACATCTTTTTATGGATGTCAAGCAAGTTTCAAATCAAATGTAGTATCTTACTTAAAGGGGTCATATGATGTTGCTAAAAATAACATTATTTTGTGTATTTGGTGTAATGAAATGTGTTTATGCGGTTTAAGGTTCAAAAAACACATTCTTTTCCACATACTGTACATTATTGTTTCTCCTCTATGCCCCGCCTTTCTGAAACACGTAGATTTTTACAAAGCTCATCGATCTGAAAAAGCCGCCACCCGGTCCAGCAGACGCACGCCTGATTGGCCAGATATCCAGGCGGTTGATTGGGCGATACCTCAAGGTGTGACGAACTGTACGGCCCTAACATACTGTGATTGCCCGTTCCGGCCGGAGGCGGCGAGAACAAAAACATGTACAGTAAACATATTATAAACGGAGGCATTCGTGCATCCAGTGGGGACATAATTACTGATATAATGACTTATACTGTCTTTTACGCGTTGCATCGCGCAGTGTAAACATAAAACCATGTCTGCATTTGTGATCGGAGAAATTACAAACAACAAGCCCTACTCTACACTGCCCAAAAAACTCGCTTTAAACATAAAAAATATAAAAACTCTTTAAATATAAAAACTTACTTACAGGCTGTGAGTCAGAACAGCGGCATTAGTAGTCTACTCTCCCAGGATCAGTAAAAAGTCCTCCACAAAATGTGCTGCACCTATCTGGATATTTGGGTTAAACTGTTCAGGAACAGTGTTGTAAATACAACTCAACCACTGATTTCTAGTCGTGTCCATTTTTGAAGGCCAAACAAAGTAGTTTCGCTTTCACAACGAAACACACAGTGCCTTCACAACATGGCGGCGGAAACAACAATACTACAGCGAGAATCAACGTTACGCATTCTTTCTTTGCGTGAACATTTGGGCGGCATTATGCAAATCTTCCCACACAGTGATGTAGACACATTAGGTAGGCGTGGCTGAATCTTAACTTTTATAAAGAATATCTCTTTGGATTTGAGACTTAATTCTTTGCAACTTTACAGATCATCTTTATGCACCAAGAGCTTGTAACACTCCAAAGAGAAAGGAAAAATTGAAATCGCATCATATGACCCCTTTAACAGTATGCGGTTTTCGGCAACAGCACTAGATTTATTTCTATGCCCATGTTTTTTTTTAAATCATGGCAGAGACTCTGTGATAGGGGAGTTACGGATGCAGCTGACTCGGATGCAGGAGGATTGGATTGAGGAGGAATGTCATCGCATAGAGGCCCAGTTGGCCCTAAAAGAGGCCCGGAAGGAGATCCGGCAGCTTCAGCAGACTGTGGAAACTGTTAGGTCCAATCTGGGGGCCCATGAGGCAGATCAACAGGACTGTAAGTCTGAAGGGCTAGGTGTCGGAAGGATAGGCCCACGATTTGGAACATCCAGGTCTTGTGGCTGCTCTCCGGCCCACACCATGAGCCGCAGCGCCACCTTCACCAGGCTGAGCAGTGACACGTCACCTGGTGCTACAGATCGCAATGGAAACGTACGTTCTGATCACTACATTCCCGCCAACAGAGGGGCGATGACGTTACCAAGAGGGGACGGACGTACTCATCTACTTCTGGAAGCAGCTCTACTGTCTGAGCAAGTCCCTCACACAACGCTATGCTCCTCTTTGTCACGATCCTCCACCTGCGAGAGATTGTGCAGTGGGGAGACGGTGTTGCCCGTTAGCCGATCCTGCCATGCTGTTAACAACAACTGCAGCTGTGCTCCACATGCCTACCTCCCACACCACCATTTGTTTTTGCACCTCCCACAGGAGGAAGCACCACCTCCTCCTCCTCCACCACCACCGCCAACAGCGCCCCCTAGTGCATCGGTCAGTGACAGGCCAGGGTACCGGTCACAGGCCTGCAGCCCCACCATAACCTGGATCTCCGAAGAGGGCGGAGGTGAGGAATTGAGTGTCATCACTTCAGCAACTTGCGCGCCAGACGTTACTCTTGCTGAACCGCAGGTGTTTTCGCCATCCTCTGCAACTACTTCCCCTGCTCAGCTGTCTTACATCACAGAAACTTTGCTGCTAGACAGCACAGTTGAATTTACATCATCAACAACAATGCCAACAGTGTTGACGAAGCCACAGGTTCAACAACCTTGTCCCAGAGCGTCACCACCACCACAGGAAGCAGCGGTAGTAACGGTCAATGATGAAGATGGAGAATCAGCTCCCCCTCAGAGGAGCCACTGGAGCCGTTATTTCCTGATTGACCTCTTAGCGGTGACCGTTCCTGTAGTACCCACACTGGCGTGGCTTTGCCGGGGGTCAAGGAATGAAGGCATGCCAGTGTACAACATGGGCTCCCTGTTGCGTGGCTGTTGTGCCGTTGCTCTGCACTCTCTAAGACGTGGCCGCAGTCCCTCAGGCACAGGAAAAGCTAAACCTATCTGATAACTTTAGCATTACCGCACCATCAAAAACTTTGAACTGGATCTTGAGTGGACTCTTTGTCCTTGATCTCCCAGTTTGTGATTTTTATTGATTTATTTTTGAACCAAGGAGGTCTAAATCCATCACGCCAATGCTTGTTTGGGACAAAGATTGAGGGAATGTGGCTCCAATTTGCACAGACACAAGTTTTAAGGCTGTTTCTCATTTCCACCGTTTGTTTTTCTTTTCCTTCTGGTTCTCTTATCTGCTTTATTTCCTCTCATTCCTGGCTGAAACTCAGCAGACAGTACACAGTCAAAAGTAGCTGCAAACACGAGTCCTAGCTGAGCAGAGAAGTCACAATGTACAGAAGTTTAGGCCTTAAGATAAAAAAATAAATAATTAAATGCCTTGAAATATCATTCTTACGTAAACTGTTCTACTGAACTGAATTCATTCTGTTCTCGTTTCTCGAGTGAAGCCTGTTCTCAAAAAAAACTTTGCATGTAAATTTTGCAGGTAGGTTACATAGACATTGGTGTGCATTGATCTTCATGAGAAGAGGAGATTTCAGGTCCATAGCGCACACAAATTAGTGGGGCTAGGCTTTCAAATTTTAAACCTTTATATACCTGTTGCTAAGCAACCATTGTGCCAATCCATCTAATTTCATAAGAAACAGAACTTTTCACAATATAGACACAAAATTGTTTAAAAGGGAAAATAATATTAAATGGTAACTGCAAGAAGCAATAGGCATCCAGCAACTTTGCTGTTTGGATCTCTAAAAAACATGCATAACTCAGATATTAAAACGTTGATCCTATAACAAGAAAACTGTGTATTCTTAATATGAGCAAAAAGAAACTTCATTTGCTTATTTGAATTGTAGAAAATATTGTTCAAATGCCAGATTTCACTGATAAAAGCAATGGAAGGTGATGGCCTATGACTTTATTAATCTGTCCTTCGGGTGGTAAGATTTTTCAGTTCTTTTAAACTCCGTCTCAGGTGGAACTCAGGTGAATAGTACTAGAGAGGACGTAAACTTAGCGGAAACCCATGTCAAAACATTCATTCATTAGAAAAACAACGGTTTATAAATAGTAGAACAGTAATTGTGAAGATATATATTTACGGTCATAATAGGCTTGTTTTTAATCTCAAGATAACGCACCACTTCAGAAAACAAATGGGTCTTTAACTGTTGCATGCATCCAGATTTCAGAAAACTCTTATTAGGAAAATACTTGCAATTGATTGGTGGATTTGTAAAGCAAAGTCTTCTGTTACTTTGAAGTAGCACAAAAGAACAAAACTCCGTAATCATGGTATTCCAGTAGGTTATTTTAAGGGCTTAAAATGCATGTTAGCACAATAATTCCTAGTAGTTAACTTTATCACGAAACTTAGATTCTGTTTCAAATAGACATTTACATAAAGAACGCATCCTGACTTGCTGAGCCTCATTACAAAATGACTGTGTATTTAGACAAAGCCCATCAACACTCAACCCTAATTGTAAATTTGGATTGTTTGGTTCAAATAAAATAAAAATGTTTTGTTAAAATGACAAAGCTTCTGTTGTGCTAATGACTTTCTTTTACTTGCACTGTGTCCTAGTCTGTCCTCACTTAAAGAAAAACGCTGTGACATGACAATTACAGGCAATCAGAACAAAATTGATGTTTAATATTCAGTTATGCAGAGAGGGATTTCAACCAATGAGATTTCAATGTGGGTGGGGCTACCCAGCACACTATGAAATATGGACCAACTATCATCATCTGACATGATTATAAGAACGCACATGTAAACAAACCATTCCAGTTTCCCCAATCAACACATCAGAGACCAGCTTGATCTTTTTATAAACAATTTATTTTCAAGTAGTTTTGTTTTATACTTAACCAGATTTCCCCACCAGAGTACTTGTTACCAGCTCAGCCACAACCCTGTTGCTGTGATCGCGTTTACAACACAGAAATCAAATATAAAAAGAGAAGGAAAGGGGGGGAAAAAAAGAAACCGGTGTCTTAGTGAACATCCAATAATTGAGAGGATACCAGTGATTATGTCAAGCAGAAAAGAAATAAAAGGCAACAAAATATACAAATGCAAAACAGAGCTAAGCTAAGTGGTATCGCTATTAACACTAGCCCCTTTTGAGGATCACGTGCATGGAGCAATGTTCCTTAAAAAGGTTGACCTGGAAGAAAACAGAGAGAGGTTTATTAAACAACTAAACCGTGTTCCTCAAAGGCCATACATTTTACAGGTTTAATCTAAGAGCCTGTTAAATAAACTCTACAGGACGTTTACGACCAAGACTACAATAATCTCCTTTAAAGATTAACTTTTAGTTATTAAAGTGATACATTCATACAGGAACTATCTACAATGATAAAAAAAATAAGTATCTTCTTAGGTGACATGCAGTCATAAAATGTATTAAATACCAAGTAACAACAACAAATGAACTCAAAAGAGAAATGTGGAAAACTTTGCACCTACCCTGAAAGAATGAATAGGGAATAACCTGAGTCCAAATGTGGGGGCTTTACTCCAAGCCAATCAGCTCCACGTCAAATATGAGGGTTGCGTTGGGAGGAATGATGCCCGGGTGCCCCTTGCTCCCGTAAGCAAAGTCCGGAGTGCAAGTCAGCTTGGCACGCTGCCCCACACTCATCTGTCACAAGGGGGAGAGGTCATTTGGCCAAATTAAGTACAGTACGAAACAATGAATGGAGGTTAAAAGAAGTGACACGGCTTGGCTATCAAAACCACAATAGACAGCTTGTGTGTACTTGTCTGTTGAAGCAAAAGGGGAAATTTTCCAATTAGGCCGAGACCTACTTTATGAACACACGGTGTGCCATTAGATTTATATTGCCAATCAAACCCATTTTTCAAATTACCTGGGCTACTCCTTCATCCCAACCACGGATGACTTCTTGTTTGCCAATTTTGAATTTGAAAGGCTTTCCCCGGTCCCGGGAGGAGTCGAACTTGCGTCCATCTGTCAGAGAGCCTGAGAAAAACAAGAATTAACAGAGATATGAATGACGCTGCGTCAACCTGCGCACGCACGATTACACATTACCAGGGGTGTGAAGTAACGAATTACAAATACTCACGTTACAGTAATTAAGTAGTTTTTATCAGTAATTGTACTTTTTTTGAGTAGTTTAAAAATTGTGTACTTTTACTTGAGTACATTTTAAGTGATGTATTGGTACTATTTTCCTCCGTTTGTGGTCGTTTCATGCTTATTTTAATTTTATTTTTATACATCAACGTGATTGGATAGAGAGATAGTAATAGGTCTCGTGGCTTTCCTCAAATCAAATTGTGCATAGAAGCACAGGCTTAACCAGCCAACGTGTCCTCTAGTCAGGGCTGCTGTCCGAGTCTGCAGTCTTCAAGCGAATTCAAGTGATTCGACATCGTTAATCCTCAGTACAACTTCATGACGGCGCCTACCCGGTAAAATTGTCGTGATTTCATGTTTGTGCACTCACCAGATATCTGTTATATATGCCCTTGCTCTACTATAGGCACAGAGCACTGAGAACCTTTGGTGTGCAGGTTGCGGATAAGTTGTGGTCAATCAGCTTGTATCCTTCCGGGAGATAGAGTGCCACGTAGCCACCCACGCGCGAAATAGTACACCAGCTTAGCGTAGAGGACGTCGATACTGGTGATGCGAATGGCCTGTGATTCTGTCCAGATAGACCCGCCGCTGAGGTGCAGTCGAAGATGATATGCAGTGTGTGATGTCGCCATGTGTGTGTGGTGTTGTGTGTGTTCTCCTCTCTGAAAAAGCTGTGTGCCCCAGAATATTTCTTCGTATGTAATCGTTTGCTAGATCAAAGCTGTGTATATACCATGTCCCATCTCAACTTGATTATTTATGTACTGTGATTTTCATCCACACTAATCACAAGTTGCTTTTCCTCCGACCCCTGTGGCATTCGGTATGTTGCTAATCGTAAACATAAATGATAAAGTTGAGTTATTGGTATTTTGGGCACAACCGCGTAAATCAACTTTTTGTTAGTCCAACCCGGATAGTGGAGACTGATAACTGGGCTCTTATCAACTTCGCACACCCATTCTGACTAGTGCGGCGTGATGTACTGAACTAGAGTTTCTAATGGTGTTTGTAGTTGTTTAACATCATAATAAGTTATGTGCAACATTAGCATGCTGTCTCAGTGGCCTTACATATTATTTTAAATCTATTTTTTCAAACTTTATGATTTAAATTGGGATGATTGTACTGAGAATAACTCTCATCTTTTCATCTCTGTAAAAGTTTTTCTGTGTTTTCTTATGTATTTAAAGAGTTGGCAGTCAAAATTAAAAATTGCTGGATGATAGATATTCTTCATTCATTATGACAAACAAGATAATGTGAATTACAGAATGTACAACGTTTTTAAAATGTGTAAATTGCGGTCTACAGCGTTTATTATGAGGGGGTAGAACCACAGCTCAGTACTCACTACTCAATAATCATGAGTACTTTTAAATAGGCTACTATTTTACTCTTACTCAAGTAGTTTTTTAGACAAGTACTTTTACTCTACTCACACAACATTTTTTTGGATGGTAATGGTACTTTTACTTGAGTATATTTTTTTCAGTACTCTTTCCACCAATGCACATTACAAGAAAACGCGTTACTATGGATTTGTTTAATTTTCCATTCATTTGGACCTGTACAGACAAAGTGGGAAAGTCTTGGCCTAATGGTTAGAGTAGGACTCGTAACCAAATGTGGCAGGGTTACGAGCTCGTACCGGCGAGGGATGTAGGTGGGGGGACTAGTGATATGTCACAGCGTCCTCCCACCTTCCAATACCACGACTGATGGTGCCCTTGAGCACGCCGGCACTCGAAACCAACCGGCTCACTCCGGCGCCGCAGCATAAATGGGCCCACTGCTCCGGGTGTGTGTTCACGGTGTGTGGGTTCACTGCTGTGTGTGTGTGTGTGTATTTGGAGTGTGGATAAATGAAAAGCACTAATTTCGAGTATGGGTCACCATACTTGGCCACATGTCACTTCACTTTATAAAAAAAAAATATATAAAAAATATTAAAATAGCCTTCCATGGCTGCAGATCACAATAACTCGGATTCATCAACACAGTTTGGTTTGAAAGCATGATGGCCGTTTGAATGGAAATATTTGCCGGATGTTCGAATCAAAAGGGTTTTGACAATCATGGGCACGTTCAGACCGAAGCATTATGAAAAGCACACCCACGGAGGATTCGAAATGCAGAACGTTCGAATCTAAAGCATCACACGCGCGGTAAAAGCGTTCGAATATGATGTTCAGACACGAGGCTGCCCGCTATTTTTTTTAAACTCATCATTAAAAACGGCAATATAAACAGTGTATGCCCACAAGAACAGGCCACAGAATCATATGGTGTGGATATAAGGAAAGATCAAAGATGTAGCAAATATTAAGGCGTGTTAAAATCTTAACGATTGACAGTCTTGATGAGCCGATCGCGGACGCGAAAGTGTCTATTGTGTCAGTGCGGCTAAGCAGCTAATGCTAGCTAACACCCTGCACGCGATTCATCAACACGGTCACTTCTCAAACTCACCCACGTAGTGCACGACACACGTCTGTCCTTTTTTGGGGAAAGTACTTCCTGAAATCCAAAACAAGAGGAGAAGATGTTAAAAATGCACGGCAAATCCTGTGGGAAGAGCTTAGTGTTTAGCTAACAGGCTAACGCCCGTGATGCCCCAAACAGGCGAAATGTGTCGATTTAAAATGCGTCTTTGATAGATAGAAGAACTGTGGCTTGGGGATTGTCGATGTGCTGCGCTTTACCGTCTCCGGGAGTAATGGTTTCAACCTCGACGCCCATCCTGGCTGCTTGTTTTGATCCTGAAGCTCAGCACACACACAGAATGCGCTTCAGTAACTCAGTAGTTGTGATCGAGGGCAGAAAGCCCGGTCCGCGCCGCCAGAGGACACACATCGCCATATACCGTATACTAACCACGGTTTCAGAGCTAATCCCATTTAGTACTCTAACTTGATATTAGCCGCCACTGTCAGAAAGTATTTGTAATTCTGATCATTGTATGATTACTTTAATGCACCTGTTTCTGTTTGCACTGCACACCATCTTTTGCACTGTGATAATCATCTACCAGTTCTATCTCCATCACAACCAGATCATCTTTTCTAGACTATATTGTTGGCTATCTGCACTGACTGATCTTAAAAACACTGTAACATAGATTATATAATACTGAATCTAATCTAATCTACTTTTTAAACCATTAAGGGCATGTAAAGCTACATAACATTATATGAAATCGATACAGCAGCATCTTGTGACTCACACACATCAGTGGAATGAAATTCAAATAAATGTACAGCTGTAAGTGTTTTTTCAATCATGCTTTTTTCACAAGTGTAGACAAGAGTACTAATATTTACTCCAACTGCACTGAGACTTTCTAGTGTGAAATGATCAGAGCTGGGTAGTTTACTTGAACATTGTAATCCTTTACTGATTCCAAATGACAAAAATTGTAGCTAGTAATGTAATTTATTAAATTACACGTTTTAGGTAATATAATCAGACTACTTTTTGATTACTTTTGACCTAACTCGTTTATTTTGATTTAAATAGGATAATATTGTACCATATTAACATAAAAAAATGCAAAGAAAAAGAAAATATATTCCATTCATCGTTATTAACAACATTAACATTGTTAATTACATTAACGACATTGTTATTAACAACAAGTGCATTAATCATTAAATTACGTCAAGGTTTACCAAGCTGGGGTTTGGGAACGAACTGAAGGGGTTGGGGAGTTTAAATAAAACACAAAATTAATTAAATCATAAAAATTTAAATAAATCATTTACATGAACATGAATCAAAATAAATCACTGAAATATTTCCATTTTTTTTATATTTTTAAAAAATGTAATATTTAATTTGTTTAGCCTACCTGCATGTCATGTGACCGTTAACCAATACCAGAGAACCGTGAGCATGCAAATGTGCTACTTAATTATGAACTTAAAAAAACTAGGGGTAGTTCAGGTAAATATATGGGGCGAAAGAGCTTTGTTCACTAAAAAAAAAGTTATCCGGGAGTCTCATGTGCATTTTATCTGCATTGTCATGATTCCCAAGCTTATGCATAAGCGAAATCCTACCGGTGTTCTGATGATTTGTGCTACTCTGTCAGATTTTGCTACCTCCCATTGAAACAGTGGGTTGTACAATTCGACAACGAATAATGCTACCTGTAAAATTATGGTTTATGAACGTCTACACCTACCACATGCAAATACAGTAATTATGTGTTATATTCGCGGTTGTAGCTAGAATGGATACAGCTACAGGAAACCAACAATAAATAAATTTTTCTACCTATTAGATTGTGTTTTAATTATGTCTACACCTACCCCAACCCTAAACCTACCTTTACAGTAATGCAATACAGTAATTATGTGTTATATCGCGTTTGTAGCTAAATGGATACAGCTACAGGAACAAGAATAAATAATTCTTCTACCTATTAGATTGTTTTATTAAAGTCTACACCTACCCCAACCATAAGCCTATCCTTACAGTAATGCAGATACAGTAATTATGTGTTATATTCGCAGTTGTGGATAGAAGGGATACAGCTACCGGAAACCAACGATAAATAATTTTTTTCTACGTATTAGATTGTTTTATTAACGTCTTCACCTACCCCAACCCTAAACTTACCCTTACAGTAATGCAAATACAGTAATTATGTGTTATATTCGCGGTTGTAGCTAGAATGGATACAGGTACAGGAAACCAACAATAAATATTTTTCTACCTATTAGATTGTGTTTTATTAAAGTATACACAGCTACCCCAACCCTAAACCTACCCTTACAGTAATGCAAATACAGTAATTATGTGTTATATTCGAGGTTGTAGCTAGAAGGGATACAGCTACAGGAAACCAAAACAAAAAAAGTTTTTCTACCTATTAGATTGGGTTTTATTAACGTCTACACCTACCCCAAACCCTAAACCTACCCTTACAGTAATACAAATACAGTAATTATGTGTTATATTCGCGGTTGTAGCTAGAATGGATACAGCTACAGGAAACCAACAATAAATAATTTTTTCTACCTATTAGATTGTGTTTTAATAACGTCTACACCTACCCCAACCCTAAAACTACCCCTTACTATAATGCAAAAATAGTAATTATTGTTGTATATTCGCAGGTTGTAGCTTAGAAGGATACAGGTACAGGAAACAAAATAATAATTTTTCTACCTATTAGATGGTTTTAACTAAAGTATTGACAGCTACCCCAACCCTAAACATAACTTACTGTAATGCAAATACAGTATATGTTTATATTTCACTGGTTGGAGCTAGAATGGATACAGCTACAGGAACCAACAATAAATAATTTTTTTACCTATAGATTGTGTTTAGTAACGTATAACAGAGACCCCACAACCCTAAACCTACCCTTTCAGTAATGCAAATACATTAATTATGTGTTATATTCGTGGTTGTAGCTAGAATGGATACAGCTACAGGAAACCAACAATAAAAAAAAATTCTACCTATTAGATTGTATTTTATTAAAGTCTACACGTACTCCAACCCTAAACCTACCCTTACAGTAATGCAAATACAGTAATTATGTGATATATTTGCGGTTGTAGCTAGAAGGGATACAGCTACAGGAAACCAACAACAAATATTTTTTTCTACCTATTAGATTGTGTTTTATTAAAGTATACACAGCTACCCCAACCTAAACCTACCCTTAAAGTAATGCAAATACAGTAATTATTGTTGTATATTCGCGTTGTAGCTGAATGGATACCGCTACAGGAAAACCAACAATAAATAATTTTCTACTTTAGATTGGTTGTATTAAAGGTCGAAACAGCTACCCCCAAAACTCTAAAACCTACCCTACAGTAATGCAAATCAGTAAATATGTGTGATATCGTGGTTGTAGCTAGAAATGGATACAGGTACTGGAAACCAACAATAATCATTTTTTATAACCTCTTAGGATTGTGTTTTGATTAAAGTATACACAGTACCCCAACCTCACCTACCCTGAACGTAATGAAATACGTAATTATCTGTGCTATTCGTGGTTGTAGCTAGCATGGATACAGGTACAGGAAAACAACAATTAATAATTTTTCTACCTATTAGATTTTGTTTTAATAAAGTCTACAAGGCTACCCAAACTAAACCTACTCTACAGTAATGCAAATACAAGTAATAGGTGTTATAGTCGTGGGTTAGCTAGAAGGATACAGGTACCAGGAAACAACAATAATCCATTGTTTTACCTATTAGATTGTGTTTTATGAAAGTATACACCTACCCCAACCCTAAACCTAACACTTACAATAATGCAAATACAGTAATTATGTTATATTCGCGGTTGAGCTAGAATGGATACAGGTACAGGAAACCAACAATAAATATTTTTTTCTACCTATTAGATTGTTTTATTAATGTCTACACCTACCACAACCATAAACCTACCCTTACAGTAATGCAAATACAGTAATTATGTGTTATATTCGTGGTTGTAGCTAGAATGGATACAGCTACAGGAAACCAACAATAAATATTTTTTTCTACCTATTAGATTGTGTTTTATTAAAGTATACACAGCTACCCCAACCCTAAACCTACCCTAACAGCAGGATAAATACAGACGATTGTGATTATGCGCGGGTAGCTAGATTAGACAATGGATACAGGTCAGGCAAACCAACAATAATATTTTTTTCTACCGATTAGATGTGTTTTACAAAGTATAGGACAGCTACCCAACCATAAAACCTACCCTTACTGTAATGAAATACAGAAGTATGTATTATCGGTTGTAGCTAGAATGGATACAGTACAGGAAACCAACTAATAAATAATTTTTTCTACCTATAGATGGTTTATTAACGTTTACTCCTACCACAACCCTAAACCTACCCTTACTGTAATGCAAATACAGTAATTATGTGTTATATTCGTGGTTGTAGCTAGAATGGATACAGCTACAGGAAACCAACAATAAATAATTTTCCTACCTATTAGATTGTGTTTTATTAAAGTATACACAGCTACCCCAACCCTAAACCTACCCTTACAGTAACGCAAATACAGTAATTATGTTATATTCGCAGTTGTGGCTAGAAGGGATACAGCAAAAGAAACCAACAATAAATCATTTTTTCTACCTATTAGATTGTTTTATTAAAGTCTACACCTACCCAAACCCTAAACCTACCCTTACAGTAACGCAAATACAGTAATTATGTTATATTCGCGGTTGTGGCTAGAAGAGATACAGCTACAGGAAACCAACAATAAATAATTTTTCTACCTATTAGATTGTGTTGTATTAACATCTATACCTACCCCAAACCTAAACCTACCCCTTACAGTAATGCAAATACAGTAATTATGTGTTATATTCGCGGTTGTAGCTAGAATGGATACAGGTACAGGAAACCAACAATAAATAATTTTTTCTACCTATTAGATTGTGTTTTATTAAAGTATACACAGCTACCCCAACCTAAACCTACCCTTAAAGTAATGCAAATACAGTAATTATGTGATATATTTGCGGTTGTAGCTAGAAGGGATACAGCTACAGGAAACCAACAATAAATAATTTTTTCTACCTATTAGATTGTGTTTTATTAACGTCTACACATACCCCAACCCTAAACCTACCCCTTAAAGTAATGCAAATACAGTAATTATGTGTTATATTCGTGGTTGTAGCTAGAATGGATACAGGTACAGGAAACCAACAATAAATCATTTTTTCTACCTATTAGATTGTGTTTTATTAAAGTCTACACAGCTACCCCAACCCTAAACCTACCCTTACAGTAATGCAAATACAGTAATTATGTTATATTCACGGTTGCGGCTAGAAGGGATACAGTTATAGGAAACCAACAATAAATCATTTTTTCTACCTATTACATTGTGTTTTATTAAAGTCTACACCTACCCCAACCCTAAACCTACTCTTACAGTAATGCAAATACAGTAATTATGTGTTATATTCGTGGTTGTAGCTTGAATGGATACAGCTACAGGAAACCAACAATAAATAATTTTTCTACCTATTAGATTGTGTTTTAACAATGTCTACACCTACCCCAACCCTAAACATACCCTTACAGTAATACAAATACAGTAATTATTTGATACTACCGTCAGATGACCAGGTCTTACGTGCATGCGACATCCAATATGGCCCGTACAGTTTATCTTGCTGAACAATACATAATTACTGTATTTGCATTACAGTAAGGGTAGGTTTAGGGTTGGGGTAGTTGTAGACGTTAATAAAACGCAATCTAATAGGTAGAAAATTATTTATTGTTGGTTTCCTGTAGCTGTATCCATTCAAGCTACAACCACAAATATAACACATAATTACTGTATTTGTTAGAATGGATACAAGATACAGGCAACACCAACAATAATATTTTCTACCTATAGCTTGTGTTTTATTAAAGTATACCAGCTACCCAAACCCTAAACCTACCTTACAGTAATGCAAATACAGTAATTATGTGTTATATTCGCGGTTGTTGTTAGAAGGGATACAGCTACAGGAAACCACAATAAATATTTTTTTCTACCTGTTAGATTGTGTTTTATTAAAGTCTACACAGCTACCCCAACCTTAAACCTACTCTTACAGTAATGCAAAAACAGTAATTATGTGTTATTCGCTGTTGTGGCTAGAAGGGATACAGCTACAGACAACCACCAAAAATAATTTTCTAATCTATAGATTGTGTGTTTTTATTAATGTCTACACCACAACCCTAAACCTACCCTTACAGTAATGAAAATACACATACTACATTTATCCTACCCGTCAGATTGACCAGGGTTTACTGTGCATGCGCACATCAATATTGCGTCTTTTTCTCATGCTGAATAACAATATTTAATGTATCTGCATTACAGTAAGGGTAGGTTTAGAGTTGGGGTAGGTATAGACTTTAATAAAACACAATCTAATAGGTAGAAAAATTATTTATTGTTGGTTTCCTGTAGCTGTATCCATTCAAGCCACAACCGCAAATATAACACATAATTACTGTATTTGCTAGAATGGATACAGCTACAGGAAACCAACAATAAATATTTTTCTACCTATTAGATTGTGTTTTATTAAAGTATACACAGCTACCCCAACCCTAAACCTACCCTTACTGTAATGCAGATACATTAAATATTGTTGTTCAGCATGAGAAAAAAGGACGCAATATTGATGTGTGCATGCACAGTAAACCCTGGTAGGACAATCTGACAGGTAGGATAAAATGTCAGGACACCTGTTGATAGATAGTCTATTCTGAAGTTTGTTTGTATATTACTTCTTGACATTCAGTTTTTGATTTATATTTAGAAAATCTTAAAACAGCGTCAACAAATTCTAAAAAAAAAAAGAAGTGAAATCTGACAAAGTTTTATTTAGGGAGTTAATACAGTTCCATACAGACATGTTTGCTTGTAAAGTACTTCACGCATTGAATGCAGACTCTCCCGTTTTAAACATCTACTACACCCATGTAACTTTTGACCTCTCATCTTGAATATCTTCACACTTCAGTGCACATTTATGTCTTTCACTCAACCTTGATTCATGACATTTCACACTTGATTTATATTGTTGTGATGACATTGGGTAAGTTTTTGATTTATGAAATTGGATTGCTGACTTGGAACTCGACATCCTGACATGTGAATCAGCACTTGTGTTGCAGTATTTTTGAGACGCTTGACAGGCAGATTGTTTTGCATTAAGATGAGATATTATTCTAGTCTTTGATTTGAAGATGAAAGTCTGACTGGAGTCCGTGATTTGTTGAATCATGGGAACATTTTCCTCTTCTAAACTGGCAAGTGTGGCACTGTTAGACCTGGAAAAGAAAAAAAGAAAGTACGCAATGTACTATTATTAGCATTCATAAATCTTATAAGATTGAGACATTGGCTGACACTCATATGTCTTACCTTGTGTTTCCGAGATCTTGTTGAATCTGCTTTCGATGTGCTATATTGATTGGGTACAAATAGAAAAACACTAAACCCACCAGCAAAAAGGCGATTGGTATGGGGGCCCAAAGCAAATTCAGTGCCACGACGACTTCATCCGCATGACTACATGCACCTGCTTTATATCCTGTGAAGTTTCCAAAATTGTACACCTGTTTGCTTATATAAATAATAGCACACCTCTCCCTAATAAGATTTAATGTTTCATTGCGCAAGTGGTTCAGGATTAGCTAGTTGCGTGCAGAAGTTTAATCAATGATTAATGGCCAATGATAAATAAGAGTGTCCAAGATGAAGAAAAGGAAACGCCTCATAAAAATGTAGTTTAAAAGACATGTGCCGAGTTCTTAGAAATGTACTCTTTGTATCCACATTGGTATTATGTGGTTTTCAAAAGTTGAAATGTTATGTGGTGTAACAATCAAGTAAAAACATTTTAGACTAAATGAGCTCCTTACATCTGAATACATGAAGTGTACACAATCTTAAACATATGTAGTAATTAAAAAAATCAGTCAAGTTTTTGGAAAGAGGCGCCCCACATGACATTTTACAACCTGAACTAACCATGTCGTAAAAAGTCAAGTAATTTAATTGACAATGTAATAAAACAAGTGCACAATTTCCCTTTAAAATATAAATGTTACCAAAAGTGATGGCAATGTCCTGCATAAAACTTGATGTGAAGATTTACTGATGGATCGCCAAGTGCTAAACTCTTCATGGTGAGGAATGCTGGCCTGATTAGCAGAGATGAACAGCGTGAAGTGGACAGATCTAGGTCTTACTATTACTCACCAAGGTAACAAGGGCAGTGCCGCTAAACTAGATCCAGCCAAAGCACACATGACCATGTACACTGGAAAGTTATCTGGAATGGAAGGACCACCAGAGCTGTTATGAGAAGCTATGGAGAAACACAGGCAAATTACATATCGATTGCCATAAAAAAAAATGTTAAGTTGTTTTACGGTGGGAACAAAATTAATAGCTCAAGTTTGTGTGAATCTACAACCTTCCAGCTGCTAACCCAGATCTTTAACCACTTGGGTACATCACCAGAATTACTATGCATGGTCTCTTCGCCATCACCATTTAACAAAGGGAACTTACAGGTAGACCTATAAAAAGTGCTGTTTTCTTGCCCAGCCTCACCAGCATCATCTGCCACATTGGCACTGATATGGTACCAGACACCTGTACGCACATTAGGACATCCAATGAATTAAAAATCTCATAAACCATGCTAAAGCATCTTTCCATTAGTGGAACTGATTCTGGTTTTGGCAAAATAAAGATTATAATGGCAATTATAAAATAGACAATTCTAGTCCTAGATGCTGATTGTTCAATACAGTGTTCAAGTGGTGCGAAAATACACTATATAGCAGAGGTTCTCAACTCTGGGCCTGGAGGATCCAATTTCCTACAGAGTTCAGCTCCAACCTTGATCAAAACTCACCTGCCTGTGACTTTCTAGCAATCCTGAAGACCTTGATTAGCTTGTTCAGGTGTGTTTGATTAGGGTTGGAGCTCAACTCTGCAGGAAAGTGGACCTTGAGGGCCAGAGTTGAGGACACCTGCTATATTACACCTGCTATATAGTAACACTTGTGACACAATACCTAACATATATGTTACTGTGCAGTGTTGTTTTGAGTTTAATTATAAAACTATCTACCACATTTGTATATCTAGACTTACCAGTATAGCTAACATGAGATACTGTAACTGAGCTCCTAAACCAGCAACATGAGTGCAAAACAGTGTGAAGTTCCTCAAAGAAAATTGGAAATGAACCCAACAATTTTCAGCGAGCACTAATGGAGCACTCTCATATAAAAATGGAAGTTATTTGCTGTATTAGTCCATAGCTTCCAAATAACCATAATAGAAATGATGAAACCACCTTTTTATACATTATAGAAGATAGGGTTTTAATTTTTATCACTTACAGTTGCTTGTCAACATAGTGTTTTTGTTCTAGTTCTAATTTTACATGTACTTTATAGTTAAAGCAGAGATGCGACATGAAAAGCTACAGTGGAGAAGAGGAAGCCGAGGACCAGACTCTGGTATGACACATGGCCAATCAGCTTTTTCACAGCATTCAGGTATGTAGTGTGCATGTGACTCTGACCACTGAGAGCCCCACAGGAGCCAGAGAGAGAAACAACAATACATCTGTACAAAGCCATGACATTTGACACTGAACTGGTGAAGAGTTTAAGAGCCAGTTTGATGAGATTTTATTTGTAAGCAATGAATTCACTATAATATTGGTTCACTGCCTGATAAACAAAATGTAGCCTACTATAAAGTTATTATTGTAGTGTTGTTAAGAGTCCTCAACAAACCCTAATGCTGAATTATATATTAATGGAATCTGGCAAAACAAAACAAAAACAATAATACAAAACAAAACAAAAAAAGTTTTTATTCATAATCAATTCACTACAGCTCAAAGCCGTATAGTTGTTGAATATTGTTAAGAGTCTTCAATAAAGTCTCATGTTCAGTGATATATTTATGGAATCTAGCAAAACAAAAATGTGTTCACTACAGTTCAAGCCCAGCTTTTTTCACTGATAAACGTCCAAAATGTAGCCTGTAATAAAGTTATAATTTAATGTTGTTATAAAGCCTCATGCTCAATACTATCCTTGAGGAATCTGGCCAAAAAACAAAACAAAACACTTTTTATTCATAAACAATTCAAGCCCATAATGTCTCACTGATAAACATGCCTAAAATGTAAACTACCATGTTGTTAAGAGCTCAATAATATGAATCTGGCAGAACAAAAACAAAACTAAAATTAAGATTTTGTTTGTAAACAGTGAATTCACTACAGTTCAAAGCAACATTGTTGTTAAATGTTGTTAAAAGTCAGGGAATCTGGCAGAACAAAAACAAAACAAACAAAAATTAAGATTTTGTTTGTAAACAGTGAATTCACTACAGTTCAAAGCAATATTGTTGTTAAATGTTGTTAAAAGTCAGGGAATCTGGCAGAACAAAACAAACAAAAAACAAAAATTAAGATTTTGTTTGTAAACAGTGAATTCACTACAGTTCAAAGCAACATTGTTGTTAAATGTTGTTAAAAGTCAGGGAATCTGGCAGAACAAAACAAACAAAAAACAAAAATTAAGATTTTGTTTGTAAACAGTGAATTCACTACAGTTCAAAGCAACATTGTTGTTAAATGTTGTTAAAAGTCAGGGAATCTGGCAGAACAAAAACAAAACAAACAAAAATTAAGATTTTGTTTGTAAACAGTGAATTCACTACAGTTCAAAGCAATATTGTTGTTAAATGTTGTTAAAAGTCAGGGAATCTGGCAGAACAAAAACAAACAAAAAACAAAAATTAAGATTTTGTTTGTAAACAGTGAATTCACTACAGTTCAAAGCAACATTGTTGTTAAATGTTGTTAAAAGTCAGGGAATCTGGCAGAACAAAACAAACAAAAAACTAAAATTAAGATTTTATTTGTAAACAGTGAATTTGCTAGTTACATATTGTCTCGCTGATGAACATGTGCAAAATGTAGCCTACTATAAAATTATTATTAAGAGTCTTCAACAAACCCTCATGCTCAATAATATATTCAGGGAATCTGACAACACAAAACATTTTTGGAGTTGACTCTTATTTGTGCAAAAATGTACACCGCACCTCTTTGCTCTTTGACCCCCAGGAACGGCACCATACAGCAAACAAAGAAGAGCGCGCCAATGATGACCAGTGCTGATATCAGAAAGGCCGTTCTCTGATAGGAAACGCAGACATATACGTACAGTAAGTTATATGTAAACAGTCTTAGATCGCAAATGACAGGGATTTTAGTAGACCTCCCTAAAGAAAGTGTGAGGGGTCTACAGTATACTATACAGTCTACATATAAGGAACTTTTCAACCGTGTTTCCAAACAGTGATTTAGCTAGATTACAAGAGTTAAAAGTTGGATTACATGTCAGACAGAATGTGTAATTTCACACCATAGACTAACAGTCCCTGAGGCGCCAAAACAATCTGCAAATTACTCATAGAAACTGCTTTAAAAAGATTGATAGTAATTGTATAACTGACAGAACCAAAATTACACCCTAAGGTTAAATACTTTATGGCTTTGTTCAGATTGAGCAGTATTACAAGTAATGCTTTCCTCAGCGAACGCCAGTAATTATAAATAGTAAAATGCCTGAGTAACATCAGAAGAGTTGCACTACACAGTATTTTACAGTGTGCTGGTGGTGTGTAGGTGTTATCGTGTTACAGTTTCGTGCAGCGCAGCGCTGTGTGGGAGATCCGGTGTTTGGTCCACGTTCAGACAGGCTTGATCTCTGTCTTTGTTATACACCCACAGCACCTGACCCTGAATCACAGCCGCCATCAGCATAGCAAACGCCTCCACACTCATCCCTGTGAGACAGATGTGCATACAATCACACGGCATCTGAGAACACCAGCTACTGCTCAGAGAAATACCATCACACACATCCTGACTGGAATTAGTTCTTGGGTTTTTTCAGTCTTGGAGGTGTAATAATAGGTTATAATGGCTCTGTTGCAAAACCTATGGAGCTATCTATACTGCCTAAATGGGCAGCTGTTTTATAAGGCAGCATTCTACCCAAAATGTAACTTTGCAAGTGACTGATTTGGAACAATCTATGTAGATGGCAACTTTTGCCCCGCACAAGCCTGGTGTAAACGACTGAGTGCTGCATAGGGCATCAGTTCTCTCTGATACAGTGTGTTTAATATGAATAATGAAGCGAGCTGCATTGTTTAACAGGTGATCTTTTGGGTATATATCATTCAAATGTTTGGAGTGGTGAATTTTTATTGTTTTTGAAAGAAGTCTCTTATGCTCAACAAGGTTGCATTTATTTCATTTAAAATACAGTATAAAGTAATATTGTGAAATATTTTAATATTGAATACATTTTAAAAATGTTAAATGTAAATGTTTTTTGCTGTGATGCAAGGCTGGATTTTCAGCATCATTACTCCAGTCTTCTGTGTCACGTGATCCTTTTGAATTTGAGTTTGATGTTTTTTGTAACAATGTAAACGCCGATAATGTCACTTATGATCCATTTAATGCATCTTTGCTGAATGAAAGCATTCATTTCTTTAAAAAAGAAACCGTACTGCCACCAAACTTTTGAAAGATAGTGTTTATTTTATTATTTGCATTACAGTATCATATAACCATTTGATCAAAGGTAATATGAGTTGTAATAAGCTAACAGACTAACGTGCTAGCAGTATGCCGAATAAATAATAATAAGGAATTCATATTCAATAGCTTTTTATATTTACAATCAGGCACTAGATAGAGAACCTATTTAAAGACTTTTCGACCGATGTAATCCAGTTTGTTCATGACACTGGCTTAGGAGACTTAGGAGAGCAGTGTTCTTTTAGTCTCATTATATACAATTATAGTATTTTGAATTAGCTCTTATTTTTATATTGTCAGTTTAATTCAAGTTTTAATAAATTTACGTGTTTGACATTTTTATTATTGACATTTTAAAAATCAGTTTAGCTTTTTTATTTCAGTGTTTAGTTTTAGTGATTTTAGTACATCAAATTACAGGTGCATCTCAATAAATTAGAATGTCGTGGAAAAGTTCATTTATTTCAGTAATTCAACTCAAACTGTGAAACTCGTGTATTAAATAAATTCAATGCACACAGACTGAAGTAGTTTAAGTCTTTGGTTCTTTTAATTGTGATGATTTTGGCTCACATTTCACAAAAACCCACCAATTCACTATCTCAACAAATTAAAATACTTCATAAGACCAATAAAAAAAACATTTTTTAGTGAATTGTTGGCCTTCTGGAAAGTATGTTCATTTACTGTAAATGTACTCAATACTTGGTAGGGGCTCCTTTTGCTTTAATTACTGCCTCAATTCGGCGTGGCATGGAGGTGATCAGTTTGTGGCACTGCTGAGGTGGTATGGAAGCCCAGGTTTCTTTGACAGTGGCCTTCAGTGGCCTCCATATTCTAGATTCTCTATGGGTTTCAGGCCTGGTGAGTTTGCTGGCCAGTCAAGCACAACCAACACCATGCTCATTTAACCAGCTTTTGGTGCTTTGGCAGTGTGGGCAGGTGCCAAATCCTGCTGGAAAATGAAATCAGCATCTTCAAAAAGCTGGTCAGCAGAAGGAAGTATGAAGTGCTCCAAAATTTCTTGGTAAACGGTGCAGTGACGTTGGTTTTCAAAAAAACACAATGGACCAACACCATCAGAAGACATTGCACCCCAAATCATCACAGACTGTATCATCACAGACTGTGGAAACTTAACACTGACTTCAAGCAACTTGGGCTATGAGCTTCTCCACTTTTCCTCCAGACTCTAGGACCTTGGTTCCAAATGAAATACAAAACTTGCTCTCATCTGAAAGAGGACTTTGGACCACTGGGCAACATGTCCAGTTCTTCTTCTCCTTAGCCCACAGACAACATATTCCTCTGATGTTGTCTGTGGTTCAGGATTGGCTTAACAGGATGAATACGACAACTGTAGCCAAATTCCGTGACACGTCTGTGTGTGGTGGCTCTTGATGCCTGGACCCCAGCCTCAGTCCATTCCTTGTGAGTTCACTCAAATTCTTGAATCGATTTTTGCTTGACAATCCTCATAAGGCTGCTGTTTTCTCGGTTGGTTGTGCATCTTTTTCTTTTACACTTTTTCCTTCCACTCAACTTTTTATGAATATGCTTGGATACAGCACTCAGTGAACAGCCAGCTTATTTGGCAATGAATGTTTGTGGCTTATCTTGTGAAGGGAGTCATTGTTTGTCTTCTGGACAACTGTCAGATCAGCGTCTTCCCCATGATTGTGTAGCCTATGAACCAAACTGAGAGACAATTTTGAAAGCTCAGGAAACCTTTGCAGGTGTTTTGATTTGATTTTTATGCCTTGATTGGCATGTCCCATATTCTAATTTTTTGATATAGTGAATTGGTGGGTTTTTGTTAATGTGAGCCAAAATCATCACAAGTAAAAGAACCAAAGACTTAAACTACTTCAGTCTGTGTGCATTGAATTTATTTAATACACGAGTTTCACAATTTGAGTTGAATTACTGAAATAAATGAACTTTTCCACGACATTCTAATTTATTGAGATGCACCTGTATACTTATTTCAGTTAGTTGGCAATGTATCTAATTTTCGTAAAGTAGTTACATTTATGTTAAACCTTTTCATCTTATATTTATATTTTATTTGATTTCAGCTTTATTTAAATGAATGAAAAACATTTTTAATAAATAAGAATGCATAGCACAAACAAACATCGGCTAAAATAGCAACAAAAAAACGTTGTTCTTAACTTTGTTCTAAACCTGTATGAATTTCTTTAATTCTTCCGTGGAACACAAGGTGAATATTTGAAGCATGTTCTGACTCTTTCCCATATTATTTCCTCAGAATTCCTCCTTTTGTGTTCCATGAAAAAAGCGTCAGGTTTGAAACAAGGTGGTTCTGAGAAAATGATGACAGAATTTGAATATTTGAGAGCTGACGATTGAAGTGTTCTCACTGTAAGCTGTGGCAGAGTCTCTGTCTTGTTGAAACATGTTGAGGGATGTATAGGGAACACTGTAGCACTGCAGGGAGCAGAACGTTCACTTTGAAAGACATGTGGGGGAAGCTGTGTAATGTAACAGTCGTTTGACCTCAATAATGAACACTAGAGTGCCGCTAAAGGAAGCCAGCTAATTTTGCTATTACATAAAAAGCATCACGTGGAAAAAGGACTGGGCATATGTTAGTGATTGAGAGAATAAGGAAGGAAGTCATACACTCATGAAGGTCTCAAAAAGACAGCTGACGGTTAGGTACCAGGCCACACTGAATGCTGAACTCATGGCATTGTGGGGTATGAACCAAAGGAAGATGGAAGCGAGAATGGCATTGACAGCACAGCCCTGAGACAGGAACAACCAGATGAGTCATGTCAAGCAGCATAAAGCGGCCTGAACTACTTTTATGATTTCCTGCAAGTGTTGGAAACTTCATGCACTTCACTTTAGAACCATTCCATTCTCCACACTTTAATAGAATAGAATGTGTTATTTTCAGCTTAATGTCTATGAACATAGTCTATCGCAATATTGTTATATTACGACTAATTATTTAGAATAATTATGACTCGTACATCAGTGTGTGAAAACAAACAGGAAATGCGCTTACAGTAATACACTTACAGTGCAGAGGCCAGATGGTTTAAAAGCATAAATGGCAAGCTTGTATTTTTTTTTGGGCAATTTGTAAATGGACTCTTTTCACATTTCGAATGCAAGTAAAGTATAACAGGGTAAACTTTTATAAAGATGAATGGGAGATTGTAGCGATTACTTTTGCGTCCTTATTTGCTCCATCATAAAAAAAGACCCCCCAAAAAAAATCACTTTTGCATTTCCATTACTTTCCAAAATAGAAAACAAATATAATGGAAGTCAGAAGAGATATTTACAGTCACTACTGTGTAATTTAATGCCAAGGTAATATAGCCACATTATATGTTACATTTAAATATATATATATATATATATAGATATATAAATTTTGGGGTCAGTACATTTTTATTCTTTCTTTTTTTGAAATAAATTAAAACTTTTATTCAGCAAGTATGTGTTCAATTGAAAAGTGATAGCAAAGATTTATATTGTTTTAGAAAAGATTTTATTTTGAATAAATGCTGTTCTTTTTTTAACTTTTAATTCATCAAAAAATCTGAGAAGTAGCGCAGTCTCCCAAAAAATATTTGGCAGCACAACTTTTGCCAACATTGATAATTCTAATAATAAAACAGCATATTAGAATGACTTCTGAAGGATCATGTGACCTTTCTACGGGGTAGATGCTGACAATTCAGCTTTGATCCCAGACATAAATTATATTTTAAAGGATATTAAAATGAGTTACCAGCGGCTCTGAGGTTTTATGTGTGTAGGTAACATTTTTCAAGAGTTCAGGATTTGTTTCTTCTTATGGTGGATGGATGTGTGAGGCCCTAAATGCAGCCTTGTCTATAGGGCAGAACGACTTCTTTAAAAAACATTACAAATCTTACTGATCCCAAACTTTTGACCCGGTATGGTAATCTATCTATAAATAGAAATATATAAGGGCAAGTTGATTTATTTTTCATTGGCTCAATTAAAAATATAGAGGTGAATCATTACCCTACGTTTGTTTAATTGGATGAATGAACCATTTTGTCAGTATATATATAGATATTAAATATCTATCTATATATATATATAGATATATATAGATATATACTCCAACTTGCCGGCAGAAAGCATCCGCTTGGTCTATGAAAGGATATTTTGTCCATTCCTTTCCCCATGAAACAACTCCTTTTAATGATCCATGATATTTCACCAAAAAAAAAAACCGGTCTGAGCAATTTGTTCCCAAATCGAACAGAATTTGTTTAGAAGAGCGGTTTAGGATCTCATTAAATAGAAAACAAAAGTTTTTCCTTTTATTTTGTAATTATATGATTTTTAAATAATAAACTTGTTTTTACAATAATGCATTACCCTTTCATGTATCACAAACGCTCTTATATCTTACCGAGAGTCCCAGCCTCAAGGGGAAGGAGCCTGCCGATTTTGTCCATGCTCGCTCTACAGCATAGGATACCGCAAACGTGTCAGCCGCGCGGCCCCAGCATGAACTTGATAACGATAATCAAAAGCCTCCAGGATTCTGCACATCCCCATATCGATGTGCAATTATCATGTCTCCTTGGGTCAGAATTTTTTTTTTTTTTTTTCTTGATGAGTATGAGTGGACGTTGGGGGTTGATTTGTCCACTAAAGAGAGGTGCAGATCGGGGGATGGGCGATTAAATGCTTCTATACAAAAACATAACTTTAGTACACAAGGCAGTTACCTTAAGGTAAGTTAACTTAAGATTAAATGGATTTGTTAGTACTCTTTCCTCTCGAAAGTGAAACTACGCTTTCATTTAAAATATGAAAATCCCCCAAATATTATTTTTTTCCCATTGATAGCCATTCAAAATTGGCAAGGTTTTATGACAACTTTAACAAATCTTTCATTATATTTTAATAGATGTTTTTGCAATGCCATATTCTTGTTTGGAGGCTCATAAAAGTGTGAAACGGGCTGACATTGTTCCATCTTTCTTAGCTTTTTCCAGGTGTTATAAACCTTCTTGGTTATTCCAAGTTTATTTACATAGTATTCCATCAAAATCTAGTAACTTGCTCCGTCTCTGAAACGACCTCGTTTTTGGAATTATTTGAGCAATTGCGCTGTCCCGTACAGCGATCCAGGTCAAGTTGCCTGACGCGCTTGGTTATCTTTTTTTGCATATTCACATAGAAATACAAAACATCATAGGAGTCAAACTGGTTGGTGCAATAGGTTTTCATTGGTTGGTTCACTGTTTATCCTGGTCAAAATGTAGGGGTGTTTGTTTGGGATTTTGTTGTGCGTTCCTTGTGTCGACGTGCAGGAGCGTAAAGTTGTTTTTTTTTGTTCTTTCGTTCGTTGTTAGTTTTCCAGGTGTCGAGGTCAGGAGCTTCGTGTTAGCAGAGGAGTGGTCTGGGCCACTTCAGAAAGTTTGGCCAGTTCATGATAGAGCCTAGTGTGTGCGGCACTCAGTGTTTTATGAGTAGTCTGTATGGGGTGATCTTATTGGTTCTCTTAACTGGCCTGCGCGTGTTTTGGGACGTGGCTCTTGTTTTTTTCCATAGCTTCTTACTAATGGTTTATGGGTTTTGGTTGTGCGACCGGTTACTCCAGCGAACAAAAATCGGGAGTGAACGAACGTGTTGCAGCGGCTAATAGACCCACCGGAGTGGGCGCAGGGGGTACGACTTCTCGTTGTGCTTTCTGGGGGGGTGTGGTTGAAGGAGGTGGTGGTGTGGTTGTTTTTGGGGTGTGATTCTCTGTGTGTCTGAGGAGATTGTAGCTACTCTGTCTGCTCCGATGACCATTATTTGCGAGGTGCAAAACAGATAGACGTCACCTTGCGTTTGTTTCCTACAACTATTTGTGTGGATCGTCTGTGTTGTTCTCGGTGACAAAGGGGTGAATACAAGAGTGGGAGTGCTGGGCTGATGGGTTGCAGGGCGGGGTGATTCTGTGTCGCTGTTCGGTTTTTGGGTGGTTGTGGGGGTTTGCTGTTTTCAATTGTGGTTGTGCGCGGGGGGCAAGTGTGTCAGTCTGTGGGTGCGAAGAAACCGCGTGGTGCGGATCGACCGGGAGCAGTGGGCGTGCGACGTTGCCACCGGGTGGTGGAGGGGAACTGACGGAGGGGCGTGCGCTTGGGGGTGTCGTTGGTTCTTTAGTGTTTGTTTGGGGGGGGATTTGCGGTCTAGGCCTGATTCTTTCCCTTTGGTGTTGGGGGCGGCTTGGTTGGGTTGTTCTGTGTATTTGGTGTTGGGGCTGATACGGTCCGTGGGGTGAGGTGATCTGGACAAGGGAGAACAGAACAGCTCGTCTCCGGGGTCGAATTCCGCTGTGGTGTTTTGCTTCGGGGTTCGGCTGTTTTGCGGCTCCGGTCACTGCGGCTTTGTGTCGAGCACTACGGGAGCGCGATTACGCGTGCAACTGGTCACTCCTGACCTCTTTCTCTTTTACTTTTCGCTGGGTCAAGAAAGGTTAGGGAGTGTGTGAAAATGGGTTGTACCTTGGTATTGTTGAGGAGGGAGGCAAACGGGCCACCGAGGACAGGCCGGCCGAGACAGTTGGGTACCAGGGGGGGCCCGAGTAACAACCACACCGGGGCTTGGCGGCTAGAAGGGGCAATCACGAACCACGACGTCCACCGACAAGTGGAGAACAACTTGATGATGTGGACGGAATCGCGGGGCAGGGAACTGCAGTTGTGGGGGGACTTTCGAGTGGAGAAAGATGTCAGTTAGAGCAAAATCCGAACATGGCAGGATACAGAGGATCGTCTTCCAGGCGTAAATCCGTATGGCAGTGATGTAGTAAATTGTTGAGAGGTTTGATTATTATTAGTTTCTGAGGATTTCAGTGGAAGCTACTGGATCGGTGGGAATATGTAGCAAAACGTTTGAACTTATCTCTGGTCTGTTTTGTCTGAGTTTGTACAGTGTTGTGTTGGTTGTGTGGGTGATCTCGTTGCTTTGATTTGTTGTTATGAGTCGCTGGAGTTTGGGAGGAATGTAAACTTAAACGATTAAAAATGACATTGGAGTGTTTATTGCAACTTTATTTTAGATACTATTCTAGTTTTATCAATAGTTTGAAATTGTTTAACATTTTTTGTTAAAAGTAGTACTTTTGTTTTGCATTTTGTCATTTTTTTTTTTTTTTTAAAGTCTATATATTTCTTTTCAGTAGAAGATTAGTTAGTCCATCAAGTTTTTTTTTTTTCCAAATTTTATTTCAGTTAATATTTACTGTATTTCAAGTAACAAAAAATATTTTATTTTCTTGTATGGTTTTACTTTTGGTGAACTATAATAACCCTGTTCGGACGAGTGTATAAATACCATGCACCAGAAAAAATAAATAAGTAAATAAAAACTCAATGTCTTTGTCAAATAATACAGTTACTTTATTACTACATACTGTCAGTTTAATATATAGTTCATAACGTTTAATCATAAAAACAATAAAAATTAAATATTCATCTAATAAATGATCATAATTATCATAATTTGTCATTTACACTATAACAGTGCATTATGGGTATAAAAGTGTGCATTATATAGGGAATTAAATAATTTATTTAGAATTTGTAAAATGGCTGGCACCTATTATTGTGACGTTACATCGATCGACAGCGATTTACAGTAAGTTGGAAATGGGAATTACATGGTTCTCTTTAATGTTGGAGAAGCAACTTTGAAACTGTAGTTTGTCGTGCTGCAGTTTAAAGTAATTCAGCTAAAGTCGTGTCCACAGGAACCCAGTTTCACTCCTGTGTGACCCATGAAATGGAAAGTTACAGAGATTTGTTTTCATCACTTTCCCCTTGAACAGAAAACTTAGTCCCAGGTTGTTTGTAGACGCTTGTGCCATTCACAAACTATTAAGAGATATATAGGTTGGGCACAAGAGAAGGTAAGTGTTTCCACAACTTTGATGGAAATACAGAGGTTAGACACAAGGTTAAAACCATGTTCTAAAAAAGTAACTACATCCCCCACATTTTTCCTGGCCATAATAACAGGAAATGATGATAAAGTGAAAACAGAAAGAAAAAACCCTGTTGCGAGTGCGACCTTCAAATACTGTATTCTTTTAAATGTTATTTTTATGCCAGAGGAAACACCAGTTTTGACGCCACCCCAATTCAAGCAACTGTATTTGTTACAGTCCAAACTGTTACATAGTATACAATAACAAAACAGAAAAGCTCTGGGGTAAATTCATTTTTATTCCCGTTCTTTAAGATCAGTTTTCTAAAACGGTCTATTTGTCAGTACAACACAACACAACACTGGTTTTTGGACTGCCATTTGTTGACAAACATCTTAACAGATCAAATCTGCTCACTTCTGCTCAAATCATACACAAAATATGTTGTGTACCATTGCATTCAGTGTACCAAATGTTACCAAAACATCAAAGTTGTACCCCCTTCTGTCTCATAATAAAGATCTGAGGCAACTGAGTCAACCAATTAGTTTTAAGATTTTGACAAACAATAGAAATATTCACATATTATTTGTCATCACATGACACAAGATATTAAAACAAGCAATAAAGCTTAGCTGCAATAAGGTCCACAGTAAAACAAATATTTTTTTGGATGACACAAATAACTTTGCATTCATCAATTGTGCATATCTCCACCAAAACTCCTGCCATTGTTTGATTTGGCCTGTCAAGTACAGCCTGTCATTGCTGAAAAAGACAACAATGTCTTTGGTGGTCACCATAACAATGCAACCATGCATGTGTAGTTATTGTTTTGAGAACACGGGTGTTTACGGTAAGGCAATTGACAACGATGCATAAGCTATCATATATGACATGTACAGCAGATTCAACTATAGACAACTTTAAAGTATACAGATAAGCGACAAAATTCTAAATGGGAAAAGTAAGCATTTTGTACTACATTTCAGTCTGGATAGTGGTTGTTTGTTACATATCGGCCACTTTGGGACTCTCTTTGGCCTGGCGCATCCCATAAAGCCACTTGATCACTCGAGCATTTCTCTCAATGACGGAAACACCATAAACAGGACGTTCGTCTTTTGCTGCTGCTTCTTCCTCAACTTCACCCTCAGCCGAACGTTCGGATGCCGGGGCACTGGCGCTACGTAGACGTGAAACGGACACAATGTCAGAACCCGGTCTTGCTAACTCCTCTAAATCCGATGGGTCAAGGCCACAATAATTAAAGAAGCGCTCAAGCTCTGCTCCTGCTCGTGAAAAGCAGTCGCTGACGTCCGATTTTGAGCGTGTCAGTGAAGGACGCTTCCTGGAACTTGTTGAGGAGATGCGAGTGATGGCTGGAGATGGCGGAGACTGGAAGTCATTTTTGGCTAGGGGCGAATCAATGGAGTTTGGAGTAAGTGGGGTCGGTGAGGGATATGATAATGGTTCTGTGTTTGGTTTTATGGGGAGGGGTAGAGGTGGGCTAGTTGGGGATTTTAAAGGAGGTGAGGTTTGCGCAGCACAGTTTGGTGGTTTAATAGGTCCTCTGGTGACATTTGTTTGTGGGACATTGTGGAGCCTTTTGAAGTCAGTTGGTTGCTGATTTGACTGCATGTACGGTCTAAGTAAGCGCAGAAGTTGCATTGGGACCTGCTGCATGGTCTGTTGCACCAGTGAGCGGTTCTGTAGCTGTGGTCTACCGGCCATCCTCATCTGAGGTAACTGGGGTCTGACGTCGACTCTCCGCACTGTCATGGTAGAACATCCGCTTACCCCTGAGGCTTCTACTGCAGCTTTTCCTTGACTTGCAGAAGTCGACCCCAGAGAAGGTTCTTCCAGTGTTGGAGAAGTGGCCTTGCATGGATCTGTAGCATCTTTCTCATTGCTGCTGGGTTGTGTAGAAACCACTGGAACTGTGGCATCACTGACTCCATCAATCAGCTTGCAAAGATGTTCCATGTTAAGGGGTGGCGTCTCAGACTTTGTGGGTCTTGCAGGGATCTTCCTTGATGGCTGTTGAGCAACTTGTACATTCTGGCTGTTGTTGGAGGGAGAAATAACTGGCTGCTGCTTCTTCAAAACCACCTGTTGGCTCTTGACGTACTTGGCCTTGTCTGCTTCCAAACGTTCCACCGCACTTGGTTTGCGTATCCCAGGAGATATTTTGACTGGACAACTGGACTCTGCGTTGCAACTTGGAGTGGCAGGAGCTACAGCCAGCCTTATTATTCTCCGTGAAGATGGCTGGAGAGTGTCAGTTGACATCCTTGGAAATGAAAAACTTCAGCTGTTTCTTTTTTTTCTGCACTGGTTTGCTCGGCAGTAGATGAATGGACTTATAGACAGAGTATACTTCCACATCAATGGGTTGGATTCATGCTTTAATACCTGGGGGAACAGAAATATTATGACAAACAGACAATTGCAACCAGACATCATGCTAAATGGTTTACTCTTCTATGCACACACACTTTTAATGACTTTGCAATAGTTTTAATACGTTTTTTCTTTTTCTTTTCATTGCTGAAGAAAATGTGAGTGGTGCTTGCCTGCGCAAGTCACTAACCACAATGTTAGGGCGTTGTTTGTGGATGGTTGCCAGTGCATTGAAATGTATACCGGGTTTTTAGAATGTGGCTGGGTTTGTTGTGCCTAAAGAAGATATTTTGAAGAACGTGGGTAACCAAACAGTTTTTGGTTCTCATTGACTTCCATAGTATTTTTTTTCCTACTATCAAAGTCAATGAGGACCAGCAATTGTTTGGTTTACCCACATTCTTCAAAATATCTGCTTGTGTTCGGCAGATGATGAAAAAAAGCAGAAAGGAGGGGGGGGGGGGGGCAATGGTATTTTCATGATTCTGAGTTATTTTTCAATTAAAGTGGTCATATGATGCGATTTCAATTTGTTCCTTTCTCTTTGAAGTGTTACTAGCTCTTGGTGCATAAAGAAGATCTGTAAAGTTTGCAAAGACTAAAGTCTCAATCCAAAGAGATATTCTTTATAAAAGTAAGACTTGTCCACGCCTACCTAAAACGTCTCGTTCTAACACCCCCCACATGTCTACGTCACGATCTGTGAAGGTTTGCATAACGCCACCCAAATGTTCAAGCAAAGAAAGAAGACGTAACTATTATTCTCGCTGTAGTATTGATGTTGCCATGCCGTGAAGGCGCTGTGTGCTTCGTTGTGAAAGCAAACTACTTTGTTTTTGGTCTTCTAAAAGAGGACGATATCTGCTTTGTCATGACTGGAGCTGATCCGTGATGGTCGCTGTGGAAATACATAAACTTCATGCTGTGGATCGCCGGATCGCTTTCACCGTGGACGAAGCGGAGTACAGCCCAGGGTCGTCACATGTGATTGCCACAAGCCCGCCGGCCTCCGCTCACTCAAGACCGCCGGCCATTCCCCACTCAAGCTAAGCCGTGTGACGCGGTGTTTCATTGTGAAAGCGAAACTACTTTGTTTGGTATTCCAAAAAGGGACACGACTAGAAATCAGTGGTTAAGTTGTATTTACAACACTGTTCCAGAACAGTTCAACCCAAATATTCAGATGTGTGCAGCACATTTTATGGAGGACTGTTTCCTGATCCTGTGAGAGCAGACTACAATGCCGCTTGTTCTGACTCACAGACTGTAAGTACGTTTTCATTTACAGGATTTGCCACTGATGATTCAAACTCCAGTTTTGAGCAGTGTGAAGTAGCACTTGTTGTTTGTCATTTCTCCAATCACAAATGCAGACATGGTTTATTGTTTACGCGATGTAACGCGTAAAAAGACCGTATAAGTCATTATAATCCGTAATTATGTCCCCACTGGATGCAACGAATGCCTCGTTTATAATAGGTTTTAATGTTTTTGAATCATTGCTCTGGCCGGACAGGGCATCACAGTATGGTAAGGGGCGTAACATTTCCGGCACACGCTTGAGGTATTCGGCCAATCACAACACACTGGATAGCTGGCCAATCACAGCACACCTCACTTTTCAGAACGATGAGCTTTGAAAAAATGTACGCGTTTCAGAAAGACGGGGCATAGATGAGAAACAATAATGTACAGTTGGTGTAAATAATTTTGTTTTTTGACCTTAAAAAACCGCATAAACACATTTCATTAACACCAATACCAAAATAATGTTTTTTTTAGCAGCATCATATGACCCCTTTAAAGAGTTGGATTCTAATGCTAAACATGACCAAAGTCTCAAAAAGTGAGTTGAATGTTTCTGTGCCAAATACACTCCTTCCGGGTTTGTTTTGGAAAGTTTTTTTTTCGAGTATGGCCCTGCATGAAGGGCTGAATTCCTTGTATGGGCCCTTCTCCCTGAAGAGCTAGACTGTTTTTGGAGAGAAGTATAAAGCTGTATCTTTCTTTAATAAATCTGATAAAACGAAAGACTCTTCGGAGATATGAAGGATGCAATGCTACTAGGGTTGGGTATCGAAAACCAGTTCCATTTTAGAACCGGTTCCAAATTTCCAAGAACCGGGTATTCGATAAGACGCGTGCATTTCGATTCTGCTTAACGATTCCTGCGTTCGCATTTTAATGTGATTAAAAACTATGTAAGTGCAGGAACGGAAAGACCTTGCGCCCTGTTTGAGTTCAGCGCACACGAAGCGCGAGCACAGAGAACAGAGGTCGCGGTACGGGTTCCCGGTTTGTGTCCATTCTCGAACCGTTCCGTGTATTTCCACTGTAGAAAAGGTTGTTCCTGGCCGAAACTGACTTCTTTCATATTTGTCGACCAATATGCAGAAAACTACGTCAGTATATTATCATAAACACAGCCGTTTTTGTCTTAATTGAACGTAAACAGATGAGAAAGAAAACTCATGTGTAACAGTATTTTTAGATCTGCGTGTGTTCGGTGTTAAAGAGACAGCCGCCTAATAAACGCACTGCCTGTCATTAATGTTAATCAAAGAACAAAAGAAAATCATTCACTGATCTTGACTGAATATATTTAATAACTTTAATTGATGAATCTATATTTTATTTATGAAAAGAAAACTATGCAGTGTTTTTAAACTTTTAATTACAGTTTCTGTACCTGGAATTTTGTTCAGTTGTATTTATTTATGATATTGCTAATTGATTTGTTTGTTCCTTCCTATCTTATTACTGACTGTTTACTTGTCTTTAACACTTGAATATTTGAAATTTATATAAAGCTAGTTGTTTTTGCTGTGGTATTTTTTTTTTAAGCATAGGCAAAATTCCTCTTGCAGTGTTCTGTAGACTGCTGATTTTGCTCGTGTTATTCAGCTGCAACAGAATGCTTTGTAAAAAGACAGAATAAAATGTTAGATTTTTTTATATTGGATTTTTTATCTTATAGGAATCGATAAGAATAGGAATCGATAAGAATCGGAATCGATAAGTAGAATCGGAATCGGAATCGATCAAATTCAAATGATACCCAACCCTAAATGCTACTATAATCAGATTAACATTGATTGGCCACCTGTGTGTGTCCCCTTTAAGGTCTGAGGTCATGGTTTCACGTCCGGGGTTCCAACCATGTTTCAGGTCCACGTTTCCCAGCGAGTTTTCTACTTTAACACTGTTCCCCTGGAGTGCTAATTTTACCAGGGGAATCCCACCAAAAAACATGTATTTTACCCTCAGGAACGCGATTTGTACTGGTGGAACCCTCCGAAACACGACTGGGCTAGATTTGAGTAGCAGTTGGGCAGGTTTTGTTGTGAAAACCAGGCAACACTGGTCCAAACGCTCCTTAAGATCACAAAAGCAAAAAACTGTACTAAATACTAATATACAGTGGTGTGAAAAGTGTTGGCCCCCTTCCCGATTTCTTATTTTTTTGCATGTTTGTCACACTTAAAGATCCAGATCATCAAACAAATTTTAATATTACACAAAGATCATGCAAGTAAAAACAAAATGCAGTTTTTAAATGATAATTAAATTTATTAAAGGAAAAAAGCTGTCCAAACCTACGTGGCCCTACGTGAAAAATTAATTGCCCCCTCCTGTTAAATCATGAAAGAACTGTGATTAACCACATTATTTTAGAAAGCTGAGTTAAATTTCACTAGCCACACCCAGGCCTGATTACTGCCAGACCTGTTGAATCAAGCAATTATTTAAATAGAACCTGTCTGACAAAGTGCAGCATGCTTAAAGAGCAACACATCATGCCGCGATTTAAAGAAATTCAAGAACAGATGAGAACAAAACAGTTGACATGTATCAGTCTGGAAAGGGTTATAAAGCCATTTCTAAGGCTTTGGGACTCCAGCGAACCACGGTCAGAGCCATTATCCACAAACTGAGAAAACTTGGAACAATGGTGAACCTTCCCAGGAAATGCCGGCCAACCAAAATTACTCCAAGAGCACAACGACGACTCATCCAGGAGGTCATAAAATAACCCAGAACAACACCTAAAGAACTGCATGCCTCACTTTCCTCAATTAAGGTCAGTGTTCATGGTTTAACAATAAGAAAGAGACTGGGCAAAATTGGCATCCATGGGAGAGTTCCAAGGCAAAAGCCACTGCTGACCAAAAAGAACACAAAGGCTCGTCTCTCATTTGCCAAAAATATCTTGATTATCCCCAAGACTTTTGGGCAAATATTCTGTGGACTGATGAGACAAAAGTTTAACTTTTTGGAAGGTGTGTGTCCCGTTACATCTGGTGTAAAACCAACACAGCATTTCATAGAAAGAACATCATAGCAACAGTCAAACTTGGTGGTGGTAGTGTGATGATCTGGGTTTGCTTTGCAGCTTCAGGACCTGGACAATTTGTCATAATTGACGGAACCATGAATTCTGTTCTCTATCAGAAAATCCTGAAGGAGAATGTCCGGCCATCAGTTTGTGACCTCAAGCTCAAGCGCACTTGGGTTATGCAGCAGGACAATGATCCCAAACACACCAGCAAGTCCACCTCTGAATGGCTCAAGAAAAACTAAATTAAGGTTTTGGAGTGGCCAAACCAAAGTCCGGACTTAAATCCGATTGAGATGCTTAAACTGTCCATTCATGCTTGAAAACCCTCCACTGTGGCTGAATTAAAACAATTCTGCAAAGAAGAGTGGGCCAAAAATTCCTCCACAGCGATGTGAAAGACTCATTGCCAGTTATCGCAAACTTTTGATTGCAGTTGTTGCTGCAAAGCGTGGCACAACCAGTTATTAGATTTAGGGGGCACTTACTTTTTCACGTAGGGCCAGACAGGTTTGGACAGCTTTTTTCCCTTAATAAAATAATCATTTAAAAACTGCATTTTGTATTTACTTGCATTATCTTTGTGTAATATTAAAATTTGTTTGATGATCTGAATCTTTTAAGTGCGACAAATATGCAAAAAATTAAAAAAACCAGGAGGGGGTCCAACACTTTTTCACACCACTGTACACTCATGGTGTGCGGTAATACTACCAAACAATCATGGTCCTAAGCTTTTTATCTCCATAGTGAAATATAATTTGGCCAGACAGTGCTTTTTTTTAATATAATTTGTTAAAATATTGGTGTCCATCGTGAGTTTTTAAACGCTTATCTTAAAGGTGTGCAATATATGAATAGTGGTCATAAACAGCTGATGAGAAACTATTCTCACTTAAACGGACTAAAGTTTTGGACCCAGATTCAGTATTTGATATGTCACAAGCAGATAAGCGCTTTTCCAGCATTGGGCTGACAAGTAACACGTTTTAGAACACGTTTTAATATGGTATGATTGTAAACCGTTTCACACACACATTTCACAGTATGGTTTGGTAACCATACCTCAGGACAGAACTGGGATAGTTGAACGGCTTTAGTGAATCACGAATGGTCCCATTGATTCAAATCCTGATTTTGCAGCACCACAATGTCAACCAGCCCAGATTACTATAGACTATAGATTTGGTGGCAGTAGCCGAATGGTCCGACGGTTAAAAAGTCTCTACATGTCTGGCTCAAGCCTTTCCGTAAATAAGTCAATTGGATTTTCTTTCATCAGTTTTGTTGTCTGCTATTGGAAATCATTTTATTTGCTTACAAACGTGATAGCACAACTCTTATCAGCTAGCTCCACAATTGGAGTCTTTCGTGGCCATAACACAAATGGCACAGGAAGTTATGCTTCCAAAAAAATAAATACTTGGGGTTAGAGGTATGAGCATTAATAAAAGTGGTACTTGCTTTAGCAAACACCATTAATGAGCTCTTTAGGCTGTTGATGTATGTTCCAGGATGGCTTGAAACCATTAACCTAATATATTAGCAGTGGCTAAAAGGCTAGCACTTTCTTCTAGCCTTCACTTAATTGATTTTCAAAGGAATTATTAATTGAATACTTCCTAAAATAACTGTAAATCACACTGAAAGCCTTTTTCAGTGTCCTTCCATTTAGCAAACCAACATGACTGATATGAAAACATTTGTCCACGATTGTGACACTTACATTGCCTCACTGGTTAACTCAAGGGACTTATTGATGTTTCACACTGGATTTTTGTCTAGTGTTGTTGATAAATGACTTTTATCAATGGACTTAAGATACTTTCGCTTAGAGGCAAAGTACGGCCAATGACATACTAGCTCATTGTCTAAATGTTTATCATTCGTTTAACATATCAGCCAGCACTCCTCCTAAGGTTAAAGTGCGCCGTGTACTCTATTCTTTCCTGTCTTTTACGATCCATACATTTTTCCATCCTTTCATCCTCTCTGCTCAGTCTTTCTGACCTCACTCTCCCTTTATCTCTTTCTATATACCTGTTTTAAGTAAATATGAAATCAATCCCTTAAGGGAAGAAAAAAATAAGGTCAACAAGAATAAATGAAACACAAGATTTCACTTACAGATTCCAGGGACAGGATACTGCATGTCTCTACATGATCCAAGACTGTTTCTAGAACCAAAACATCAGTTACGGGGAATTAGAACGAGGCAAACGTTGATAACAGATTGTAGTAAAGTATATATGTTAGCCACATTGTTTAAAGGTATAGATCACATTGAGACACATTAACAGACAATACACACACACAACCAAACACATACCTGTGACATGATTTCAGGAGACTCAACAGCACTGGTTTCCCCTCTAATCTCTCAAGTTTGAGTCCGTAATGTCTTTTGTGTGTCAGAGAGCAGAAAGATAGCAAGGCAGATGGTGCACATGTGTGTGTTTGTGTTAAGGAGAAAGTAAAACTTGCCAGACCGGTTTGACTCTCTCCTCAAACACTCCTCCTGCTCTTTTTTTTCTTGTCCCATCCAATCAGATCTCAGTCACACTCCAGGAAGTATGTCCCATATGCCCTTTGAGTCACCTGATCACAAAGAAAAAGCCACCTTTACCTTGAGAATATTCTCAAGCCACCTTTTGTCTGTCATCTGTAAGCAGAGAAGAGACAGCTTACATCAAGTTAGTTTCTAGTCGATTATCTTTAAGACAATATATTGTTATTTTTGGAATTCTGTTTATATATATATATATACAGAACTACACAATGAGAAAAAAAAACAGTGTAGGTATCGTATTTCTGATTTGCAGTGTTATTTAGTTATAGACTTTGTAGCCAAATGTACATGCTAAAAACAAGATGTGAGTACAATCATCATTTTGGTCAGCGCTTTAATAAATTTACTTTAAAATACAAAAAAAAAAAAAAAAAGTTTAGGAAACATATGTTTAAACAATGTCTAAATTGTCAATTGTTTAAACAATTGTCTAAACAATGTTTAGGAAATATTTAGCAAACACAAAACCATAATGTTTAGGATCAAGTGTTTATTTTCTCATTCAAAAAGGTAACTTTTTAAAGTTTCTAAAAAATTATATTAGGCCAGAAAGCATCTTGACAAGAATATAAAACCATCACCATGTTGTTTATAAAAATACAATTCTAACATACAGTCCTTTGATCTCTATTTTGCAAAACACAAAGTAAAACTCGTGTCTTTATTTAAACTCTCATTTACACACAGAGGTTTGAAATGTCAATATATACATATTTACAGTTGATGAGGAGATAAAGATTATATTTTCCCACATTCTGTTATGATATGGCCTGTAGTAGCCTTACGACTTTCGCTATACAGTATGTTGACTTGTCTCCTGTACATGCTCCACAACATTGTGTTTGCATTTCATTAAGTTTTTATGTAGTTAAATCTTCAGCAAGTGCAAATTACACAGCCCTCTCAAAACCAGTCAAACAAGCAACAACTATTTACCTGTTTAAGTAGTTTATTTTAGATTTAGCACTTAAAGGGGTCATATGGTGTTGCTAAAAAGAACATTATTTGGTGTATTTGGTGTAATGAAATGTGTTTGTGGTTTAAGGTAAAAAACACATTATTTTCCACATACTGTACATTATTGTTTCTCCTCTATGCCCCGCCTTTCTGAAACATAGAAAGCTCATCGGTCTGAAAAGCAAGGTGTGCTGTGATTGGCCAGCTATCCAGTGCATTGTGATTGGCTGAATACCTCAAGCGTGTGACGGAAATGTTATGCCCATTACCATATTGTGATGCCCTGTCCGGCCGGAGTGACGAGACAAAAACATTAAAACCCATTATAAACGAGGCGTTTGTTGCATCCATTGGGGACATAATTACTGATTATAATGACTTATACTGTGTTTTCACGCGTTGCATCGTGCCGCGTTAACATAAAACCATGTCTGCATTTGTGATCGGAGAAATGACAAACAAGCGCTACTCTACACTGCTCAAAAACTCACGATTGAATCGTCAGTGGCAAATTCTTTAAATATAAAAAACGTACTTACAGTCTGTGAGTCAGAACAGGCGGCATTGTAGTCTACTCTTCCAGGATCAGGAAACAGTCCTCCATAAAATGTGCTGCACACATCTGTATTTTTGGGTTGAAGTGTTCTGGAACAGTTTTTTAAATACAACTTAACCACTGATTTCTATTCGTGACCTCTTTTGGAAGACCAAACAAATTAGTTTCGCTTTCACAATGAAACACACGTCACACACGGTGGGCTTGAGTGAGTGGAGGCCGGCGGATTCGACGAAGGAGTCATGTGATGACCCCGACATGGCGGCAGCAACAACAATACTACAGCGAGAATAAAAGTTATACCTTCTTTCTTTGCGTGAACATTTGGGTGCGTTATGCATCTTTCCACATCGTGATGTAGATATGTGGGGGCGTGTTAGAACGATCCTTTTAGGAGGGCGTGGCTGATTACTTTTTTCAAGTAACTAGTAAAGTATCCAATTACTTTTTAATTTACAGGAAAATATCTGTTACTTTTTCAAATAAGTAATGCCAGTTAGTTTGTTTTCCCATTTATTGACTGACAGCTCTCCTGTCTCCATGTTGAGAGAAATCGGGAGTAATCATTGTGTGTGCTGTGTGAACATGATTTTACTGTAGTTCTAGACTAAATGTGAACATGCTTTAATTCATCCCACTCACAAAAAACAGATTCAGTATTCCTCAAAATAAATAAAAAACAGTGAAATGCAAACTCAGAATATGATGCAAACCTGCAATATTTACATTTCCTTCAGCCTGAGGCTTATTTCATTTCATTTTTGGTGTAAAAGGGGACAGAATTTAAACTTTTTTTTAAAAATTAAAAACAAATAAGCAAGCCCAGCCCAGATGTGAAAAAGTAACGTAAAAGTAACAACGCATTACTTTCCATAAAAAGTAATGTAATTACTTTTTTTTTTTATGGAGTAATGCAATTTTGTAATGCATTACTTTTAAAAGTAACTTTCCCCAACACAACATTCTCCAACACACAAACAACACTCATTTCTATGATTTGAACTGGTTTTGCTGAATGACTGGAATGATCTTTCACCAACACACAGGCTGTGAATAGCATACAACCACTGTATACTGTTCATACAATGAGTATTTTCCTTATGCATGCGACTTATGTCATACATTTGTCAATTTCCAAACGTGCAGTATTTAGTAGTGCAAACACTGGGTAATCCATCCCACAATGCAATGTGCTTGATTTGACCACACACTTTCAATGTAATTGCACATCTGTGATTTTTAACATTATTTGATCGCCAAAAGATATTATAACACAAAATTAGATTTGAAAACATAAGATGGTCATATGACAACAAAGTAGCACATTACTATTGCAGATATTTAGTGTTGCATTCATGTAATGTAATGCATAATATAATTTTGAACATAGTTACCATGGCTCTGATTCCAGGTTTGTTTACACCAAGACAAATATTTATCGCAAAACTCCGGCACAATAAACAATTTAATTTTGAATGAGTTTTTTTTTTGTCACATGCTCAAAGTCATTGATGTTACATAAAGCTAAAACTTGGTGGTGCTCACAAACAAACTAAGCAACTTTTTCTAAGCAACCGTGAACAGCGGAGGAAGAGCCTGTGAGCGGCTTTCTTGCCTATGTGTTGTGTTATTGTTTGATAAACAGAATAATAAATACAAAAATCTCAACAGCTGTTAGAAGACATGTGAATACGGTTTTGATTTCCTTTCTACTTTGTGTCAAGCGAATGTCAGTAATGGAAAGTTGTATTTTTTTGTGCAGGAGTAATTTTGCTTTTCTGTAAGTGTACTTTTCATGTACTGTGCGTGAAATTGCTTTTTCATTAATTCGTCTGGCTATGGAAACCCGATTCCGCCACTGAATAAAAAAAAATATAAAAAAAAAGGTCATTGGTAATTCTAACGTTTTTTTCTCACCATTGCGAGTTTATATTTCACAACGCTGAGTTTTTTTCTTGAAATTGTGAGTTTTCACACAATTCTGACTATTTCTCAGATTTGCACATTTATATCTTGCAGTTCTGAGAAAAAAAAGTCAGAACTGCAAGATGTAAACTTGCAAAAAAGTCTGAATTATGAGGGGGGGGGAAGTAGCGATTACCTTTATTTATTTATTAGGTGGCAGAAACAAGCTTCCATACTGAACAGCATGCCAAAATTGAAGTGCATTTTTTGTGCCAAATATTTGTGTTGTGTGAAACAGGCCTTTAGCTGTAAAGAAATGTAAAATGAAATCAGTTCACCTAGCTCTCTCGCATAAATGTAGAAACTGTACTTCTACTTTTCCTGTAACAAACAAAATTTGGATTGGAAATGTTCCTCGGCCCGAATAATAACGCCAGTAAATTTGACTAAGCACCATGATACTGAAACTGATATTGGGTAATATTTCATCACCTTTATAAAAATACTGGCACACATTTGCACAGACTGTAGGACATGTGACTCATAAACTTTGATCTTGACTGAGCAGCTTGTTAGTCTTGACAGCGTTCTTTAATTTCCAGTTTTTAACACACATGTCTTTGTCTCAGGACAGTATGCAGTTCTTGTCCTTATCCTTGTCTTTTCTACCGAGACTCTGTGTCCTTCTCCTGAAGCTTCCTCTTCGGCTCTTGTCCTCGTCCTCTGTCTGTCCTTCTGCTGCTCTCTCTTCACCCGTCAGCTGCGGCGGCAGAGCAATGCGCTGGCCCAGAAAGAAGCCTTCCTCCTCCGAGTCTGAGGAAGAGGAGCAGGTGGAGCAGGAGTCTTCGTGCCGGTAGCGGGTGGAGTGCAGGGTAAGGCTGCCGTCCAGGACGCTGTTGGACCGCCTGCGGTCCCCTACCCTGCACTCCAGGGTTTCCAGACGAGGTCTGTCGCTTCGTGAACCTCGGGAGCGTCTGAGCCGCTTCTCGCTGGGATGGTGGACACCGCTTCCCAGACGGAAACTGCGGTGGAACGACCCATCTGAAGGAAACACGATCAAATGAGATCACCATTGATGCAAGTCATAACAGCATTTCACTGTAACGTAGTGTGAATAGTTCACCCAAAAATGAAAGTTTGTCATTTACTCAAGTCTCACAACTTACTTTCATGATTTATGAAGAAATCATTATTTCGATTCGGATCTTTTCTGTGAATCTGCTGATCTAGTTCACAAAACCAGTTTGGGTGATCATGAAACAGGGCGATCCAGTTTTTTAGCTCACTGGTTTAAATGCTCATCAGTGAATATTGACTTAAATGTTAGTCTTCACACAAAGATATTGTATAACTTCATAAGATTTAAAAGACAGACGTTTTTGATACTTTTATAGTGTTTTTGAATTGTGTTTTAAAGCTTGACAACCAGAGTCCCACAGTTAGGGCTGCACGATAAACCATATTTTAATCGTGATCAGGTTTTCTGCTGCTCACAACTAATTAGGCATAATTGTCTGCTGGTTATTGATCCCGAAAACGTTTAATTCATTTAGCCTTTGCATTATCTCTTCCATTAAGCCTCCGCAAGCTTTCATGATCACGGTTGCCAGATGTCAAGAGTTTAAATCCCCCTTAAATCAGAGCTTTTCTCCTGAATGCATACAGTTTCTGCCCAGTCTCATGCAAATTTTCCAATCTTCCCAACCATGCACACATGCACTCTCTGTATTATGGAAGAAGTGCCGATGAGCTGAAAACACATTTGCAGTCTCTATTGAGATATTCCTCTCAAATAAAAGTCATGCAGCCAGTCTGTTTTGTTTCACACTGTTTGCTGTGAATCTGCGAACACACCATGCTAAGTTGTCATTCTCTTGATTTGTGCTTATGTGAAAGTTGTAATAATTCTGATGAAATGTCAAAAAAAAACAAAACCCTAACATGACCGTAATTGTGATCGATTAATAATAGTGATTATATTTTTTGAGCAAACTAATCGTGATTATTAGTTTAACCTTTATTGTGCGGCCCTAGTCCTGGGGTTCACTCATTATATTGAAGACTGGTGAGAATATTCCTCAAAATTCACCTTTTATGTTCCACAGAAGTCAGTCAGTCACATGTTTGCAGGGTGAGTGGATGCTGACAGATTGTTTGGGAGAACTATACACTGAAGCAATCAAACTTGTAAAACTTGAAACACCAACAGCTTCTTTGTAATGATGTTAAGACGAAAGTGTCTTTCCTAAAATAACGTAAGACTTGACCATCACAGTTTGAGAAGAGGGTACAGCCCCACTGGTTTATTTTAATCTTGTATTCTATTGAATTAATTATTAGCTTTTTGTGAATTCACAACCCCCCCCGTTTGGGAAGCCCAGTCTTTAAGCATTTCCAACACAACCTCGTCAGGTGCTTGGGAGCTCAGAAAGTATTTTATTTTATTTTTTTAAAGACATTTGTTGCACTTTCTATAAATAGGATAGAAAATATTAGACTACTTAGATGGGTATGACAAATGAAATGGGTATGAATTTTTGTTCAATTCTAACAAATGTGAAAGATGCTGCTAAACCTAAGGTGGAAACTGGTCAGATTGGGACCAAATGTAGAAATAGAAATGTGAAGTTATTTGTATTAATTTTCCCTATAATAAAATTTTGATTCAAAGGTCCAACTAAACAAATCTTATTTTCTCTAGTTGTGCTTTTGAATGTTGCTTTCAAAAAACAAAAAATCTACTACTACTACAACAACTACCTTACTTACTATCAAAAAGCAGCAGTTAGGAATTTATTGAGGGAAAACTCTTAGTTAATAGTGAACACGTGTTCCCTAAAGTGTTACCAAAAATCTTAATGATTCCAAACTTTTGTCCCTTTTCCAATTTTGCCATTGTTTTTTTTTCATTACTATTTTAATGCTCAAATGTTGTTGAAAAGTCATTAAATAGCCTATAATAAGAGCGCATTGTTTTAATGAGTATTATGAGCTTACCCAGCAGGTCCATTTGAGATGGTCCTTCAGTGCAGAAGCGCAACCTGTGTGCCAAACTTCCTTCGACTTCCTCTCCATCTTCCTCCTGCTCCTCATCCTCACCCCCTCTTCTCTCCGTCTCCACCCGTTCCTCTTCCTCCCACTCTTCCTCTTCCACTGAATAACTGCAGCTGATCGGCTCTCTGAAGCTGACCCTGGCGGTGCTGCTGCGGACCGGTGCCGCAGGCTCGTCTTCAGCTTCAGTGACAGCGGCCAGGGAATCCGAAGGGGTCGGCGAATCAGACGGATCAAAGACAACAGGAGGCGGAGGAGGCGGGAAGGAGTCAGAGTCATTTAGATCATCAAATGCATCTGAAGACTCCAGTTGAGAGGAAATTCCTATGACAGAGGTAGTGAAATAAAAAATACAGCTTCTGACCAGATAAATTGCTTTACTGACTCAAGCATACCTGAACAACTGCTCTCGATGATGTTCCCACAATCCTTTGCAGTGGAAGTCCCTCTAGATGTGAAGCTTGGCGGGAAAGGGCCAAATTCTGCGTATCCGTTCAGCTCCACTGTAAACTTTAGACTGTCTGGCTGGTGAATCACTCGCTGTGTGCTGATGCTTGACTGGTCCTTGCAAATTAATGCTACCCTGTCATTGGCTACTAGACAGAGCTGAGAGGACAGATGTGAGTGTTGTGTGTGCGTTTGTCCATACGGTGGAGGTTTGCCATTCAGTATAGGATGGAAAGAGGTGTGAACACCTGCAAAATGAACAAGCAGGGAATTAGAGATGCTTCTGAATACAAACAGTGTCAATAATATTCAATTTTACAATTGTTGATCATGTAGGTAAATCTCACAATAAAAATGTCCTGGGCTACATTTCCTAAAAGCACTGTGAGTTGATCGTAGAGAACACTGGTGGCAATGGTCTTCATGATCAACTTGAGCTCACAGTGCTTTTGGGAAACGCTGCTCCGGTTATATTTTGGTTAGATTTTTAAATATTTTTTACAGAAGTGTCTTTTGTTCACCATTTTGTAATTTGTGAAATATTATTACAATTTAAAATAACTGTTTTCTATTTGAATATATTGTAAAATGTGTTTTATTCCTGTGATGTAAAGCTGATTTTCAGCATCATTACTCCAGTCTTCAGTGTCACATGATCCTTCAGAAATCATTCTGATATGCTGATTTGTTGCTCAAGTAACATTTTTTTATTTTTATCAATGTTAAAACATTTATGCTATATTTTGTGGAAACCATGATTTTTCAGGATTCGTAGATGAATAGAAAGTTCAAAAGAACAATTTTAGATTTTGTAATCTTTTGTAACATTATAAATGTCTTTACTATCAATTTTGATAAATTTAACCCATCCATGTTGAATATCAATTTTTCTAGATATCTAGACTGACTGACCGACCGACCGACAGAGATAGACGACCGACAACGACAGACGATAATCGAAGACAACCGACAGACGACAGATGACAGACAGACAGACAGACACACAGATGGATAAACAGACAGACAGACAGAAAGATGGATAGACAGACAGATCCGACAAACGAATTGATAGACAGTACAGACAGATAGTAGATAGACATAACTATAGACATACAGACAGACTATGGATAACAGACAGACAGCCAGACAGATCAGATAGATAGCTATATATGGACAACAGGACAGACAGACAGACAGACAAAACGATAGACAGACAGACAGACAACCAGATGGATAGACGACCACAGAACATACCTACAGACGACCATTGGATAGACAACCGACAGACAGACAGACAGATGGATAAACAGACAGACAGACGGATAGACAGACAGACAGACAGATGGATAGACATAAAATGACAGACAGACAGACAGATAGAAAGACAGACAGACAGCGACAGATGATAGATAGTTAGATAGACAGACAGACAGACAGACCAACAGACAGACAGACAGACAGACATACAACGAAAGACATACAGACAGACGGATAGACCGAAGACAGATAGCTGATAGATAGCAACAGACAGACATGACAAACGGATAGACAGACAGATAGCAGCCAGATAGATGACAAACGACAGACCAAGCAAACGTATAGACAGACAGACAATGGATTAGACAGACAGACGACAGATGGATAGATAGATTATAGACAGACAGACAGACAGACGACAGACGACCGATAGATAGACAGCCAGACAAACAGACAGACAAACGGATAACAGACAGACAGACAGATGGTAGCATAAAGACAGACAGATAGATAGACCAACAGACAGCCAGACAAACGATGATAGACCGAACAGATGGCTATCAGACAGACAGACAATAGACAACGACAGAACATACGACAGACAGACAGACAGAAGACCGACAGACATATATATATATATCTAGAACAGACAGACAGAGATACAGACAAACGATGACGACAGATGGCTATCAGACAAACGATAGACAGACAGACAGACAGCCATCCGGATGGATAGACAGAAATACAGACATACGACAGACAGATTGATATTGATATATTGATAGACCGACAGACATAACAACAGACGACGGATAGACAGACAGACAGACAGATGGATGGATAGACAGACAGACAGATAGACAGACAAACGGATAGACAGACAGACAGACAGATTGATAGACAGAACAGACAGATAGCCAGACAGACGGATAGACGGACAGACGGATAGACAGACAGACAGACAGACAGACAGAGACAGACAGATACAGACAGACAGACAGACAGACGGACAGACTGACGGACGGACAGACAGACAGATAGAATCATCAAGCCTATTTTAGGACCTGATTATCTTGTCCAGAAATATTTTTTTAAATCAACAACTAAAGGTAATAAATTACGTATGCATTCAATTGTACTTTACAATTAAAATAATATTAAAATATTTTTTCTTTACAATAATGAGAATTTTGAGATTAAAAACTTAATTGTGTTTACTTACCAAATAATGAGATTTATGAATGTTCAAATTTAGATGTATATATTTTCATAAAAAATGAATTCTGGGAGAAAAAGTGCATAATCATTGAGATTTATGCAATGAAAAACTAAAACATTGACATGCCACAATTATGAAAAGATTTGGTAATATATGCTTACTTCTAAGCTTATGAAAATAATGTCACAATGCAAAATCTTAATATTAGTAAAAATGGGCCTTATTTTTTATGCAAAATATCATTTATTCTTTTTTTTCTTTTGATTTTGGGATAAAATATGACATCTTGCTAGTTTTTGTGAGATTTACCTAAATTACGTATTTTACTTGTGGTTTACTGAGAAAATAGTGCATATGTGTGAACCACCACAAAAAAGCAAGGTACAAATAATAATGCATGGTAACATTTGTACCTTTGCTCTCCAGTGGAAAATGGCCCCCATTGGCTGTTGTTGTACTAGCTGCTTTGACTGCATGTTTGCATGTGTTCACTTTAGAGGTGGCGGCAGTGATGTTGGCTCCCCCCTGTGGCTGTGATGTGGAAGTGCGCTGCTGGATTTGAATGGTCTTGTGTGACACTGGTTTGCTCTGCAGGGCAGAATCACAGGAGTCGGAGTTGTCTGGGTCGTCCCCGAGCGAGCAGGAGCGGGAGCAGAAGATGAGTCCGCCTCGAGGCAGGAAGGGTCTTCCCAGCAGAGGGAGCCGACAGCAGGCGCAGCAGAAGCACGCTTCAGACGCGTGCCAGTGCTGGCCCTCGTACGTCATCTGACCCTGGTCTGTACCTACAGAGAGACCGAGAGAGTGAGGAAATCAAGCGTCGCAGCACTCCGTCAAACCCTTCAATCATGGAAGCACAGCATTTTTCTGTAATCACTGAGCTTTTTACTGCCATTACTGAATGGAATGTTGTGGTTAAATGCAAATTAAGCTTCTGCATCTGTAGCAATGCATTACACAGAAAAATCTTCAACAAGTGCTTCAGTTTGTAAAAACAATCAAGAAATATGTTTATAGTAATACTTAGAAAGGCCAAGTGGGCAGCACAACAAATGTTTTATATATGCACTAGTTTTGTAGAAAATAATGAAAAAAGGGAGCTTATTTACATTACCATTCAAAAGTTTGGTGATAATACATTTTTTTTAAAATGTTTTTACTTTTTATACTAAACAAAGCTGTATTTATTTGCTCAAAAATACAGTAAAAACATTACTATTGGGAAATATTACAATTCAGAATAACTTTAAGTTTTTCGATGAATATATTTTTATAAGTATTTATTTGGATGCAACGCAGAATCACAGTCTTCAGGGTCACATGATCCTTCTGAAATCATTCAAATATTCTGATTTGCTGCTTACACACTTCTTATATACATACAGTATATATATCTAGCTATATATATATATATATATAATATAATAATAAATTTCTTTCCACCTGGAATAAAGGTATTTTTTGAAAGAACAGTATTTATTTGAAATAGATTTTTTGTAACATTATAAATGTCTTTACCTTCACTTTTGATCACTTTAATGTGTCCTTTGCTGAATCAACGTACTAATTTAATTTAAAAAATACATAAATAAAATAAAAGAGTAATGACATAATGCAATGACCTCAATAATTTATGTTTTTTTTTTCTGTTAGCTTTATTTATCTTTTCTGTCTTTCAGGTCCCTCCTAGAATTGATAAAGTTTCCAGAGATATATTTATACTGTATATTTTGCATAATAATACATTTTTAGGCATTTAAAGACTTTAGAATTTCATGATATAAAGTGCATTCTCAACTATTGTAATGCATAAGGTATATTAATTTAAATGATAGTCATACTCACAGTATAATTTGTTCGATTGCCTTTAAAAAAAAAAATATATATATTTATAGTGATGTGATATTATAATGAAAAGTGTTTTTTTTTTCAGATGATATGTTTTTGTTTAGCCTCAAAACGTCTGCTATATATTGGAGTTATATTTATATTTACTCTAAATATTCTTTCACTCTCTCATTGAGTGGCGTGTCCGTGTAAGCAGCGCTTTGATACAGTGTTGTCTGTGTTCTCACCGATATGTTCTCCGCAGGTGTCGCAGTATTCGGCGTACAGAGACTCGTAGCAGTGGCAGCAGTACGGCCGGCTTTCTCTCATGATGTAGCGCTGGCCACCCAGCGCCGTCTCACACTCGAAACAGCAGAAGTGCTTCATGTGCCAGTGCCGGCCCTCCGCCTCCGTACACTCGTCCGCAAAGATGATCTGATCACCACAGCAGGAGCAAGATACCGTGTAAGTCACATGCAGCAACTCGTAGAAACGTGTGTTTGACCTACATTTACATTCAGTCATTTAGCAGACACTTATTCAAAGCGACTTGCAAATGAGGATAATATAAGCAATCAAAACCAACAAAGCTGCAATAATATGTAAGTGCTGTGACAAGTCTCGGTTAGCCTAACGCAGTACACATGTTGCAAGGTTTTTTTTTACTAATAAATAAAAAGAAAAACAAGTAGATAGAATAAAAAAAGTAGTGTTAGAGGGCCTTTTTTATTCAAAAGAATAGAAAATGCTAGTGTTATTAATAAATACTCATTGATGCAGGGTTGGGATCAAATTCTATTTTGGTAAATGTTAACCTGTGTCTCCTGCATGAGCACCAAGGCTCAGTGTGTCTGGCTCATATGTGATAAGCATTACTCCACGCCTCCAACAAATGGAGGAAAACAGGAACTGGGTGGAAAGCCGTGGGATAGCGGTCACCTCGTCGCAGGCCTGGCAGCGGGGCTTGATGTGCTCGGCGTGGTGCCGGCCGCAGTAGATGTGCCCGTCCTGATAGAAGTAAATGAGATCCACCAGCAGCTCGTTACAGGAAGCGCACTGGAAGCACTGAGGATGCCAGCAGGAGCCGTGACCCGCTCGCGACGCAAACACCGCTATGTCACCGCCGCAGATCTGCCTGCCACACTGAGACGAAGAGAGCGGGGTGAGAACAGAGCTACAGGACGTTTCCAAACTCAAAATTACACGGTTTCTGAAAACGCTGGCTGCTCACACCTGACCGCTGTGATTAGACAGAAACAAGCGAACATCCGAAATCCATGAAATCTCCTGATCAGTGCTGTTTATTTATTTATAACTGATAATATAATATAATATAATAATAAAATAAAGTTCTATGGTTTGACATTTGAAAGCAAAGAAATTAAAACAGCCATAATTATTAGTATTGTCCAAATGTTTTACAAAATTGTAAAATTATTGTTTTTTACAGTACAACAGTATTATTTCGATTAAACAAAATTGTACCATAATAAATCTTGATAATAATGGTTATTATTATTTATAGAAATACTAATTTATTTTAAGCGACAATGTATTATTACTAAAGCAATATTTCTTTATTGAATCGTTTCTAAATTATTACCATCTTTTAATAAAATAAACAATTATAATATAATAGCATTATTTATTATTATTATTCTACTATTATTGTAAAGATTCCTATTTTACAGAACATAAGATTACGATGGACTATCGTTATTGATTTAGTTTTTATTATACAATTATATTAAATACTCCATTACTTTTTTACCGTACAATAATATTACTATATTACATATCTTTATATTAATTGATTTTTAATAATTTATTCAAATTAAATTATTATTACCGGTATTATTATAATTATTAACTGAACAGTGCAGGTGAGTCATTAAATTTTTTTTTTTTTTAATATCTATATATATACATAACTAGGCAAAAAAAAAAGCCACTCAAACTTGTGTTACAGTGATTAAAAGGGCAAATCTGCTTCATATCATTTCTAGCACTCTTTAACTAAGCTTTAACAGCACTTCCTTATTCTTTAGCAGAGCACAACCTCTATAATGAACAGCTATAATAAAGCCACAATTTAAAAAAAACTTTCTATGTAAAATATGAAAAAAGATACATACTAATTTTGTTTCTTCTGTTTGATAACATAAAAAAGACAAGAGTATTCACACAAATCAACACAACATGACACAAACTGCTTCTCCACGACACAGTCACACCCTCCTGGCAGCTACTCATCAGCTGGGGTGCATTATGGGTGTTGAAATGTGGCAAAGCTCTTGAAATATCACAGAGGGTGAATGGAAAGTATGCGCTTTTATCTAGTACATATGATATCTGCCTTGGCTCTGCTCAGGCTGGAGTCTGAATTGATCACAGCATATTAAAACGTTTCCTGAAGCCGCATGCCAGACGAGAGCCTCTTCAGCTCAAGTAGTTCAATGCGCACACCATACTTCAGCTGAAGCTCAGATAAGTATGCACTATTTGTCCAGGGCGAGGAAGCAGCGAGTTGTCATTTCAAGGTGACGTTACAGTTGAGAAGATCTTTCATGTCTGTGTTTCTCTACCTGTTGACAGATGGCTCCGGTCATGGTGACCGGAAAAAGTCGAACGATGCCGCGGCCCAGATTCTCTCTCTTCCTCTGCTGGCTGAATAACCTCAATTCTTTCTTCTCTTCTTCATCCAGAGAGTTACAGTACTGAGGCTGTGCACACACACATTTACAGTACTGTTACAACTCACACAAGACCAACACACACTTACAACCTGACATTGTCATCGTCATGAATGAATTCAGGCCATGATGGATCCATGAAAACATGTTGAACACGAAAAAAACATTGCACGCTAAGAAAGACTAAGAAAGACGTTTTTTTGCATTATTTATATGGTGATTAGGTTTCCCCCAAAAAATATCGTATTACCATAGTAAAAAAGGAAAACTGATATTTATTTTTTGTTCCAAATCAGCATGAAAAACTACAGCAAATACTTAAAACGTTTGGGGTAAGATTTTTTTTTCCTTTTCTGCTCACCAAGGCTGCATTTATTTGATGAAACATATTAAAAAAGTATTATTATGAAGCATCATTACAATTTAAAAGAACTGCTTTGTATTTTAATATATTTAAAAATATAATGTATTCCTGTGAAAGGCTGAATTTTCAGCATCATTACTCCAGTCTTCAGTGTCACATGATCCTTCAGAAATCACTCTAATATGCTGATTTGCTGCTCAAGAAACATTTCTGATTATTATCAATGTTGAAAACAGTTGCGCTGCTTAATGTTTTCCCCCAGGATTCTTTGATGAATTGTAAAGTTCAAAAGAACAGCATTTATTTGAAACCGAAACCTTCTCTAACATTATAAAATAATGTCTTTGCTGTCACTTTTGATCAATTTAATGTACACCTGACAACATGTAGCATACTTCACTGTTTTTAATTAGTTTGAATAATTATCACTGCATACTGCTTACTACTGTAAAAAGTAGTACTCAGTGTCGGCGGGTGGTAAGGGAGGGCGCGGAATAAGTTAAGCTATGACTCATAACACAAGCTCCAGGGGGTGTGGTTGGATCCAGATCCAACTCCTCCCACCTTACATATACCTAAACCTACCCATCTCCACCCCCTGATCCCTAAACCCACCCATCTCCAATCTCCACCCCCTAGATGTGACTCTAACCACGCCCCCTGGATCTTGTGATCTGCAGTGAGGGGCTACTGTAAGAATCTAAGACCAGGCTGTAGGGTTCATAGATTCAGGATTCACAGCTGTGGGTTTGGGATCCAGAGACGAGTGTGAGGATGTAAGCAGTTTTACCTCGCTGTCATGGGCCGGCAGCTGGTGTAAAAGCTGTTTAATACGGTATCGCTCTCCTGGACTGTTGACGTATGGAACCTTGTCCTCTGGAATACAGCTGAAGTACTGATACACCTGTACACACACGGACACAGATAATTAACTGTCACCCCCCCTTTCTGAACATAGACGTGAAAATCTGAACTTCAATGGTTGCAATTTATGAACGCCTTGGAATACAGACCTAAGGTTGGTCTCTTTTTAAAGACGACAATCAGCAGATTATTAAAAGTGAAAGTCATAAAAAAAAGAATAATAATCATTAAAAAAAATGAAAGTGTAAAAAAGTTATAGAAGTGTGTTTACTGTAAAGAAAATGTGTACATTTGCTATACAACCAAAGCTCTAATTAAGTTAGGTTCCAAATTTGAAGTTGATATAACAAAAATTGAGGTTCCAGTGAGATTTTGAGGCATTGTACTAAAAATAGCCACCGGGTATAAATGTCTGTCAAAATACCTTAAAGGCACAATATGTAAGTTTTCGCAGCTAGAGGGCGCGTATTCAAAACAAACAAAGAAGCAAAGGCGTAGTTAGATGACGCTGTGACTGAGTGTGGAATCATGGGAGTTGTGGTCTTCATCCCCACAGCTGATGCAATCCAACGAGACTCAGGCAGAAATCATGTTCATTGATGAGCTAATGTATTAAAGACTTATTAACATCGTAGTATGAAGCAGGGTGAGGCTGAAAGACGTCGAAGTGAAACGAGGTCGCTGAAGCAATTGCTAATGAGAGATGAGAGTGACACACGGCTCGAAAGCAGCGCAGCTTTTATTATGCCACAGCCGACCGCTTCCGCTCCTTCCGGTCATGCATATGTGGGGTAAAGCAGCGCTGTTGCTAGATACATTTAGTTCTGTTATAATTCTACTCTGTGCGCTCGTCACCGGTCTATAAAACACACAACATATTAAAGCGTCTTTTGGTGTTTCCATGTTTTCTACAAAACAAAACCAGAAATCGAGGACGTAATTGGCAGGCGACTCAATGACACTATGGACACGTTGCGTGTCACTAGTTAAAATTGCTTATTTCTCTGGATTTAAACATTCTTCGAAACATTTGGGATAATGTAAGTACACAAGTCAGCAATATATATATATAACACTGTTCTAGTGGTTTTTGTACATTTTAATTAAAAAATCTTACATATTGTGCTTTTAAATCTCAAACCTTTCCAATGATGTTTTGTCAAGATTAGAAAGTTTTGATTATAAAATAGTGTAGTAAATGTTGTAATATGACACTCGACACCGCCCACTAGGGGGAGGAGCCTGCTAAACAGATTTAAAAAGCTTTCGAATGATTTCTAATTTATGATGATTACTAAAATATGTGATAGGGAAAAAAGGCAAAAAAAAAGCACCATGGACACACACTTATAATCCAATTTTAGATTGACCTAGAAAACTAATCACAAACTGAGACTGGTCGCTTTTCATGTGAGTACAATCTCTTCCTGTGCTAGTGGGTGGTTATTGAGCAGAATGAAATAAAATGTGGAAAAAAACAATGCTTAATGTCAAAACTACACGAGGCAACCGATATGATGCTGTTTTGTTCTTAGTGAAGCTTGACGTGTGAATCGCCATTATGTCTCACTGAATGGAAAAGAACAGCCACTCTGTTTGACTAAGTGCAAGAGAGGCTGTGATTGGCTGCTTCAGAGCAAACTTCTCCAATCACTGAACCCTTTACTTAAATGCAACTGTATGTATAGATTCTCCTGAATGTTGCCTGCTCACCTGTTCAGGCTTGATCCCGGGCGGCACCCAGGCATATTCTTCCGAGGCGCAGCCCGAGTCGTCGTCAGATATGGAGTGCCTCTGGAAGTCAGACACCAGCTTCAACATCATTCTCTCCAGCTGTCCGGGCACAGAGCGCACCACATGCTCCTCCCGCACACACTTACAGTGCACACAGATCTTCCTGTGGAAACAGGTCAGCAGAGCGGCGCTGAGTGAGCACAGCCAAAACAACTAACTCAATCTGAAACTACACAAAACTCATGATTTAGGCTCTGTAAAAAATTTGGGAGTTAATACAATTTTGTGAAACTGACAATCAGGCAAACAAAATTATATATTCATTGTTGAACGGAAGCAGTTAAAAAAGACTTTATAAACATAAGAAAGAGGGAGACGGCACTGCCCACGGTACATTTGTGCAACTTCAGCATTTCCTCCAGTTCACCCAAAATAAAAATTGTAATCTACTCGTCGTCATGTAGCAAAACAATATTCCTGAAACATCTTTCATGAAACACAATAGGAGATATCAAGACTAGGGGTGGGCGATATAGCCTCAAATTTATATCACGGTATTTCAAGAATATTTGCGATAACGATATTTATGACAATATATCCAAAACAAAACATGGAACAATGTTTTATTGGTGATTGCAGCTGGCAGGCAGCAGCATTTATTAGTGCAAACAAAATGAAGGGCATTTTCCATCCTTTTCCAATGAGCTACTGTCATCGATGACAGACTACCTAATTTGAAGTGTACATCTATTGACATAAGGTGGCAGCAGCAGCTGTGTGTTCGACTTGAAGCAGACCGATCGGTGTACAGGGCCGTAGCTGGGTTTGGCGTGCTCCGGTTCAGGTTGTACCACGTGGGCCCTGTTTGACACTTGTGTAAATAGAGCAAAGATACAAATTAAACAATGTTTACGTTTTTTCAAGTTTGTAGGTGTCCAGGTACAGAAACTGATTAATCAAATATAAATAGCATTGCATAGTCTTCACTGTATAATTTTAAATATAGATTAATTCTTGTTAAAACTACAAAAATAATTCAGTCAAAAGCAGTGAGTGATTTTTCTCTCTTAAGTTCTTGATTAACATTAGGACACGACAGCTCTAGTAATTAGGCGCGGCACTTTAAGAATAACAATCCAATATATGATACACATTCCGTTTCTTACCAACTGTTACTTCACATCAGACACAACCGACCATTTTTCGAGGATACTCGCAAAAAGGTCTTGTGAGCAATTTTGTATTATTTGTCGTTCAATAGCAAGAGAGACAAAACTCAATTCGTGTTTGAGGGCGTAGCGTGGCTCTCTGCATGACATTGTACGCACAAATCAGCGTCGGTGCGATGAGCTTTTCCTGTCTTTTTGTGCTTGTTGTTTTAACTGGGAGGTGTATTTGTTTTGTTCAGCACGGGAAGAAGCTAAGAAGAGCTCGGTTGGTGTTTGCGTGGCTCTCCGTGGTGCTCACATGCGAACTCGGCGCGCGAACTCTCAGTTGAATTTTTCCGTGTCTTGTTTTTGAATGCCTTAACCTGTTTTGAATGTTGTTCAATTGCACAGCTTAAACCGTGCAATTGATAAGCTTTCATACGACGCGCAGAAGGCCTGCTTTTTATGCTGGCCTCGTGCAGTCGGTTAAATTTCCAGGAGGCCCCCCCTCTCTCCGTGCCGCTTCGCTAAAGATATGCGCCTCTCCTATTTTTGAAGGTAAGAGTGTGCACTCGAATATGCTCTAGAACTGCTCTCGCGATACTTTGATGTCATACACTGATCAGTCTGCGCAGCGCTGCTTCAAGTCGAACACACCTATTGGGTTTGTGGTGTTGTTGTTGTGTGCGCTAAGGAACGTATATCAGCCATACGCCATCGCGTCGCTGATTGATATCGTGATATGAAAAATTTTTATCATGTAAAAATTTATACCGGTATTATCGTGGACGGTATGATATGGCACACCCCTAATCAAGACTCCTCATTTCCACAATCAAAGTGAATTCAGACCATTCATTACTTGTGTGCTATATACAAAACCCAAAAGTAGGTTTCACTTTTTACGTGTACACTAAGGTAATCAGAACAGTACGCACATACTGTACACGCACCACCTGATTTTTGTAAAGCTCAAAGTATACTTCGGTATTTACATGTGCGCGCGGTTCCATGTACAGTGCGCATGAAGCTAATTTCCTCACCAGAATAGTACACATTTGCTTTTTGTAACTGGGTCGCACATGCGTGTTGAATTTGTTTTGCACTAATCAGTTGTTTCACAAGGTGGCAACACTAGCCCGGGTCGTTGATTCACAGTAGAAAACAAAACTAAAGAGACAGAACAACAACAACAAAATAGCAGAGACTGCCAGAACAACAGACGGCTGCATTGACAAGCACATGTGCGAGAGTTATGAGACTTCCGCAACTTTAGTTTAAAAGAGTGCAAAGGCATTTTTATCGGTCATAACTTCTGGAGAAAATTAGCGCAGAGAGTGGACAAAGATGAGGCTTTCTAGAGTGCATGTGTTGACCGCCTGTGTTCGCGCACATTATTAAATGAAGTATACTTTGAAAGGCTACGCGTTTTGACTGTATGCATATGCTAATGTACGCAAAAACAAAGTATACTTTGGGTTTCACCGTACATACAAAGTACATTTTGTATGAGAAAGAGACCAAAAGTTTGCCATATCTCTCCTGGTGTTATCATTAGACTTAAAGGTAGGGTGATTTCGGAGAGGCTAGCAATAGCAAGCTAGCATTGAAAGCATAAGATCCCACCCTCTCTGCAAATCACTCTCCAAAGCTATGCCTCCTCCAAAACACATGACCAGAGGCTAACCAGCGACACGATGAGAGATGGTGTTGGTGGAGGATTGAATGCAACACTGTCCACTCATGTCTCATTCACCGGTGAGAAAACAATACAGTACAAAGCTCTTAATATTACAATAATAACGGCTCCCATTCTCACTCGGTCTGCAGTAGAGTAATGGAACGCTCTGATGACGGATCATGTCGGCGAGAGAGGGGCGGAACCATAGATATGTAAGGATTGTGGCATCTTTGAATACTCATTGATTATTATGGTGAATGACGTCAAGTTGACCCTTCCAATATGGCGGACGGCTTATGTATAGAAGGCGCTAATAAGGCATCTACATATACTTATCTATGGGTAGGACAGCCTATCATAGTCCTCGGACCGAGGGATGTGATTGGACGAACATTTCATGGTCCTACGCCTTCCATAAACGATATAAGTACTGTACATATAAATAAATTTAGACCACTTCACTAAGTGATTGCTATCGGGATGTGAAGAGACTTTCAACCAGCATAACAAAAAATTAACCAATGATTCGGTTTTTGAACCAAATCACCCTGCTTTTAAATGAGAGAAATGGCTACTCTGTTCATTAAAGGGGTCATATGATGGAATTTCAAGTTTTCCTTTCTCTTTGGAGTGTTACAAGCTGATTGTGCATATATAAACCCTGGAGTTGCAAAGACTAAAGTCTCAAAACCAAAGAGATATTCTTTATCAAAGTTAAAGACTCTGCCACGCCCCCCTAAAATGGCTCTTTCTAACACGCCCCCACATGTCTATGTTACTATGTGGGAAGATTTGCATAATGTTGCCCAAATGTTGATGCAAAGAAAGAAGGCGTGGTTTTAGTAACCTCAGTTAGTGTTGAAGCAGCATGTCGGGGAGACGCTGTGTGTTTCTAGGCAAAAGCACTTTATTTGGCCTTCCGAAAGTAGATGCAATTAGGAATCTTTAAGATTACTTACAACAGAACAGCAATGCATTTTATGGACGAGATTTTTCGTGAACCTAGGAGAGGAGGTAATTTTGACTTTGCTATGACAATCTGGTGCTGCTGAATCAGCTACTGTTTTGTTATTATTTTTAAGTATTTGCTATTGACTGTTCAAAAGCGGAGTTTTGCGCATTGTATGTGTGTGTGTGTGTGTGTTGGGTGCTTAGAGAGCGCGCGAGATAGAGAGCGACAGCGTCACATCACAGTAGAGTCAGCTGTCTTAACCGCGGCTTGTGTACTGCATCATTACATTTCCGACGAGTGCTTGCGGTGTTCGGCCAATCACAATGCACTGGGTCAGCTGGCCAATCAGAGCAGACTGCGCTTGTCGGAAGGAGGGGCTTTGTAGAAAACGAAGCGTTTGAGAGAGGCGGGGCATAGAGGACCTACAATGATGTACAGTATTTGAAAAATAATGTGTTTTTTGAACATTAAAGCATGTCAACATATTCTGTTACACCAAATACACAAAACAATGATCTTTAAAAAAGCATCATATGACCCCTTTAAGAAAAAAAAAGTTTTCTTTAAATCATGAAAAAAAATGGCATAATTATTTGTCAGAGGCTATTTGCACTGTGAAAATAGCTGTATTTTGTTTGCACTAAGTGTAAATATTGGCAAATACTATTTGCACCATTTCAATTATACGTCTATTAAACACCCGTTAGCCACTTTTTTTTATTTTGAAATAAACTCCTCTCAGAGTTAATATGTGATGAGAAAAGGAAGCAGAATGTAATCAAAAAAGGGTGGATTCGATCTCGGGTCAGTCCCAGTCATGTAAAAAAAGATCTTTGCTTTGTTTCGGTTTCTGGCTCAAACGGTCAGTGGTGGGCGGAGCTACTGTAAATAGCCTTTTAATAGACACTCCGTAATTAATTAGTTATGCATTTATTCAATCCTGAATGTGGTCAAACCCTGTCACTGGCATTCATGTGCACTAGCTGATGTGACTGATTTTCATGATACCTATTATTACTCCTCAAAACACACCATAATTTCAGACAGGTTATTCATTCACACTCGCATAAAATGTTTTACATCAACTCAAGGTCACATCCCTCAAAAATCAAATGTCAAAACTGCCCCAGAGTCAAACTCGAACTTTTTACTTTCTACCCATTACTATTACGATTCATCATTCAGCACAATTCAAAGGGGAATAAAAAAATCAAAATCAAACCAAAATGTTAGAACTTCCTCTGCCTTTGCTATGACTCTTCTTTTTGGCTGATGTTACCAATCCCTCTTATATATCAGGCTCTCCCTTCTGCCATACAGAGAATTTTCATAATCCAATCAATTCCTCAAAGATAAAATCAAGCCCTGTCCTCATTTTTCTCTCTCACTGAATATCCTGTAAAATTATAAAGACCGGGTTGTAAATGGCATTCATGTTGGCTTCTACATGTTGGTTTCTTAAACACCCATAATATTAATAAGGCTAAACATACATCTAATCCAATCACACATTAATAGCTCTACACACATTTCACAGAAAATCAGAAAATGAGGAATGACAGTGCATTAAATGGATGCACAAATAATCACAAGTTGAAAAATATTTCTAAGAAAGAAGGAAAGTTATGTTTTTGTTCGTGCCGACTGGCCTGTCCAGCTGCATTGGTTTTGCACCTCACCCTGATTTAATAAACCTGCTGCTGTCACAGCAATTTAATGAATGACATCTAGGACATCTATTCATGACAACATATACTACTGTTTCTGATGAAGACAAGCACAGCAGGTTCATCCATGGCAACTACAGAAACAATGACTAGAGTCACGGCAACATGTTCTGAACTTACACTTCACTACACAGTGAAACTCACACCAACAAAAACCACCAACATACACAAAATCACAGCAGAACAAAAGTAATCGCATAAAACTAATCCACATTATTTCACATAGAACCATTACGAAAAATATAATAATAATAATTATGTCATCATTTGAAAAAAAAAAGTCAGTACGTTCCATTATTTGTTTTGGACCCCATTGACTTTCAATGTATGGACAAAAAACATTCTTCAAAATATCTTCTTTTAAAAAAGAATAAAGTCATAGAGGTTTGAAACAACATGAGGTATAAATGATAACAATTTACAATGCCTCGCATGAAATAATAAATGGAATAGTTTATTAAACCTTTATAGGATAGGATATGTTTGAATGTACTTTATGATATGTACTTTTAGTTGAGCATCACATTTGATACATCTTTTACTTACATATTTCACTTTTTTACATATGAAATGTATTGCTCATGGAGTATGGAGCTCATACTTGAGGAAAAACAAGTCAACTTTATTTATAGGCACAAACTGAGCAAAAATATGCAATTTGGTGCTGTTGCTGATTTAAATATTAGTTTATATTATTGGAAGATACCCCATATTGAGCCCGGTCTCATGAAAATGCGTATAAATAGTACGCCAAATAAAAACAGAAATTCGTGGTATTGATACGCAAAAATGGACTTTGGCGTGCATTTGATATGCATGTGTTTGGCGTGCATATAATACGTAGTTTTCGTGTGCATATGATACAAAATTTGTTGGCGTGCATATGATACGCAGTTTTCGCGTACATATGATACGCATCTACCCCACAACCCTAAACCTACCCATCGCGCAGCATATACACGCCAAAGTCCCCATTTTGCTCATCCATACATGATTTTTCCGTTTTGTATTTTTGCATACTATTTATACTGCACTTTCTAGTTTTTGATCAAGCTCCTTAGTTTCAAAACATATAATGCAATGCAATACAATTACGATTGAGAGATGAACAAATAAACATTCCTCGAAAGCCTGAGTTCATTGATACTCGCATTTAACATCTTTTTAAAATATTATGATCGATAATCAATAAACCGAAGTCCTCATCCAGCAAGTGTTAATCTTGAAGTATTACTAACCATATAACTATTTTTTACTTTATTAAAATCAGTAAAGATTTCACAGCAAAAAAAAACAAAAAAAACAATTGCCATGCCTGAATAGTTTTACATATAATAATAGGATTTTTACTTGCTAAGAAAGTATAAACTATCAATCAGACGACAGAAGGCATGTTGTAGATTGTGTACAACAGGTTTTTCAGTACAATTTTGATCGTGCTCACAATTTAGAAATGTTCTAATCAAATATGATACAGTAGGCTTTATAGGGTTAAAAGTAAACCGACAAAAGTTTAATAATATAGATTTTGTGTTCTATTCTTAATGAAATACAGGAGATGTTGTGTTGACTTGCCTATACAGTTTAAGATGTTTAAATAACACTTTTTAAATTTGCATAATGAAATAACACTAAATAAACTTGTTTATGAAATAAAGTTTTTTTTTTCCTGCATGTTATTATATATTATGCAGTAAGTGTTTTAAAGCCATAAAGTAATGTAATGTAAACAATCAGTAATCCTTAAAACATTAGATTAAAAGAGCATGAACAAATACATACTGAATACAGTACAAGAATCAGCCAGAAAATGTCCAGGTGTGACACACTGAAGAAACTAATCCTCTGTCCTGACTTTGTCCCAACAAAACTCAAAACAAACGTCCTCCCAGGACGGAGCGCTGCTGAGACTGATGACCGCACGTCGCTGGGCACGCCACCGATGATATCAACCCCCTTCATCTCAGCTTTCTCTCCATCTCATGAATGAGGTCAGAGCCGGGTCTCCACGTCCACACGGAGATGAAGCGGGAATATCCGTGTGTGTGTGTGTGTGTGTGTGTGTGAGTGGACGGGATGGGGGTTTAATCCTTCTCAGTACAGTTATGGGATAAGTGCTGGTGTTCTCTTTGAGTCAGACATCAGTTCATTTTAATGGACAGCTACAACCACAATGTCTAATAGGGAACTATATCAGTATGTCTGACAGTGTGTATGGGTTTTAGGGATGTAACGATTACCGGTTTGACGATAAATCGTGATAAAATTCCCCACGTTTAGTATTACCGTTTCATCTTTTAATTATCATTAAAACCTTATTAGATTACCGCGATTTGAACAACTCATGATAAATAAATACTGTCCAGCATAAAGCACAGTTTTAAGTAACAGTCTCACGAGTGCACAGCATGCAGAGTAGTTTTGTTTTGTGTGAAAACATGGTGGAAAGCTGGGAGGTTTTAAAAGAGTGCTAAGGGAATTATACAAATGAATATATGAATGAATTAATTATATTAATGTACCTCTGAAGGTTGTGACTGTCTTCAGAAACGATTCGATGGCATTTTGTTTTCGTCTTCGCTTCATGTAATACATAAAGGAAGTGTTCTTAATCGCAATACTGCTTTGTCCACAGAGGTTACGGGAAACAGCTGTAATTCAGTTTTTCCATAAGCGCCACCTGCTGTCAGATAGTGGCTTTACAGAACTTACAGTGGGTCAAAAATTTGTAGTCCATCCACCAATTTTGCAAGTTCTCCCACTTAAAAAGATGAGAGAGGCCTGTAATTTTCATCATAGGTATACCTCAACTATGAGAGACAAAATGAGAAGAAAAAATCCAGAAAATCACATTGTAGGATTTTTAAAGAATTAATTGGTAAATTCCTCTGTAAAATAAGTATTTGGTCACCTACAAACAAGCAAGATTTCTGGCTCTCACAGACCTGTAACTTCTTCTTTAAGAGGCTCCTCTGTCTTCCACTGGTTACCTGTATTAATGGCATTTGTTTGAACTCGTTATCAGTATAAAAACACCTGTCCACAACCTCAAACAGTCACACTCCAACCGCCACCATGGCCAAGACCAAAGAGCTGTCAAGGACACCAGAAACAAAATTGTAGACCTGCACCAGGCTGGGAAGACTGAATCTGCAATAGGTAAGCAGCTTGGTGTGAAGAAATCAGCTGTGGTAGCAATTATTAGAAAATGGAAGACATACAAGACCACTGATAATCTCCCTCGATCTGGGGCTCCACGCAAGATCTCACCCCGTGGGTCAAAATGATCACAAGAACTGTGAGCCAAAATCCCAGAACCACACGGGGGGACCTAGTTAATGACCTGCAGAGAGCTGGGACCAAGTAACAAAGGCTACCATCAGTAACACATTGCGCCGCCAGGGACTCAAATCCTGCAGTGCCAGACGTGTCCCCCTGCTTAAGCCAGTACATGTCCAGCCCCGTCTGAAGTTTGCTAGAGAGCATTTGGATGATCCAGAAGAGGATTGGGAGAATGTCATATGGTCAGATGAAACCAAAATAGAACTTTTTGGTAAAAACTCAACTTGTCGTGTTTTGGAGGAGAAAGAATGCTGAGTTGTATCCAAAGAACACCATACCTACTGTGAAGCAAGGGGGTGGAAACATCATGCTTTGGGGCTGTTTTTTTGCAAAGGGACCAGGACGAATGATCCGTGTAAACGAAAGAATGAATGGGGCAATGTATCATGAGATTTTGAGTGAAAACCTCCTTCCAATCAGCAAGGGCATTGAAGATGAAACGTGTCTGGGTCTTTCAGCATGACAATGTTCCCAAACACACCGCCCGGGCAACGAATGAGTGGCTTCATAAGAAGCATTTCAAGGTCCTAGAGTGGCCTAGCCAGTCTCCAGATCTCAACCCCATAGAAAATCTTTGGAGTTGAAAATCCGTGTTGCCCAGCGACACCCCCAAAACATTACTGCTCTAGAGGAGATCTTCATGGAGGAATGGGCCAAAATACCAGCAACAGTTTGTGAAGACTTACAGAAAACGTTTGCCCTCTGTCATTGCCAACAAAGGGTATATAACAAAATATTGTGATGTTTTTTTTTTTTTATTGACCAAATACTTATTTTTCACCATAATTTTCAAATATTCTTTACAATCCTCATGTGCTTTTCTGGATTTTTTTCCTCGTTTTGTCTCTCATAGTTGAGGTATACTATGATGAAAATTACAGGCCTTTCTCATCTTTTTAAGTGTGAGAACTTGCACAATTGGTGGCTGACTAAATACTTTTTTTCCCCACTGTATATTAAACTTCAGCCCTCTGTCTGGCCAAAAGAACCGAATTTTGCATGCCCTGCTGTAATTTTGACTGGTTGATGAAAAACAAGCTTGTGGATTCTACACATTTAAACAATTTAGATAAGCTATCTAGAATTATTTATGGAGCAGATAAAATACATATAATCATTTAATCAATTCTCATTTTGACTTAACTGTTTTCTTTATTTAAAGGCTGAAATGTGAGGTTTACCTTTTTATGAAACTTTTTCAAAGCTTTATTTGAACATTTACATTACATATTTCAACATGCTATTATACTGTTGTCAGTAGGGGTGTGCGATATATATCGTCTGCGATAATATCGTAATTGTTGTTTTAACGATGTGCGATTTGACATTATTGAGTATTTTGCAAAAAACATTCAAAACACCCCTACAGAGAGCACGCATACATTAAGTGAAGTCTAGACTAGTGCGTGTGTGCATTTAGAGTGTGTTCTTTCACTGCATGATTCAGTCTATTAAAAAGCATTTAGAATGATCACAAATTCAAGACACGATGGCAGAAAATGTATATATTTATACCACTTCATATAGTTATTCAATTTCACACGAAGAGTGCCATTTTTCTCCAAAAATTACCATGATTATGAATGTAGCCAACAAAAATCATTCCGAATACAGCCACAGCGCTGTTTTGTGTCTCTGAGCAACATGACGGTGTTTCGTTCCTGAATGAATCAAACGTTTAAATGATTCGGTTCAATCGCAATGACTCACTTATTAACAGTGATTTGCTGCCACCTGCTGGCGGTTTTAATTTCACATTTCGGCTTTTTCTTTCTTTTCCTTTCTTTAGATTTTTTTCCATGTTTTAAATCATTTCAAATATCAGTATTCAGCGTTTTAAATTTTTAAGTATTCAAAACATTATTTATTGCATTTGCATTGCAGGTAAATGCATTCATGTCTGCATTAAACAAAATACACGTCGAAATACATCTATTCCACTTCAGATGCAGCTTCTGTGTTGCTTTAATTTGCTTGGTAACAGCCCAAATGTCTTATAATTCTAATTCCCTGATTAAATGTAAGAAATTGACTCAAAAGATAATGCACACTTAAAGAAAAATGGCTTTATAAAGGTAAAAAAAAATCCATAAAAGGTAAAAAACAACTTTAACTTATTGGAAAAGATTAATTTATATCAGTATGAACTGACCACCACACATAATATGAAGAATATAAAAAAATTCAGGATTCAGCTGTCCACAGCAGTCCTTAAGGTACCAGCACAATAACGCACTCATCCCAAAAAACAATAAGGTCTATTATCGTTATCGATAAAATCCCAGGAAATATCGAGATATCATTTTTTGTCAATATCGCACACCCCAACTTGTCAGTCCAAGTTTTGTCATTTAAAATCCGGACATCATGTTATTGTTTTAGTGATTATGCAAACAAAAAAGTTATTTTATTTGTTGTTTGTTGATTTTAAATATAAAACTTGGTGAAACGATTTGTTTCAGTACTTTTTGAACATTTCCAGCATATTTGAACAATACCGTGATAATATAACCGTGATAATTTTGGTCACTATTATCGTGATAAGAAATTTTCATACCGTTAGTGGCAGGCGCTGAATGGACGCTCACAAGCACAGATGGAATACAAAAGCAGCTTTTCACTGATTTTACTCTCTTCCTCCACCTATCCACCACTCCATTACCAATCCCTTCTTCTCTGGATAAGCCGCTACTCCACGTCCTCAGCCGTAACTTGTACATTATATCTATCTATATATATATATATAAATATATATATATATATATTTATACAGTATATATATATATATATAGTGGGTACAGAAAGTATTCAGACCCCCTTTAAATTTTTCACTCTTTGTTATATTGCAGCCATTTTGCTAAAATCATTTAAGTTAATTTGTTTCCTCATTAATGTACACACAGCACAACATATTGACAGAAAAACACAGAATTTATGACATTTTTGCAGATTTATTAAAAATGAAAAACTGAAATTTCACATGGTCCTAAGTATTCATACCCTTTGCTGTGACACTCATATATTTTTACTCAGGTGCTGTCCATTTCTTCTGATCATCTTTGAGATGGTTCTACACTTTCATTTGAGTCCATTTGTGTTTGATTATACTGATTGGACTTATTTGGAAAGCCACACACCTGTCTATATAACCCCTTACAGCTCACAGTGCATGTCAGAGCAAATGAGAATCGTGAGGTTAAAGGAACTGCCTGAAGAGCTCAGAGTCAGAATTGTGGCAAGGCACAGATCTGGCCAAGGTTACAAAAAAATTTCTGTTGCACTTAAGGTTCCTAAGAGCACAGTTGCCTCCATAATCCTTAAATGGAAGACGTTTTGGACGACCATAACCCTTCCTAGAGCTGGCCGTCCGGCCAACTGAGCTATCGGGATCGGGAGAAGAGCCTTGATGAGATAGGTAAAGAAGAACCCAAAGATCACTGTGGGTGAGCTCCAGAGATGCAGTCGGGAGATGGAGAAAGTTGTAGAAAGTCAACCATCACTGCAGCCCTCCACCAGTCGGGGTTTTATGGCAGAGTGGCCCGATGGAAGCTTCTCCTTAGTGCAAGACACATGAAAGCCAGCATGGAGTTTGCTAAAAAACACCTGAAGGACTCCAAGATGTGAGAAATAAGATTCTCTGGTCTGATGAGACAAAGATAGAACTTTTTGGCCTTAATTCTAAGCGGCATGTGTGGAGAAAACCAGGCACTGCTCATCACCTGTCCAGTACAGTCCCAACAGTGAAGCATGGCGGTGGCAGCATCATGCTGTGGGGTGTTTTTCAGCTGCAGGCAGACGACTGGTTTGCAATCGAGGGAAAGATAACTGCGGCCAAGTACAAGGATATCTGATGAAACCTTTCTCCAGAGTGCTTCATGACCTTCAGACGGCCGAAGGTTTACCTTCCAACCAGTACAATGACTAATCAAACAGCTAAAATAACGGGATGCTTCACAACAACTCTGTGACCTGTTCTTGAATGTGGCCCAGCCAGAGCCCTGACTTAAACCCAATTGAGTATCTCTGGATAGACCTAAAAATGGCTGTCCACCAATTTTTACCATCCAACCTGACAGAACTGGAGGATCTGCAAGAAGGAATGGCAGAGGATGCTCAAATCCAGGTGTGAAAAATTTGTTGCATCTTTCCCAAAAAGATTCTCATGGCTGTATTAGATCAAAAGGGGGCTTCTACTAAATACTGAGCAAAGGGTCCTGAATACTTAGGACCATGTGATATTTCAGTTTTTCTTTTTAATAAATCAGCAAAAATGTCAACAATTCTGTGTTTTTTCTGTCAATATGGTGTGCTGTGTGTTCATTAATGAGGAAAAAAAAATTAACTTAAATGATTTTACAAATGGCTGCATATAACAAAGAGTGAAACATTTAAGGGGGTCTTGAATACTTTCCTACCCCTGTTATATATATAAATATATATATATAATTTTATGCTCACTTGCTGCATATGTTACATTAATACGTAAAACAGTAAAAACGTAAATTTTGTAGTCTTATTACAATGAAACATATTGTGTTCTATTTGAATATATTTCAAATGTCATTTATTCCTGTGATGTAAAGCTGAATTTTCAGCATCATTACTCCAGTCTTCAGTTTCACATGATCCTTCAGAAATCCTTCTAATATCTGATTTGCTGCTGAAGAAACATTTCTGATTATTAAATCAATCTTGAAAACCAGTTGTTCTTCTTTTAATATTTTTCAGGATTCTTTGATGAATATAATGTTTAAAAGAACAGCATTTAGTTGAATTGAAGTTTTGTAACATTCTAAAATGTCTTTACTGTCACTTTTGGATCATGTATTATTTACTTGAAGTATCGATTTATTTAAAATAAATCTCACTGAGTGACTGCAAGAGATGAAAACTGAACTGAAAAGGGAGAGAGAAAAAAGGAAAGTAGAAACTGAAAGGAAAACTGAAAAAAGGAAGGAGAAAAGAGAAAAAAAAGAAAAACGATGATGAAAAAGAAACAGAAGCCTGGCACCATGAAGAACTGAGAAGAAAAACTGTAGCACTTAATAGATGAAGTGTAACAAAAAGAAAAAGAGGAGATGAAAAAAGAAAAAAAAATGAACTGAGGTTGAGTGGAACCGCACTGACTGAAAAAGAGGGGGAAACTGTTGGGTGAGAACGAACTGATGCGAAAGACCACCTCACTGGACTGAAAATAGAAAAAAAAAAAGAAGAGACATTGAGAAGACTGAAGATAGTAGAGGCTGAGAGACCTTAACACGTAAGAAAGACACTGAGAAAATAGAAATAAGGATGTGAATGAACTGGTGTAAAGAAAAAAGACTGAGAAAGAACGTAGACAACTTAAAAGAACTGAAGAAAAAAAAACGAACTGACTCACTACTTGAACTGAACAGAGAAGTAGGACGAGACACTGTGAAATCTCCTGAGAAAAACACATAAAAATGTCTGAAACTGAATTGTCAACAAAGTAAAAAACTGTCAGGCAAAGAGATGAATAATGTGATAAAAAAGGAGAGCGAGAGGCAGAATGAGACCATAAACTTTTGAAAGGAAGTGTACTGTATTTATGTTATGTATTGTATATTAAAGATAATGAATATAGGCTTAATTCATTAGCACATGATATGATAATTCAATAACTGTAGTTAAGTTATCATCAACATAGCAATATATTATATATTAATATATCAGTACTTTGCAAAAAACAAACAAACAAACAAACATCATTTAAACATATAAGCCTGATCCTTTTTACAATAAAGTTTGTCAATAGACTTTTTTTAGACTGTTTTCTGTCATGAGTGTCATGTTTTAGTAGGCAATCAAGTGAAAACTAGCTCAACTTTAAAATGAAAACATTTTCAGGGACCCTGTGAAAGTGTGAAATACAGCTCCCGTGATATCAAGAAAATGTATACTGAATCTAATTCAAAAGTTGTTAACTTGTCTGCATTTATGTTGAGAACCACTTCACACAAATCTTCCGGAATAATAACTAATATTCATACAACTCCACACAATCTCTGAATAAGAGCTTACAGGAAAGCTTACATAAACGGGACATTTTGTCCTATTGTTCCCAGAAAGGGACAAACGCAGATTAACACACTACAAAAACAGTGTGGAAATGTTAAAGCTCAGGCATTGGTCAACAGGTTCACTCATGCTGGTTAAGCTCTGCTGGCAAAAGCCATCCTGACTAAATATCAACATACAATCTGCTGCCAGATGTGTCCTCAAGACATGCTGCATGTGCAGATGCTATGGCTGCATATGATGAGGTCACAGAATTCATCCTATGCACACGCATTCACATGGAAATCACTTTTAATATCGTGCTGTACCATTTATGATGAATTGGCACACTGACAGAGTAATATTTGAATACTTATGATGTTTTTGGTTGCTGATACAGAATTAAACAATATTGTGATGATTTTTTTTAATCAGTTAATCAGGCTAGTTGTACGGCTCACAACATACATTAACAGGCTGTCTGTAGCAGAACTGCTATTCAATTCATCTATGAAAATGCGTTATTTCACATTTTTTACATTTACACTTAGGCATTTAGCAGATGCTTCTATCCAAAGTGACTTACAAAAGAGGAACAACCATAATGCCAAGTCTAGTAGACAACTAGTTAAGAAAGCAAGAGAGTGCATCTGCGTCTCATTCAGCTCGTCTGCTGTTTCTGTTTCATGCAGATATTTTTATGCATAGTTTCACAAAACTGAAGTCAAACCATTCTGTTTTTGCTTCAAATTTCGAAATTATACAACATCATTTAGATTAAAAACTGCTCATGTTGCATGTATGCAGCATCTTTGTTTGGATCATGATTAAAATGCAGTGGTTGCCTCTAATTTTAAATGGAAAGAGCACAGACAAAGCCTTTGTTTGTTTATATGAAGAGATTTATTTGATTTGGGGCTTGTTTTAAAATGTTAATTTAGTTTAGTTATTTACATTATATTTAAATGTTGTTATTTAGCAAATGTTTTTATCCAAAGCGCCTAACAAATGAGGACAATAGAAGCAATCAAAACCAACAAAAGAGCAATAATCTGCCCCAGTTCTATATTAGTATATTATTAAGTTCTATATTAGTATTTATTTAGTGTTTATTTCAATTTCACAAAGAAACGTACAGTATTTTGTCCAAGCAATAATACAAGGACACATTTAATTTATAATGTCTTAAATCTCATTTTGTTAAAAAAATCGTGAATCGAATCGAATCGTGAGTTGAGTGAATCGTTACATCCCTAATTGTTATGCTAGGACATATAAATAAAAATGGTTGTTTGGTTCCTCTGTTTGCACTGAAAAAAAATAACTTTTGTGGCGTTGTAAAATATATTAAATTAACCATCATAAATTCTACTTGTAATATTAAAATGTAAAAGTAAATGTACACATTTAATTATGTAATTAAAGGGGTCATATGATGTTGCTAAATAGAACATTATTTTGTTTATTTGGTGTACTGAAATGTGTTTATGCGGTTTAAGGTAAAAAAAAAAACACATTCTTTTCCACATACTGTACATTATTGTTTCTCCTCTATGCCCCGCCTTTCTGAAACGCGTAGATTTTTACAAAGCTCATCGGTCTGAAAAGTGAGGTGTGCTCTGATTGGCCAGCTATCCAGTGCGTTGTGATTGGCCGAATACCTCAAGCGTGTGACGGAAATGTTACGCCCCTACTATACTGTGATGCCATGTCCCGGCGCGATGAGCCACAACCAATAAAACCATTATAAACGAGGCATTTTTTGCATCCAGTGGGGACATAATTACTAATTTTATAATGACTTATACTGTCTTTTTTTTGCGTTGCATCACGCCGCGTAAACACAAAATCATGTCTGTATTTGTGATCGGACAAACGACAAACAACAAGCACTACTCTACACTGCTCAAAACTCGCATTTGAATCGTCAGTGGCAAATCCTTTAAATATTAAAAACGTACTTCCAGTCTTTGAGTCCAAAGCCCAGACTTCCTTGCAAAGTTGGAACTGCCCCACTTTGTAGAAACAACCTTTGTGGACAGAATTGTTGTCTACTCATCCAGGTTCAGGAAGCAGTCCTCTCCGTAAAATGCGCTGCACACATCTGAATATTTGGTTGAACTGTTCTGGAACAGTGGGTAAGTACTTAACCACTGATTTCTAGTCGTGTCCTCTTTTGGAAGACCCAACAAAGTAGTTTCGCTTTCACAACGAAAAAAAACACAGCGCCTTCACGACATGGAGGCAGCGGCAACAACAATACTACAGCAAGAATCAAGTTACGCTTTCTTTCTTTGTGTGAACATTTGGGTGGTGTTATGCAAATATTCCCACATTGTGACGTATACATGTGGGGGCGTGTTTAAACGAGGCGTTTTAGGAGGGCATGGACAAGTCTTAACCTTTTGAAAGAATATCTCTTTAGGTTTGAGACTTTAGTCTTTGCAACTTTACAGATCTTCTTTACCAAGAGCTTGTAACACTCCAAAGATTAAGGAAAACTTGAAATTGCATCATATAACCCCTTTAATGACCTGCATGGGAAAGAGGTAACTCGTATTAATATCTACTTGCATATTTAAGTTTTATAGTCATTTCACATACATCTGAATGAGTGGTCGACCGCTATACACCAGGCGATATATCGCGATATTTGGCATTTTTCAAATATTGGCATTGGCCGATATGTTTTTCTGTTTGGCCGATGCGTTCAAGACGGGACTTTTATTTTGACGGTGCTGTGCACTACCGCTCTCATTCTCCCTCTTGTTCTCCGTCGTCGTTAACAGTTCTGTCTAATATGAACAGAAATCTGTCTAATAATCAGATAGAACTGTTAAACAAAGGAATTAATGTATACAAAAAGTATTATAACGATTGCTTTTATATTATTAGTAATAGAAAGGCAAACAATATAATACTTTCTCGTTTGCCGTCAGCATTCAGCAAAACGCATTTACATCATTTAAACAAATCATTGAATGACTAATGAACATCTAATTTCAAAAACCTTGCAAACTCTGATCCAGTTGTGAGATCTTGTGAAGTGGTGCATTGCCCTGCATGATCGCGTGTTCCTGTGTGACTTTCGTCCATGCAAACTGCATGCTTTAAACTTTAAACTCGTTATTTCAAATTATGCTGCGCTTTATGCATTTGCCCACTGTCATATTCATGTCATTTTCTCTTTGTGCTGTATGTAAAATTAGTGTTACCTTGGCTTTATTTGAAAAAATATGATTCCCAATGCACACACACTTCCCAGAATACTGAGTGCCCTGTACAGTTTACTTACTTTTTAATTATAAAATTATAAAAAATATTTATTTGTGGAAAATACTTTGTCATCTAAAGTATAAGTAGGTTTATTTTACAAATAAATTTTTTTAATCCATTTTTAAATGATTTCAAATTTCTTAAATATTTATTATAATAAATAAAATTATATCGGCTTTATGTCAGCCATCGGCAACCTTGCTTTCCAAGATATCGGCATCTGCTGTCAAAAAACCCATATCGGTCGAACTCTACTAGAAATATTTAATACATTTTAATCTAAAAGTATAACGCGCCTGAATTAGCGCATGTGTGTTTTGGACCTGTGCTTTGAATCAGAGAGGGACGGTTGGGCTTGTCATGGAGGTGATGCATGGCTGGATTTTCTCGTGTTTAAGGTAAATTTGTCTTCCCGTTTCAGATTTCTGATTTGTAATACAAAATTTTGTCGCTATGCTAAGCTAACATACTCCCTAACCCTAAAGCACCTGTTGCCACCAGTGATTATATTTTATAGGACTAAAGTTAATTTTGAAACGTGTGAATAGAAAGTGGTTAGTAAAAGTGTTTTTATGCTTCTTTATGATGGTATTCAACTTAATTGAACATTTAAATGTAAAGCCTCTCATGCGAGTCCAGTCTTGTTAAATCATTTCTTTTGCTCAAACAATCTGTAATTTGTTGGTTAAAAAGCAAAGTCTTATGAACACGTGTCTATCAACTGGAAGGCTTTGGATTCACTGCAGAAAAAATGTAAGGAGCATACAGGAGTGATTGGTCTATTTCTCATATTCAGGCAAGACTTGTCACAACACTTGTTGGTTTTGATTGCTTCTATTGTCCTCATTTTTAAGTCGCTTTGGATAAAAGCGTCTGCTAAATGACTAAATGTAAAATGTAAACATTAAGTATAAATCTATGCATATTTGCATGATATAAAATTATTGTTGTTATTTTGACCTATTCTTCAGTGCATAATATAACATTGTGGATCATTGTTTTAATATCACAAATTGTATCTGTTAATTTACAGGGTGACCCAACTCTCACGAAGATCCGATAGAGTGGACACTTGAGGTGTGGGGAGGACTGATGGTTTTCATGTTTGATGCAGTTTTGGTTATATCCGTACTACCTAGTTCTGGCAGGTTAAAAGCTTGTTCGTCAAGTAATTTTTTCCCCTATATTTTATACCTCCTGGGGTCAAAACTGTGTGTATGGTGCAGCAAATGCAGTTCATGTTGGTAATGGAGCTTGAACTGTATTACAGAACAGTAGACACTTGAAGTAGCATTCAGTCATACTTTATTCTTTATATTGTCAATAAACCAAATATTACCAGTGGAGGAATGTATGTTTTGTTGATTAATGTCAGTCATAACACTTTTTTTACCGAATGCACCTTTAAAAGCTTGTGTCCAGACTTTACTAGGTCATGTGAATGTGACTGATTCACTTTTATTTCTGTTGGAAAAACAAACTGTTTAATTGTATTTTAGTTTTAGATTTGTGATAAAAGGTATAGACCAGAGGTTCCAACCTCTGGAGCTCGAGATCCAGTTCAGCTCCAACCTTGTGTTAAGTACAGTGGGGGAAAAAAGTATTTAGTCAGCCACCAATTGTGCAAGTTCTCCCACTTAAAAAGATGAGAGAGGCCTGTAATTTTCATCATAGGTATAACCTCAAACTAGGAGAGACAAAATGAAAAAAAAAAATTCCAGAAATCACATTGTAGGATTTTTAAATAATTTATTTGCAAATTATGGTGGAAAATAAGTATTTTGTCAATTACAAAATTTCATCTCAATACTTTTTTTTTATATACCCTTTGTTGGCAATGACAAGAGGTCAAATGTTTTCTGTAAGTCTTCACAAGGTTTTCACACACTGTTGCTGGTATTTTGGCCCATTCCTCCATGCAGATCTCCTCTAGAGCAGTAATGTTTTGGGGCTGTCGCTGGGCAACATGGATTTTCAACTCCCTCCAAAGATTTTCTATGGGGTTGAGATCTGGAGACTGCTAGGCCACTCCAGGACCTTGAAATGCTTCTTACGAAGCCCCTCCTTTCGTTGCCGGGCGGTGTGTTTGGGATCATTGTCATGCTGAAAGACCCAGCCACGTTTCATCTGCAATGCCCTTGCTGATGGAAGGAGGTTTGCACTCAAAATCTCACGATACATGGCCCATTCATTCTTTCGTTTACACGGATCAGTCGTCTGGTCCCTTTGCAGAAAAACAGCCCCAAAGCATGATGTTTCCACCCCCATGCTTCACAGTAGGTATGGTGTTCTTTGGATGCAACTCAGCATTCTTTCTCCTCCAAACACGACAAGTTGAGTTTTTAACAAAAAGTTATATTTTGGTTTCATCTGACCATATGACCTTCTCCCAATCCTCTTCTGGATCATCCAAATGCGCTCTAGCAAACTTCAGACGGGCCTGGACATTACTGGCTTAAGCAGGGGGGCACGTCTGGCATTGCAGGATTTGAGTCCCTGGCGGCGCATTGTGTTACTGATGGTAGCCTTTGTTACTTTGGTCCTAGCTCTCTGCAGGTCATTCACTAGTTTCCCCCCGTGTGGTTCTGGGATTTTTTTTGCTCACAGTTCTTGTGATCATTTTGACCCCACGGGGTGAGATCTTGCGTGGAGCCCCAGATCGAGGGAGATTATCAGTGGTCTTGTATGTCTTCCATTTTCTAATAATTGCTCCCACAGTTGATTTCTTCACACCAAGCTGCTTACCTTTTGCAGATTCAGTCTTCCCAGCCTGGGGCAGGTCTACAATTTTGTTTCTGGTGTCCTTTGACAGCTCTTTGGTCTTGGCCATGGTGGAGTTTGGAGTGTGACTGTTTTAGGTTGTGGACAGATGTCTTTTATACTGATAAGGAGTTCAAACAGATGCCATTAATACAGGTAACCAGTGGAGGACAGAGGAGCCTCTTAAAGAAGAAGTTACAGGTCTGTGAGAGCCAGAAATCTTGCTTGTTTGTAGGTGACCAAATACTTATTTTACCGAGGAATTTACCAATTAATTCTTTAAAAATCCTACAATGTTATTTTTCTGGATTTTTTTTTTTCATCATTTTGTCATCTCATAGTTGAGGTATACCTATGATGAAATTACAGGCCTCTCTCATCTTTTTAAGTGGGAGAACTTGCACAATTGGTGGCTGACTAAATACTTTTTTGCCCCACTGTAAATCTTGCAAGTTATTTTTTTCAGTGTGGGGGATGAAAAAAAAATCCTAAAAGCCTAACCATAAAACTATTGAGAATTAGATTATACTAAGACTATTAAGGAATTAAGGTTAAGGTATAAAACAATTGTATTGTACCAAAACACATTGCTAATAAATCATGTATAAATCAGATACGCTGTCAAATCTGTCTGGCAATAATTAAATGCTCACTTCATTTTTACCATTTACCTCATTGAGTCTGACACTCTTGCAATGCCGTAGTCACCACTGAATTAAACGTATTAAATACTGGCTCACTTGCTGCCCTATATAGACATGACTTAATCAAAAAACATTTTCAATCAAATCAATCAATCGATTTAACATTTTAATGACATAATAGTTCACTTTTCATGTTTAAGATATGATAGTCTACTGATATCACTGTTTAGCAAGCTTATGGATGAAGGTTCAAATCCTGACAACCTTCTTGCAAAACTGCAATTAAACATGACAGCCAATAATCATCACTCATTGTATTAGGGATGTAACGGTATGAAAATTTCTTATCACGATTATAGTGACCACAATTATCACAGTTATCAGTATTATCACGGTATTGTTAAAATATGCTGGAGATGTTCAAAAAGTACTGATACATAAATCACTTCAAGTTATATATTTAAAAATCAACAAACAACAAATAAAATGACTTTTTTGTTTGCATAATCACTAAACAATAACATTACTAGGGATGCACGATATATCGGCCACCATATCGGTATCGGCCTGATAAGAAAATTTGGCCGATATCTTAAAGCCGATAAATAATGCATTATTTCCTTCAGAGACACTTCAGATGCGCGCTGTTCGTTTGCAGCCTTTTGTGCAATTGTACGTTGTAATATTGTGTTTATTTGATGTATATCTGATTTATCTCATATAGAATGCGTTTGGTTAAGTTAAAAGAGCGCTTCAGTTTACCGGTGATCGTCTTTAGCTCAGCGCACGCAGCTCAAACAGCAGTGCACAACATTAATAACTATGATTGGGAATGTTGTGTATATAACATTCTAATGAGAACATTATTATAATAAAACGTTGTGCATTCTTTGGGTTTAGTTGCTGTGTTTCAGCGCGTTGTTATGGGAAGAGCGCATCCACAACAGGATCGCACATTCTGACTACAGCACGCAATAACTGCATCATTTTGTACATATATAAGTTGTAATATTATGTTTATGTTGTATTAATATTAATCTCAGGATGCATTTCCTTGAGTTAAATAAGCTGCCAGCAAAACGCTTCAGTTTACCATGTTCATTCAGCTCTTCAGCTTCAGCACGCGCAGCTCAACGGCTGCTATTTAAAACAGTGGTATTAATTTGTTACTTTTTCAAAATCATTGATATATTATTAATAACAACAACCACTTGTATTTTTCTCTTATTATTTTCATCAACAATATGGTTTAGTAATTAAAATAATTTAATTATTGTCCGTGCAGAGGCTATTCCGTTTTATTGATCTGTGGCGCATTCATTTTGATTCTTTACACGTGTAATGATGTCCAGTGACTTGTTTGCATTATTTATGCATTATTTTATTTATTTGTAAGACTTTTTTATGACTAAATTTGGTAATGGGAGAGTAAAAATATTTTTAAAACGTACACCGTTCAAACTAGGCTGCTTATGTTGAAGTGTTTGGGATGTGGCTTTTAATGTGAGACTTTTTTTTTGTAATCAGGCTCTCAAAAAGTTATATAAAAATTTGGATATAGATTTATCAGCCAACATATCGGCTATCGGCTTTCAAAAATAAAGAATTATCAGTTATCGTATCGGCCAAAATTTTCATATCAGTGCATCCCAAACATGACCAATGATGTTCGGATTTAAATGTAAACTTGACTGACACCAGTTTATAGATGTTTAATAAACGCTTGAAAAGTTTCATAGGTAAACCTCACATTTCAGCCTTTAAATAAAGAAAAGATTTGTCAAAATGATAATTGATTAATAAATGGTTGTGTATTTTATCTGCTCCATAAATAATTCTAGATAACTTATCTGAATTGTTCAAATGTGTAGAATCCACACTGTTTTTCATCGACCGGTCAAAATTTACAGTAGAGCATGCAAATTCGGTCCGTTTTTTTGGCAAGAAACTGCACACAGGCTGATTGTAAATATAGGTCACTCTCTTACACTAGGTGGCGCTTATGGAAAAGCGGAATTAGAGCCGTTTCCGTAACCTCCTTGGACAAAGCAGTATTGCGATTAAGAACACTTCCTTTATGTATTACATGGAGCGAAGACGAAAACAAAATCCCATCGAATCGTTTCTGAAGACAGTCAGAACCTTCAGAGGTACATTAATATAATTAATTAATTCATATATTCATTTGTATAATTCCCTTAGCACTCTTTAAACCCCCCCAGCTTTTCCTCCATGTTTTCACACAAAACTAAACCACTCTGCTGATGTGCGCACGTGACACTGTTACTTAAAACTGTGCTTTATGCTGGACAGTATTTATTTTTCGTGAGTTGTTCAAATCACGGTAATCTAATACGGTTTTAATGATAATTAAAAGATGAAACGGTAATACTAAACGTGGGGAATTTTATCACGATTTATCGTCAAACCGGTAATTGTTACATCCCTACATTGTATAAAGAAGATATGGGAAAAGGCAGCATTTTCATAACTCGTTTTCCACTATTTCAGTTTTTGATATCTTCCCCTTTTAGACAATCTTTTCCCCCGTAGTAGAGTAATGACGCACAACTTAATTAACAAAGAAAATTACTGGAATGAAAACATTTTATCTGCCATTTGAAGAAACATTTTTCCTCCACAATCCAGTAATCATGCATACTTTATTATAAAACTGCATTTCTGCATTCATAAGCTACTCGTCCGAAAAATCTGAGGGGGAATATTTACAAAATTTGAGACATTATTTAAAACTGAATAAATACTCCAAAATGAGTTATTCAACAAAAAAACATGAGTAAAATGCCCACAATCCCACAGCACATACTTCTGCCAAACTACATCCAATACATCACCATCATCATCACTGCTGCTGTTCTGACTGTCGAACTGAACAGACTTCCTGTCAGACGAGTTCAAACACAAAACTTATTGATACGCTTTACAAGATCATATTCTAGGGCACCGAACACCAAGTGATCAGTAGCCAGAGTATATTACCTTGATCACAGTGTAGTCCATGGCACGGCAAAATCCATTTTTAAGAGCTGTAATATGTCGAATTGTTCTGTCTTAAGGAGGTTTAAGCAAGTTTAGCCATTCTTCAATGACCACGTAGCGAATAAAACGTCATCCCGCTTGAGCCGAGTCAAATGACAGTCCTCTCTGCTTCTCTGATTCTCCCCCCTCAGGCCGCTGAAGCCAACACTGGACCCAAACAATAGGTGGCTTCCTTCACAATCCCTCCCCTCTGCCTCCTCCCTCACTAACATGTTTCAGATTTCATTTTTCAAACATGTTCTCATCTATAACAGCTCATGTGATAATAAGGATGTACAGTATGAAGTTGCCTCTCTTTCGTCTCTTTCATCTTAAAAGAATATTCCCGGTTTTAATGCAAGTTAAGCTCAATGGACAGCATTGGCGGTTTAACGGTGACTGATTGCCACAGAAAATTCATTTACACCTGCCCTGTCTTATATATATATATATATATAAAATGGGTTGCAGTGAGAATACTACTATAATACTAAATAGTCACAAGATATAAACAATATGCATGTTAACATGATTTGAGTGTGAAAACTTCACAATGCCTGAATTTAAACAGCTTTAGAGCTTGAATAACATAGATACATTTATAAAATTATAAGCTTAAATTTCTTCTCCAAAAACTGGCACCATTCCCATCCATTATATGACTCACTGAAACCTTGCTGCTTCTTTTTTTAAGAAAACTATTCAAAACATCAACATTATGCCACAAATGCCTGCTGAATAAACAGCTAAAACAGCCAGTGGTCAAAACCCCACTAAAACCAGCCTGCAAACCAGTTATGACCAGGCTGGAAGACCAGTTAAAACCAGTCAACCAGCTTAGGCTGGGGGTTTTTTTCTCCAGCAGGGATGCTGTTGATTGAGTTTAACCCGTAATTTTCCTGAACAAATATGACAGTGTATTTCAAATTTGACCTGTAAGGGGGAAAAAAAATTGTGTTTTATTGGTGTTTACTAAGGCATTCATACTTTACATTCTTATGGTTACATTTGTTTTGGACAAACTTTGGCCATGTGGCTTGTGCTATGGATACTTATGGTGCTTCAAATTATGTCGCTTCCTAACGAAAGCATAGTAACTCCCCAGAACACACTAACCTTAGCAAACACTTTAGCCAAGCCAATTCCAACAGACCTCAATCAGGTTAGATGCCATATTGAATTTTACGTGGATGAAAACGAGGCTGTGAGAATAGACTTACAAAGATTCACCTGTAATAAAAGTCCAAGACTTTCGGTATAGAATGTGCCGTTTATGTTTTTTTTCTTTCACTCAAACTGAATAATCAAAAACAAGTTTACATGGGTAAATCTTCTATTAATATTTTTGATTCTTCATTTTCTTTTCTAGCTTACTCAAATTCCTGTTTATACACACACTAGACATGCTTATTATGTGAATTTTTTAGCACTTTTTTGTGTGAAATCATATTTATTTTGTCCATTAAAAGTGCACTGTCACTTTAATTGAGCGTGAGCAGCGCAGCAAAAATAGACTCGGTGCTGAAACCCTCGCTTCACTGCTGCACGTGACACTCCTGCTTGGCGCTCACGTGTTGCTCCTGCTCCCGGTGCGAATGCACACATTTGTTAACATGCAGGCCAGAAAAAATAAAAATAAAATGCGCCGCTCACTCTTGCGGTGTGAAACCAGCCTAATTTGAAAGGCTACATGTTTGGCTGTACAAATGCACTAGATTGAATTCTGATTGGACGAGTCATGTTTGAGGCCACTTCAAAAAAGACAATAAACACACACCAGAGAGTGCACATCAGCTGATATCTACAGGGTTCTGGAAGAAAAACTTGTTTTTCTAAAATTTTCTCCATAGGCAAATATATTTTTAACAATAGTTGATAAACCTTTAAAGACAGAACTGCTGTGAGCTAAGAGTTTCTTAATTGATTGTATATGCTTTTTGTTTGATCCCATCCATGTTCACATTAATTCAAATTAGTTTTAAAATTATCGTGTTTAATAGCGGAATTTGTGGTGAAAAACTACATTACCCATGATGCTGTAAGAAAATGCCACCAATCAGAGAGTCGCAGTGAGCAAAGTGTGCCGAACTGCTCTTTAGCTCCGCCCACAACTATGAAGCACTGTAAATGATGTAATCGCGCAATTAATATTGATGTGTATATATATATAGATGATATATCTAGAATTATCTTTAAATATTTTGTTTTTATAAATACAAAACAACTTAACTGAACAGTTTAATATATCTTTTTTTCTTTCTATATTTCTTTTTTTTCTTTCTTTCGTTTTTAGTTCAACTAATTGGGATTGTAGTGCTTTTCCTCACTAAAGCCGTTTTGTCAGATTTTCATGTACTTTTTTGCTTCAAGTGTTTTGATTGTCCTCGTAGATGGTTGGTTTGGTTCATGGCTTATAAATCTTAAATGATTTTTTGTAAAATCCCTATGGAGAAAATTAGTGGAAAAAATACGAACCAGCCCGCCGCTGAAAACTTTGGCGGGCACTCACGCACTCTATACTGATATGCACATTTCCTTTGTTACATACAGTCATGCTTTTGAAGTACAAAAAAATAATACAGTATAAATAGCGTTCTGAGCTAAAGAGTTGCATGAGTAATGGAGGGATATGGTTTCAGTAACAGATGGACACTTTCTGGTGCGGTGTCACGATGGCAGCAGTTAGTGGTTGAGTAATAGCTGCCTGACTCTCCATGTGTTATTCAGCTAGTATCATCCTGCCAGACTCTTATCACGACCAAGAGGTCACTGGTAACTCACAAGAGCTGGACGAGCCCCATGACAACCGCCTTGGACAACATCTTAACTTGCTCTCCGCTACACACATGACATGATGGATGTTCTCTCTCTCTCCTTTCCTCTCTCTCTCTCTCTCTCTCTGTCTGCTTGTGCTCAGCTGGCACGCTTTCTGGGACCAATCTATTCAGACATTTCATCATCCTGGCACACACAGTCACCATCTAGCTAAATCACACCTAATTAAGTCACAAAATTAAGGAGGTTTGGTGTGTTTTTAAATTAAATTTGGTGCTGAATGTAATGCAATGAAGTTACAGTCATTTCAGTTCATGCTAATAAATTCAGGGTTAGAAATCCCCACAAATAATAGTACTGTAATTTTACAGTTGTAATGTAAAATAAAATCATCATTGTATTATTTTTTTCTTAAATACTCAATTATTTTACAAAAATATTACAATAGTAATTTCATATTTGGATTTTTTCGTATTTTATATTTAGTTGATTATTATTATATTATATAGCCATATTAACATTATCACCAAATTTTGCTCAAATTGTGCAGCCCTACAAACAAGGACAGCAAACCTGGTATGCGATTTAATCAGAAAAATCAATTAGATTTTTCCCAAACCGTGCAGCCCTACATCCTAATTGGTATAACTAAAATCAAAAACATAACGAACAGCAGCAAATTCGACATATTTCTATCTCTAAAAAAAAACTTTCCATCACAGTGTCCACAAAAATATTAAGCAGAGCCGTTTTCAGCATTGATAATAAGCATAATTTTGTTTGAGCAGCAATACATATTAGAATGATATCCTGAAGAATCATGTGACACTGAAGACTGGAGTAATGATGCTGAAAATACAGCTTTGATCACAGGATTAAATTACATTATAAAATATATTCACATAGAAAACAGTTCTTTTAAAATGCTACAGTAGGCTAGCCGTTTTTAGCTGTATTTTCACAAATACATTCCGCTTGGGGAGAATAAGAGACTTCTTTCAAAAACAAATTTTACCGACCAAAAACAGTTGAAATGTACAGTATAAAAATAAAAACACTTCGGAACTTGAATCAAAAAAGTAGTTCCTGGAAACGGCATTAACTTTGAAAACAGCTGAACTACTGTCACACTACTGATAAATGTTGCTATACAGTAAGTAGCATTGCTGCATTTAGTTACTCCCCAACACTGACCTAAACCTAAAGAAAGAAAAAACCATGTGACATAATGAAGGGAAATGAGAGTGAGTGAATTAGAGCAAGTCAATGACTAAAATAAGAAGAAGTGAGACAGAAGAGGGGAACTCTTCAGAGAGGAGGGGAGGTGTGGGAGTCGGGTGGCTCTATTCCTGCAGTCCTGGCAGCAGAAGGACCTGAAAGGACTAATCTTATTAGTCTGACGAGATGGAGTAGGACACAAAATCGGGGGCCAGACGGGGTGGACGTGGGGGAAAGTGAAGAAAAGAAACAAGGCAGAACGGGTAGAATATGACAAAAGAAATGTTGCAATGATGGACAGTAACGACAAATGCTGCAACAAATGCTGATTTTTACATGAGTTTGTTGAGCACACTCTGAATACTTCACAAAGATTAAAGCAGCACATAATCAGATTAGAGCCATGTCACTGCACTTCTAGATGCGATTGCTTCTGTTCTCTAGATTAGTTTGAAGTCATATTGACTGGAAGAATGGGCAACAGATTAGATTTGTCCTGATGTTGATGTATGACTCTGGCCAGAACCGCAGGCGCGAGGTTGAAGAGCGCAGTTACAAGATTAATGGCTACTTTCTGCTCTGTTCATTTAGACACACACATGGGGAGTCAAAAGCCACATATATATATATATATATATATATATATATATATATATATATAGTATATATATATATATACAGTGGGTACGGCAAGTATTCAGACCCCCTTAAATTTTTCACTCTTTTTTATATTGCAGCCATTTGCTAAAATCTTTTAAGTAAATTTTTTTTTCCTCATTAATGTACACACAGCACCCCGTTGACAGAAAAACACAGAATTGTTGACGTTTTTGCTGATTTATTAAAAAAGAAAAAATGAAAAAATGAAATATCACATGGTCCTCAGTATTCAGACCCTTTGCTCAGTATTTATTAGAAGCACCCTTTTGATCTAATACAGCCAGAGTCTTTTTGGGAAAGATGCAACAAGTTCACACCTGGATTTGGGGATCCTCTTGCTATTCCTCCTTGCAGATCCTCTCCAGTTCTGTCAGGTTGTAAAAACTTGTAAACGTTGGTGGACAGCCATTTTTAGGTCTCTCCAGAGATGCTCAATTGGGTTTAAGTCAGGGCTCTGGCTGGGCCATTCAAGAACAATCACAGAGTTGTTGTGAAGCCACTCCTTCGTTTTTTTAGCTGTGTGCTTAGGGTCATTGTCTTTTTGGAAGGTAAACCTTCGGCCCAGTCTGATGTCCTGAGCACTCTGGAGAAGGTTTTCGTCCAGATATCCCTGTACTTGGCCGCATTCATCTTTCCCTTGATTGTAACCAGTCGTCCTGTCCCTGCAGCTGAAATACACCAACACAGCATGATGCTGTCACCACCATGCTTCACTGTTGGGACTTTATTGGACAGGTGATGAGCAGTGCCTGCTTTTCTCCACACATACCGCTTAGAATAAAGGCCAAAAAGTTCTATCTTGGCCTCAACCGACCAGAGAATCTTATTTCTCACCATCTTGGATTCTTCCGGTGTTTTTTTAGCAAACTCCATGCGGGCTTTCGTGTGTTTTGCACTGAGGAGAGGCTTCCGTTGGGCCGCTCTGCCATAAAGCCCCGACTGTGGAGGGCTGCAGTGATGGTTGACTTTCTACAACTATCTCCCGACTGCATCTCTGGAGCTCCGCCACATTGATCTTTGGGTTCTTCTTTACCTCTCTCACAAGGCTCTTCTCCCCCGATAGCTCATTTTGGCCAGACGGCCAGCTCTAGGAAGGGTTCTTGTTGTCGTCCCAAACGTTTCCATTTAAGGATTATGGAGGCCACTGTGCTCTAGGAACCTTAAGTGCAGCAGAAATTATTTTTGTAACCTTGGCCAGATCTGTGCCTTGCCACCTTCTGTCTCTGAGCTCTTGAGGCAGTTCCTTTGACCTCATGATTCTCCTTTGCTCTGACATGCACTGTGAGCTGTAAGGTCTTATATAGACAGGTGTGTGGCTTTCCTTTTCAAGTCCAATCAGTATAATCAAACACGGCTGGACTCAAATGAAGGTTTAGAACCTTCTCAAGGATGATCAGAAGAAATGGACTGTACCTGAGTTAAATATATGAGTGTCACCGCAAAGGATCTGAATACTTAGGACCACGTGATATTTCAGTTTTCTTTTTTAATAAAGCTGCAAAAATGTCAAAAATTCTGTGTTATTCTGTCAATATTGGGTGCTGTGTGTAAATTAATGAGGAAAAAAAATAACTTAAATGATTTTAGCAAATGGCTGTAATATAACAAATAGTGAAAAATTTAAGGGTGTCTGAATTCTTTCCGTACCCACTGTATATATATAGTGTATTTATATGTTGTATGAGTTCAGTGAAAAGAAATTAGGCTATTATTAACACATTAAAGACATTCCAGCACAGTTTCATCTCAAAAAGAAATCTGAATTTCAATCCCCAGATTATTTTACGGACTTCACTGTAGTTCCACATTTGATGCACTACCAAATTGCATCTGGAATGATATATTAACTAAGCAAACCTGCAAAAATAATTTTTTTGCCATCTGAATGATACACTCCCCTAAAGACTATCATTAAGATGCACATGCTATCAAGTTTGCCTGCAAACCTTTAATAAATCAGGGAATAACAGACTTCATGCTACTTTTTTGGCTATGTAAAATAAACTGTCAGAGTAGTGTTATTTTAGTAATATTTTTATTATATTTTTTATTTAAATTTTAGTTTAAGTGATTATACTTTTGTCATTTTTATTAGTTTTTTATATTCATATTTAGCTTCAAATTATTTTTATTTCAGTTTTATTAATTTCAGTACTCAACTTCACTTAGTTAGTTAGGTGCCAGACACACTTATATCTCCTAAATTTAAATAGTTTTTTTTTTATCTTATATCTATATTTTCGTTCCGATATATTTCAATTGCTGAAAATTAGTTTTGTTAGCCTTATTAGCCATTTTAATTTGTTCATGAAGTAAATTATTAAACCATTTTAAAAACAAGTTCTTGCCACAATTTCCGCCAACGTACGCGTATGTAACACGCACGACACGTGCCCACACACACACACACACACACACACACGTAAGTTTACTTAGCTATTTAAATGGGGACATTACATAGACTTCTAAATAATTTTATATACAGATAGTTATACACTTTTTAACCTAAACCCAACCCTATCCTTCACAGAAAACTTTCTGCATTTTTACAATTTAAAAAAAAACTTAGTTTACTTTATTTTTATACCAACTTTACAAACGTCCCCAAATGGAGGTTTTTGGCGATTTTGTCAGGTATTGCTCACTGTTGGGTACAAATTTGTCCCCAAAATATGGTTAAGTAGGTACACACACACACACACACCTTTGAACTCACTGGAACGCCTCATGTCTTTAGCATTTTTTCCAGGTCATTGTCTGGCTCCTTAACATACCGGCTGCCAGTTGAAGGCGTTCTGGGCTCGCCGGCGCATTTGTGTGTATGTGTGTGTGTGTGTGTTTAAACAACTGGTCCAAAATATGATCCTAAACTGTGAGGACAAACATTTGTGCTTTCAGTCAAATATATCTTTAAGGTGTGTAACCACTGATCTATAATAGAGAATATAATAAAATATAGATCAGTGCGTGTAACCCTTATGTGCTGGCAGATACAACAGTGGTCTTATACTGCATACTGACACCTATTGGTGTGGATGTAGTGTCGGACAAAAGTAAAACCTCTCAGAAACTGATGCCATCCAATTTTTTGTCTTCGAGTGGTGCATAACAATAAAATAGATTAAATTATTTTTGCCGTAGCTGATGAAGAAATTGGCATTTGATTCTGAAAAAGAGAGACATCCAAGACAGCTAAACTACAGCAGTCACATGGTCTATTTGTGATGTTTTTTTTAAATAATGCCCACAAAAAGAAGGATCAACAGCTGGCATGTATTAACGTCACAAACTGCCCTTTGGATTCTTACTTCTGACATCTAAAATTAATCTGATGGAAACATAATCTATAGCTCTCAACTGGTTTTGAAATATATAAATATTTCCAAATCTACAGTATGCTAGTGGTCATGATTTCAGAAGTATTGTATCTACTGGTCGATGGGTTTTTCAATCTCTAATGCACAAGGCCAGAAATTAACACAAGTCAAGTGCTTATGCATATATATATATATAATGGTTGCAAAACATACTCAAAATTGTTTAAAATTCGAAATTAGAATTTTAGAATAGTTATTTCACAAATAAAAAACAAAAACATTGTGTATAATTCATTCACAAGTCTGTCTGTAAAATGTTGGAACTGCCAGCAGAGAAAGTGAACACAAGTGAACAGTGTCTTTTAAACAGCCAACTAGGCATATTTACCAGCTGATGTCAAACGATCGGGATTGTTTAAATGTAGATAATGTTGGAGTCATAAACTCATTCCCAGAAATAACAATCAAGAATCCAGCAACGTTATAGTGCGATCAGCATTAGAGAGCAGAGAACACAAACACACACTGCAGCTACACTAACGCTCTTCATTCTTCATCTGATGGCTCGTCTAATGGTGTAACAGTGAAGTGTGGTCACTGTAAACACTCTGCGGCTCTCATTACCTGCTCTGGAAATATGATTAGATGTCTCACGTTACACACAAGAATCCCAGGTCTCAGTACCACACAAGCGTATCTGGTCCTGACAGACTGCAGTTTTATCAGCACCATTTTCCCTCCTTTCCTTTTCCGCAACGTAATTTCAAAACAAACATATAACCAAAACAATAATCCAAAATGTTATGTCTGAGGATGTTATGTTTCCGTCTGTACGTTCTCAGGCTTGAGACAAATGTCCTTCAAAAGTAAGTCAAGGGTCGGATCCTGTGGCGCTCATACCGAATGTGTTGCTTTGAATCTGGCTCGCAGCATTTTCATTTCAAGTGACAAAAAATACAGTAAAAAGGGAGGACAAGGAAGTTTTGAAAGCTTTCTTTCTGGGTCTTTCCTCAAGTTTTAGCACCGCAGTCTTACCTCCATCCATGCATGCGGAAGCCAGGACACTGTTCTCCACAGCGCATACACGGCTGCCCCCGGTCTGGATCCTCAGCCTCTGTCTGCGAGACAATTACACACACTGTCAAAACTATTTCATAATGTACAGCCTATTTACAGCAAGTTGTATTAACCTGGATTTCTAAATAAATTGGTAATGCAAACCACCACCCCTGCCGACTTCTGAAATAATGGGCAGTGAGGACAGACACCATTTTCATGAAAAAAAAAAAAACATTTTATGCGTTTTGGTCTTTCATTTACACAACAACTGCATCTTGGGCGCCTAAAAATGCAAACGGGTTTCAAAGTGCAAGTTCTAAACAAACAATACTGTTATCATCTCTGTGTCACAAACAGAAGTAATTCATAGTAATGTGTATGTGTATATGCGTGTAGTAGGGATCCTGAAGTATTGCTATATCGATACTCAAATAAAAAATATTGATAGTGTTTTTTTAACCAGTGATTTTGGTTATCTAACAAAAAAACGTTACGCGTTACACTTATGCATTGGAATTGGGGACGAAAAAGACACCGTATGTTAGCGAATAATTGTGTAGGATAGAACTATTTTCCTGCTCATCTGAACACACGCAAATGCTGCAAGACAGAGCCAATCCATCACAGAGGGTTCACTCACTTCTGACAGTGCATTCAAACATGGCTGCGTTTCCCAAAACTATCATAAGCATAACCATAACCATTGTATTTGTAGATTTCCATGGTTACCACTACAGTAAACAGTTTTTTAAAAACAAAAAAACCGGTGGGTAAATACAAAAATATAACCTAATAAGTTGCAATTAAATCGTATTGGATGTTAAAATGTGTTTCAAATATAAAGTTAAGTGGTCAATCATTAGCCATTTTACTCTTAGTAGTTTAATACATTTTATAATTTAAAAGTTCAGTTTACAAGTATCGTATCGATATCGACGATACTGGCCTTTAAAAATATCGGTATCGTATCGAAAAACAAAATAAGTGCTATCGCCCATCCCTAATGTAGGTCTCTACAGTAAGTACCTTGCCAAACTACTGGCCTGGCATGTATAATACAGCGTTTTAGTTTGTACAGATCTAAGTGAATGGGGATCATTTTGACAATGTTGTCGACTGTACGCAAAACTTTTCAAGACATAAAGGAAAAACTTGTAAACGTACTCTTAAAATCACAATAATAAATAAACACAGTGTGATTCAACAACATCAAAAATAAAAAAAAACAAGCAATGATACTGTATGTAAAACACCATGTAAAAGTTCACATTTCAGAGTGTACAGCAGTTAACTTCAATAAACTTAAAACATAATTAATTCAATATGTTGTTTAGGTAGGCAGGTGTGTAGTATAAATACATTCCTGGACTCGCTACATCCACCCAGCTTTAATCTGTATGTTCTGACCTGTAACGTATTAACAATCTAGAAAATAATTCACTCAGGTGTTGTAAAAGGGATAGTTCACCCCAAAACGAGAAAACTGTCATCATTTACTTGTTTATCTTCTTCCAAACCTGTATGACTTTCCTTTTACCTGTGAAACACAAAAGAAGATATTTTGAAGAATGTTGGTAACCAAAATGTTTTGGTGACCGTAGACTTGCTCTGATTGGAAGACACACTTCTCAAAATGTCTTAAATTCTCAAAATAAATTTTCAATTTTGGGTGAACTATAGTATAAGTACACTGTTACCACAGTTAAAATGTCTTGGTACCTATGGTGCTTACATTTGAAAACGAGTTACTTGGCTTAAAAGTTATTTATTTATTTATCTGACGACTTCCAAGCTACCGTGGCATTATGGGTTCATAAAGTGTCCACTGGCTATGATACTATGATGATGCACATTTTAGAGTGGCCTTTTATTAAGGCACACCTGTGCAATAATCATGCTGTCTAATCAGCATCTTGATATGCCACAACTGTGAGGCGGATGGATTATCTCGGGCAAAGGAGAAGTGCTCACTAACACAGATTTACACAGATTTGTGAACATATTTAGAGAAATAGGCCTTTTGTGTACATAGAAAAAGTCTTAGTTCTTTGAGTTCAGCTCATGAAAAATGGGGGCAAAAACAAAAGTGCTGCGTTTATAATTTTGTTCAGTATAATATCCTAAATAATATTTTTCTGTTTTTCTAGGTCTGCAACACTAGCTGCGCCAACAAAACACAGCAACAAAATGTTGAAGAGCAACTCTGTGTTAAGTACAAATCTAGATGATTCTACTGTACAACTACATGTCAGGCTTAGTTTAGCCTCAAGGCCTTCTGCTTGTTTGTGGGAACAAATAAAGCAATAAAACAGAGAACTTGTTCTTCAAAACCTGCAAGTGACGTGGTTAGGGTGTTTGAAATCTTTGACGTACCTATATACGGCAACACAACAGCCTTAAAACTAGGGCTGGGTATCGTTTGAATTTGATCAATTCCGATTCCGATTCTTTTCGATTCCCAGTTTCGATTCCAATGTGATTAAATAATGACATCAAACATTTATCCTGTGTCTCTTTTTTGCAAACCATTTATTGGAGCTGAATACCATGAACAAAAATCAACAGGCTACATAAAAACTGGACTCTTTAAGAGCTGTTTGTGTGCAAAATGGAACTGCATGATTCTGGATAAATTGAGTTTTTTTCTTTCCCCCAATGGAAGTTGTGGTTCTCTCATGATTCTGAAGAAAAAACATTAGACAACTAAACAAAATCACATGTCATTTATGAATTAATAATTAAATGACTCACTCAAGATCATTACTGGATGAATCAGCGTTCTTGAACGAATCTCTTGTATGATTCAAAGACAAATACATTTTAACAGCCCCTTTTCGCCACCTACTGGCGTAACAATGTAATCGATAAATCTTCATTTGAAGTGTCAAATTACTTTCAAAAGGTGATTTACTCTATTTTAATCGCTACCATACACATCGTACACACAGTTTATATCTGAACTGTAAACTTTTATCCCAGTACTTCTGTGATTTGAATGTTTGTAACACAGAAATAATGATACTGTGTGGCTGAAAAGACTCTTTGTGAAGCTGTTTCATACATATACATGACAGCTGCTCTCTTTAGGTCAACGGCAGCGCGAACGCAGATTTTAATGTTCAAATCACACTGGTGTGATAGTACGCTGCACGTATGAACCAAGTGATCACAACATTGATCGCACACGTCAGAGGTGGAGGAATGAAACAGACGAATCACTGTAATTTAGGAATAGAATCACGTTGGTGTTTGAATCGTGTTCGCGGTCTTTAACAATCTAATAAATTAAAGTGCTTTGTCATGTTGGTGGTGACGCCTCTCTTGCAACATGTTTAGCTATCACAGATATTATACTTAGCTTTTTTGGCTTCTGATCGCAAATGTAGCCAAACTTTGGAGCGCTTAGATTAGCGAGCAAGGTCCTGGCAGATCGCTAGGTCCGGTCCTCACAGATGAAGAAAAAAAAGTGCATAGGAATCGATAGGCTGAATCGAAATTTTAATTTGACAACAAGTATCCGATTCTGGAATCGGAATCGATTTTCGATTCCCAACCCTACTTAAAACTAAAACACCTGGTTTGCTCTCTCACACACACTGAGTGGGAACCCAGGAGAAAGTGAAAATCAGTTTGAAAACAGACAAATAAAAAAATATATACGAGTCTTAGCATGCTAGCAGCTTTTTGTTCATCAGCTGGAAATTAAACTTTTAAAGATATCATGTATTAACATGTTGGATTTTATATTTATATTATAGTTTATAGCAGGGATCCTCAAATCTGGCCCACAAGATCCACTTTCCTGCAGAGTTTAGCTCTAACACTAATTAAACACACCTGAGCATGCTAATCAATGTCTTCAGGATCATTAATAGAAAAACACAGGTAGGTGAGTTTGAGCAGGGTTGGAGCTAAACTCTGCAGTGCATTGGCCCTCCAGGGCAAGATTTGAGGAACCCTGGTTTATAGTGTATATCATACTACACTACCATAATACAATTAGCTGGGTACTCAAAAATATACATTTTCTTTCAGGAGAACGAAAACCTGTAAAACATGGGTTTGCACAAAAATAGACAATGCACTTAATTTCAGAGAACAAGCTTTTAGCATTTGTAAGTACATCATGGCAATGAAACGCAACAATACACTTTTGTTAAATAAACCTAATTAGAATTTCTCAGGCAAGATTTATGCCAACAAGAAGCACTAATAAGCATTGTGTACTATGACAGAACATCAGTAGAAAGCCCAGGATGAGCAAGTGTGAGAGAGAACCTGCGGCCGGACGGCGGCCTCCTGTCGCCAGGAACGAGAGATCTATGGAAACACACGTGCTAAAACAAACACGCCTGTAAGATCAGTGAACTCTAACACTTCACTGAGCCGAGACCAGAGCACTGCCATTCACTACTGAGAGAGAGAGAGAGAGAGAGGGGAAAGGATCTTTGAGTGCCGTTTCTTTGCTGAATAGTTAATTGCATTAGCTGATTTAAAAAGAATGAATAGGAAAGAAGGAAAGGGGGGAGGTATGAGAAAAAAAAAAAAAATCAAATCACACAAATGTTTTTCCTGTGTCGCCTTGTACAGACACAGCCGTACATAGACCAAGAGTTGTGTGAGAAACAAAACTGCCATATTCACAGGCATCAAACTGGGATGGTTATAAAGAAGAAAACTTGCCTTACAGGTCCAGAGCTGGTAATGTTCATGGTTTTGATTTAATGTACTATTATGCATTGAAAAACTGAAGGCCGCATCATATAGCAGTATATATGACAACAATGAATGTATACAAGTGGGCTTGAAAAAGACAAAAACATGTTTTGTTTGTTTGTTTGCTTTTGTATTTGTGTTTTATTTATAACATGTATTTTATTAAATACATTTATCAATAACATTTACTTTATCCCAGTCCAAAATACTTTATCGTAAGCAAGAGTCAGTTGTACAAGAATTGCAAAGTTTGAAAGTTTTCAACTACCCAAAGTAACGCAAATAACGCAAATAAAAAATGTACTCAAAGTAACATAAGCAAGGAAAGTAATACAAAATAATGTTAGTAAGCAAAGTAATTTGTTTTGTTTTGTCTAACCAGGGCTACAAAGAGTCCTCAAACAAAAGTTTGTAGGTTTTCAGGTACAAAACGTGACACAGGTAAGGTAAGTAAAAAAAGTAATGCAAATAAAGAAAGTAACAAAAGAAAGTAGTAATGTAAGCAAAGTAACGTAAGTAACAAAAGTGCCACAAGTAACACAAGTATGTAAAGTAAGGAAAGTAAAGCAAGTAACAACAGTGTCAAAAGTAAAGCAAGTAACACAAGTACAGTGGGTACGGAAAGTATTCAGACCCCCTTAAATTTTTCACTCTTTGTTACATTGCAGCCATTTGCAAAAATCATTTAAGTACATTTTTTTTCCTCAATGTACACACAGCACCCCATATTGACAGAAAAACACAGAATTGTTGACATTTTTGCAGATTTATTAAAAAAGAAAAACGAAAATATCACATGGTCCTAAGGAGTCAGACCCTTTGATTCAGATAGTAGAAGCACCTTTATCTAATGAAAGCCATGAGTCTTTTTGGGAAAAGAGCAACAAGGTTTTGCACACCTGGAGTGGGGGCCTCTGCCATTCCTCCGTGCAGCATCCTCTCCAGTGCTGTCAGGTGGATGGTAAACGTGACGATGTAAACAGGTGTTTTTTTTTTTTTTTTTAGCACAAAAAAAAAAAACTTTTTTCCCCTGCGGGCTTTCATGTGTCTTGCACTGATGAGAGACTTCCGTCGGGCCACTCTGCCATAAAACCCAGACTGGTGAAGGGCTGCAGTGATGGTTAACTTTCTACAACTTTCTCCCATCTCCCGACTGCATCTCTGGAGCTCAGCCACAGTGATCTTTGGGTTCTTCTTTACCTCTCTCACCAAGGCTCTTCTCCCCCGATAGCTCAGTTTGGCCGGACGGCCAGCTCTAGGAAGGGTTCTGGTCGTCCCAAACGTCTTCCATTTAAGGATTATGGAGGCCACTGTGCTCTTAGGAACCTTAAGTGCACCAGAAATTTTTTTGTAACCTTGGCCAGATCTGTGCCTTGCCACATTTCTGTCTCTGAGCTCTTCAGGCCGTTCCTTTGACCTCATGATTCTCATTGCTCTGACATGCACTGTGAGCTGTAAGGTTTTATATAGACAGGTGTGTGGCTTTCCTAATCAAGTCCAATCAGTATATCAAACACAGCTGGACTCAAATGAAGTGTAGAACCATCTCAAGGATGATAAGAAAAATGGACAGCATCTGAGTTAATTATATGAGTGTCACAGCAAAGGGTCTGAATACTTAGGACCATGTGATATTTCAGTTTTTTCTTTTTTATTAAATCTGCAAAAATTTCAACAATTCCGTGTTTTTCTGTCAATATAGGGTGCTCTGTGTACATTAATGAGGAAAAAAATTAACTTAACTGATTTTAGCAAATGGCTGCAATATAACAAAGAGTGAAAAATGTAAGGGGGTCTGAATACTTTCCGTACCCACTGTACGTAAAATAAGGAAAGTAAAGCAAGTAACGACAATGTCAAAAGTAACGCAAGTAACACAAGTATGTAAAGTAAAGCAAGTAACACAAGCATGTAAAGTAAGGAAAGTAAAGCAAGTAACGACAGTGTCAAAAGTAAAGCAAGTAACGACAGTGTCAAAAGTAAAGCAAGTAACACAAGTATCTAAAAAAGTAAAGTAAAGCAAGTAACGACAGTGTCAAAAGTAACACAAGTATGTAAAGTAAGGAAAGTAAAGCAAGTAACGACAGTGTCAAAAGTAAAGCAAGTAACGACAGTGTCAAAAGTAAAGCAAGGCGAGTAGCACTAGTAACACAAAATAGGTATAAAGTAAAGGAAAGTAACAAAAGTATTATAAATAATGTAAGTAATAAAAGTGCTAAAACTAACGCGTAAAGTAAAGAAGTAACTAAAAGTGAGTTAGGGATGTAACGATTCAACTCACTCACAACCAAGTCGATTCCCGATTTGATTAGATTCACGATTTTGATTTCACAATTTTTTTTTTTTACAAAATGAGATTTTAAGACAAATTATAAATTAAATGTATCCTTTTACTATTGCTTGGACAAAATACTGTACATTTCTTTGTGAAATTGAAATATAACAAAACTAAATACTAATATAGCACTTGCATATTATTGCTCTTTTGTTGGTTTTGATTGCTTCTATTGTCCTCATTTGTTAGTCGCTCTGGATAAAAGCGTTTAAATAACACAATTTTAATATAATGTAAATGTAAATAACAAAAATAAATTGAAATTTTAAAACAAGCCCCAAATCAATTAAATAAGTAACACAAATAAAATAAATCTCTTATATAAACAAACTAAGGCTTTGTCTGTGCTCTTTCCTTTTAAAATTAGAGGCAACCACAGCATTTTAATCATGATCCAAACAAAGAAGCTACACACATGCAACATGAGCAGTTTTTAATCTAAATTACATTGTATAAAGCAAAAACAGAATGGTTTGACTTCAGTTTTGTGAAACTATGCATAAAAAATATCTGCATGAAACAGAAACAACAGACAAGTTGAATGAGACGCAGATTCACTCTCTGACAGCAGATGGCGATTAAAGCGTTTCCTGGTTTCAGCTGTAAACAAAGCAGCGCTGCACTTATGAACGTAATATGCATTATACAGAGGCAGAGAAAAGAAAAAAATACCATCGAAAGTCAGTAAGTTCCCCTCAGACATACATTCATATAAACTCCTACCCTCAACTGTATTGCGATTTGTTTAACATCTCAACAGATTTGAATCGTCACACATTTAAATCGATTTTCAACCGGCTCACGGTTAATCGTTACATCCTTAGTAGAGAGACACCGATATGAAATTTCTCAGCCGATTCTGAAAGCCGATTATTCAGAATGATATCTGCCGATGCCGATACTGATAGTTTGGCGAAAAGGGATGTAAGTCTTCACTGCTTTCCTAGCTTTCCTAGAACAAGAGAAAAGGATGGGAAGATGCCTGTGGATGAATAAAACTTCCTAAAGACCCGCGTCTTTGTTCTCTCCACTTTAGCCCTGCTGACTTTGAGGCTTTTAGTAAACCACAGCTACTGAAAGTGCTTACAGGTGGTGATGGATATAAGCGTAGGCTATGGAGTCAATTCCATGCCACATATACTTCCAAATAATTGAAGTATTGCAAACGAAAATTAAAGTATTGAGAAAAAATAAATGTGCTTTTTGCAAACAAAAGAATTGCAAAAGAAAATGAAGCATTGCGAGAGAAAAAAAATAAAGTTTTGCAGACAAAAATAACGAATTGCAAAATACTTTGCAACATTTTTATTTGCAACGCTGCTTTTATTTTGCGTTTCAGTGAAGTGTGAGCTTGCGATACTGTTTTTTCCCTTTGCTTTGCGCTTCACGTTTTTGTGCGTTTCACTTTCTGGCATTGTTTTGACATGGGGGTGGAGTCAAGGGACTGGGGCGTGTACAACAGGCCTGGACACGCCTCCCTGGAAGTTATGCCATCGGCCTGAGACGCAGATCACAACTGATCAAGGCACTGTCGCGTCTGGGTGGAACATTTCCTTTTATTCGCTATCATTACTAGCACAATTTAACAGTAAACAAGCTTCTCTCTAGTGTTTTTATAGCTAATTAACCAACTCTGAACACTGGGTAACTTTCCTGAGGTAAATGCAATGTTAAGTGACATTATTGTTCACAAGTTGTTTCATTTGATGTCTTTCGATTGAAACGCTGACTGAGCGATTATAAGTTGTACTGTATCTTTCATACCTACTGATGTTCATTAATGTATATTTCATGCTATAACTTGTATTTAAGTGGAATAGACTTGCGCTCCAGCTGCTACAGCGATCTGTCACGCCACATTCAAGAGCATCAAAACGGCATTAATTGTTTGAATTTTGTGATAAATTATACAGGATTTGAAAGATGAGGCTTTGTTTCTTATCAGAAGCTCTGTGTGATTATGTGACGGAAGGCGCATTGCAAATAATGTGAAGGAAAAACCATGGACCTGGCAACCCTGGATTGAACTCCGGGTGGTTCATAGGGTCAATTAGAACCTGCTTTAATGGCTCTGCGTTATTATTGCTTAAACCTGGACAGCCCTAAATTGCTCATAAAAAAATAAAATTTTCTTCACAAGTTGCTGTCTTAAACTCTTTTTTGCCGCCTTTTGATTGACAGAAAATAGTCTGCCCAGATCATCAGCTGTTTTTAAACAATTGGCAGATGGCTGACAGTGCAGAACATTGTTTTTATCAGCCGATACCGATTATTGGCCGATACATCGGTGTATCTCTAAACTAAAGTAATATAAAGTAATGTAAAGCAAGTAAAAACAGTGTTAAAATAACACAAGTAACACAAGTAATGCGAGTATATAAAGGAAAGTAGTATAAGGAATGTAAAAGTAACAAACATGCTAAAAGTGACAAGTAACGCAATTATGTAAAGCAAAGAAAGTAACAAAAGTAATACAAGGAAAGTAATGCAAGTAATGCAAGTGCTGAGAGTAACGCAATTATGTAAATTAAGTAAAGTTCCAAAAAAATAATATAACAAAAGTAGCAAAAATAAACTTAAGTAACCCGAGAAAGGAAAGTAGTGAAAGTGAGACAGGTAATGTAAGTGAGGTGAATGACAAAAAGTAAAAAAAAGTACAGAAAGTAATGTAAATAAAAATGCAAGTACAGGAAGTACAGAATGAAGTCATGTACAAATAGTAAAACAAGTAAGGAAAGCAAAAAAAGTACAAAAACTACTTTCATGAAGACAAAACAACGACTTGATAACCAGTGAGAGTGGAGTTAGCGGAGTTATCTCTCAAAGGTTATTGTGCAGATTAATGTGTGGATATATTTGCATTGTAAAGATAGTGTGAAAGAGAGCATAAATCAAATGAATTGTGCATGTGGAGAAACATACTATGTTTATGTAGAAAACTGGTGTCTGAGTCACCTTTGTGTCCCGTCCCTGACGGTGAGACAGGATGCCCTCGGAGTGCCTTCCTGTCCACACCCTCAGGGGAAATTTCCTCTCGATTGTGACCATGACAACAGTTACGAGAGGTCAAAAGCTCAAAAACACTTTTTAAAAGTTTTATGAGGCCCACCATCATTGTTTCCTCATGCTGAGATCCCAGTAGAGTCGGAGAGAGCAAAGACATTCTGACTAATAGCTAGTACGGCACATACAAGAAGTTCTGCACAAAATCTGAATGTCAAAAGGTCACGTGTCTGTTTTCATTTGTCAAGACACTTGCCTGTGACTCCTGGTCAAAATCGAAAGGACAATATCAAATGATCTCCATTTCATTTTAATACACATGACTACACGATTAAGTCCATCTGGTAAACATCTGATCCACCACATTACATAGAGCGGATTGAAGAAACAAAGAGTTTCCAGTTGCATTCGAATCCATTCAAAATGATCTAATACAATTCACATTTTTGTTTTGACTTTTTGTACATTTCCTTAATAGAAAGCACTTCCTTCAGGAAGGAAAATACATACGAGACGAATCTTAATATGAAGCATTCCGTCGGGATGATAACTGATGCGGATGCACTGAGCATTTCAGGACTAACTGTGAAATGAAAACATTTTGTAATATTCGTAAAGCTGTAGAATATGACAGTTTTGGAGGCGAAATATGCAATTTATGTAGACATTTTTCAAAAATGAAATTTTAACCAAAAATTCTTATTTTGCATTAGACCTTATTTATTATTTTATACATAAACTATGCATAACATTTGTTTTGTAAAATGAATTCAGTGCAATATATTCACATGATAATACTCGTTCATTTCTTTTATATGAAACGCTATCCTCAAACTACTGTACAGGTAAGGGTGACGTAGGCACAAATAAGCCACGCCTCCTCAAAACAATAGTTATCAAATCACGAAAAAATGCCCCATTAATGGTTAGGGGCAAAATAATGCTTGATAACTATCCGTGCTGCACCCAAAACGCACTACTGATACGAGTAAAATTAAATACAGGAGTGTCCGTTTTAATATGTCTATTCCGTGCCTTTAGCTAGAGCTGAAAACAGTCTCCTCAGGTGAAATAAATCCAGAGCGAGACACAACAGCACCTTTCGATCATCAACACAACATGCTAGGATTAAAATGAGCTTTAAAACTTCAAACCACTCTGTGTTCGTTCAAAGAGCCGAGGACAGACTTTAGTAAAGGATCAAATGCCTTCAGATTGGGATAAAAGCGGGATGCCACGACATGAGAGCGACTTACCGAGCGACTGGAGCGTCGCTTCCTCGCCCCGCGCGTGAACATGTCTGCGGCGCTGGAGTGTCTCGCGAATGCTCTCATGTGTCCGCCGACGTTTACTTCAGTCCGACGTAACTTCGTTTCGATGTTCCCCGCGGTCTGGCTTCTGGCCTGTGGACCTCCGTGCTGAGAAGAGCGCCCCACCAGACGGGCTACACCTACAGGACAAGTGTTTAACTGTAGAGGAGCAGGAGCACCCCCGCGCACTCACACTACTGTAGGCTACACTATGCTCTCAGCACAAAAACAAGACGAATGCAATCTGTTTATGAACACTCCCCCTGAAAATCATGTTTTGAATGGATTTAGGTGTTTAAAAATATGTGTATAGTGTGTACCATGTCAAATCTGTATTGTGGTATACTGATTTGATCAGTTGTCTGTCTATCTATCTATCTATCCATCATCTTCTAATCTATCTACTGTCTATACTATATAATCTATCTGTCTTCCTGTCTGTCTTCCTGTCTGTCTGTCTGTCTGTCTGTCTGTCTGTCTATCGATCTATCTATCATCTATCTATCTGTCTGTCTGTCTGTCTATCTATCTATCTATCTATCTATCTGTCTATCTATCTATCTATCTATCTGTCTGTCTGTCTGTCTGTCTGTCTATCACTGTATTGATTATCTATCATCTGTCTGTCTGTCTATCTATCTATCTGTCTATCTATCTATCTGTCTGTCTGTCTATCTATCTATCCACTATCTATCTATCCTGTCTATCTATCTATCTATCTATCGTCTGTCCTGTGCTATCTATCTATCTATCTATCTATCATCTATCTATCTATCTATCTATTATCTATCTGTCTATCTATCTATCATCTATCTATCTATCTATAATCTATCTATCTATCTATCTATCTATCTATCTACTATCTATCTACTATCTATCTATCTATCTATCATTCTGTCTGTCTGTCTGTCTATCTATCATCTGACTATTTCTATCTATCTATCTATCTATCTATCTGTCTGTCTGTCTGTGTCTATCTATCTATCTATCTATCTATCTGTCAGTCTATTTCTATCTATCTATCTATCTATCTATCTATCTATCTATCTATCTATCTATCTATCTGTCAGTCTGTCTGTGTGCTTCTATCGATCTATCTATCTATCTATCTATCATCTGTCGTTCTATCTATCTATCTATCTATCTTTTTTCTTTCTGTCTGTCTGTCTGTCTGTTGTTCAATCAATCAATCTATCTGTCTGTCTGTGTCTATCTATCTACTATCTAATCTATCTATCTATCTATCTATCTATCTGTCATCTATCTATCTATCTATCTATCTATCTATCTATCTATCTGTCTGTCTGTCTGTCTATCTATCTATCTATTTATCATCTATCTATCTATCATCTATCTTAAAATTCTTGGGGGGGTGTTCTATCTATCTATCTATCTATCTTCCTATCTATCTGTGGTCTTCATCATATCTATCTACTCTATCTCACTAATCTGTCTATCATTATATCAATCGTGTCTTCTGTCTGTTCTGTTTATCTATCTATCTATCCATCCATCCATCCATCCATCCATCCATCTATCTATCTCTGTCTGTTGATCTATCTATCTATCCATCCATCTAATAATATTGTGATCGTAAAGTTCATAACTTGTTTTGCTACATGGGCTACTTACAGTATACAGCCAGATCATTCATTTTTGAATGGAGAAGTTATTTGAAAATGAACAAATCGTCTGGTTATTTACCTTTATGAAGTTGCAAACAGTGAAATATTAAAATATCAGAATGCTCCCTCTCAGTTTTATCAATAACTTTTTTGTAAATTGTAGATTTTTTGTATGTACATCATTACATATTATTCATTGGTAATTTTATATATTTAAAAATTAGTTATAGACCTACCTAAAATTTTCATCAGCCATTACTTCAGTCTGCTAAGAAACTGTTACATGAACTGTTGTATGTGAAGAGTAGCCTATATCGAAATAGTTAAGACTTTTTTCTAGAAACCATTGCTTTAGAAAACAAAAAATCTTTCTTAACTTTTCGCCATTTATTTATTTAATGCATTAATTAATTCATTACATAATAAAACTAATATATAAATCAGTTTCTTAAAAACCCAAGACTTAACCTCTTTAAAAAAAACTCCACAGAATAAGACTGTCTCTAGTGAATGTAGATGCTGCCATCTAGTGACAAATATTCAAGTCACCTGGAATAATCAACCGTCTATCCTTGAATACAGCAAAACTCTTTTTTTATGTTAAATGTAAAAAAAATTGTTATGCAAATATTTTTAATATGAAGTAAATTTGTGATATTAGGCGCACACACGCACACTTGTAGCAGCTCAACACGTTGTAACAGCCTTTTATTAAATGTTATCCAAATACCAGCCACATCTGTTAAAAAGAGACAAATTCTGCAGAATTATTTCCACGTGCTGTACTTGTAAAACCAAAAACATCCAATAAACTGTTTCTTTAAAAGTGTCCGTTTAAAAAGAGCAGAACATCCTGAGTTTATCATTTTTTACAGAACCATCTCACAAATAAATGCTTTCAGGAAGTCATTGGAGTGGAGCCGAGGTTGCAAAAACAATACAGACATGAGAGGAAAAACCAGGCAGTCTTCGTACATTGGAATATATAATTCATAAATGGTTACAACAATTGAAACAGGCCAAATTATTGAGTCTTACTAAAACTGCAGATTTATGAATCTCTGACTTAGACAAGCGTCTGACAGCACGTTTGAATAACTAAATACTTCTGAATAATCTCTTTTAATGCACGTCAAAAAAAAGTCTTACTATACAGTTGAGCGAACAGATATTTATTCATAATATTTTCTTGGGAAATCATGAATGCTGACAAACTGCGAGTGCTATTTTAGTATGTCTTACTCTACATTCCTCAGTAGGGTTGAACTATAGAGGCTGTAAATGAAGATATATTAATATATTTGATCAGTTCATTATTAGAATCATAACAAAAAATACTTATGGCATTAAGATACTGAGCAACTCTTGAGGTAACAGGTTTAATGGCAATGAATGAAAATGAACATATTGTACCAAACACATGGACATTAGAACTTTTTGCACTACAAATCTGTGCAACCATGGAATATATTAGGGTTGAGATTCATTCCTTTTCAGTTTAAAGAAAGAGAAAATCCCTTTAAATGTGTGACTTTTTCTTGACCGCACCTGAGTTGGATATATCCGTCTCAAATCCTGTTTGATTAACCTTATACAACTAACTTATTTTAAGCACAAAACACAAGAACGATCAATAGTTGATCAATAGAATTTAGCTTCAGTTACGAATTACACTGAAATTTTACCCCATAACAAACGTATGCAACCTTCATGCTTTATCATAAAAAAACAGCACCAGACTGAATTAAATCAAGTTTCCAACACAACTTATTAATAATGACTTTGTTTAAAATCACTTGGTCAAAATGTGTCTTTGTCTATTAAAGAATGAGAAGACGGACTGACTTTGAATCTCTTTTGTAAATTGTATACAAATCATCAGTTTTATCTGATGATTTTATTAGGCCTATCTCTTATTAAATGTTGTGATAGTGCTTTTGTAACCACTAAAGCCAACAAATAAATTGTGGTAACAAAAGCCGCCTGACCAAGATGACGGTAATGGATCCCTTTATACATAAACCTCTAGTGTTGTGTAAAGTTTTGTCCCTTTTGCATGCCTCTGGTCTTCATCTCTCATGGTAACTTTGCGATAACTCTCAGGAATTCATTCCTTTTGCCGTTTTTAGACTTGTCCTCCATGTTTTGGTGGCTGTTAATGGTGTAGTGAGGAAAGTAGATTCAAACTGTGTCATCTGTTAAAAAACAAAGAGAGAAAACAAAAAGGGAGACGCAAAATAAATAAGTGGGGAATAGTTAGTCAGGTTAAGTTGTTATAGTTACACAGCATTAAGAGCGGACGTGTAAAACGGCATAGCTTTCGCTGAGATACCAGTGTTGCCACTGGCGTCTCTGTCAGAATAACTGTTTGGCTCAAATGCCAAATGTCAGTCGTAAACATCCCACAGACGGCCTTCAGCGACCTGTTCAAAGAGAGTTACAACACGTGTCACCTCCAGTTCAAATCAAACCTGTCTTTATGATGCAAAAACAAACCTTATTGATTCCCATGCATTAAGCAAGTATGTTTGAGCTTCTGTTATATGCATTTGTCAATCTTTATCTGTGAGTGAAAGCCTAAATTAAATCTGTTCATCAGTTAAAGTGATCATGTCTCTAGGTTTTGGTGTAATGGACTTTCAGTGGAGGGACAGAAAACTCTCAGGTTTCATTGAAAATGTATTTTCATTTCATTTCATTCACAGTTTGTTAAAGGGGTCATATGATGCTTTTTTAAAGATCATTATTTGGTGTAACAGAATATGTTGACATTCTTTAATGTTCAAAAAAACGTTCGTTTTCAATACTGTACATATTGTAGGTCCGATGCCCCTCCTCGCTCACAAACCATTTCGTTTTTCTACCAAGTCACTCCTCTTCCGATCTAGCGCAGTCTGCTCTGATTGGCCATTTGACCCAGTGCATTGTGATTGGCCGAGCACTGCAAGCACTCGTCGGAAATGTACGCTCCTTACCATAATCGCGAGCTTTATTTTTCAAAATAAATGTAAAGACAGTAATAATGTCATTAGTTTTACCATCAGTTCAAGCCTGAAAGGGGAACAGAGTCTCGTGACAGACACAGTGATGAAGCTGGTATGTGTTTGCAGTACACAAGCCACGGTTAGACAGCTGACTCCACTGTGATGTCTCTCTCTCTCACACACACACACACACACACACACACACACACACCGATACGCAAAACTCCGCATTTGAACAGTCAATAGCAAATACGTAACCTAATAACAAAACAGTAGCTGATTCAAAAGCACCAAATTGTCATAGCAAAGTCAGAATAACCTCCTCTCCTAGCTTCACGAAACGATCGTCCATAAAATGCACTGCTGTTCTTTAGTAAGTAATCTTAAAGATTCCTAACTGCATCTACTTCCGGAAGACCAAATAAAGTGCCTTTGCTTTCGCACTGAAACACACAGCGTCTTCCCTCTCCCGACAATGCTGCTTCAACTGCCTGAGGTTACCTGAACCAACTCCCTCTTTCTTTGCGTGAACATTTGGCCGACATTATGCAAATCTTCCCACATAGTGACCTGACTTGTGGGGGTGTGTTAGAACGAGCCGTTTTAGGGGGGGGCGTGGCAGAGTCCTTAACTTTGATAAAGAATATCTCTTGTTTTGAGACTTTAGTCTTTGCAACTTCGCGGATCTTATCTATGCACAATCAGCTTGTAACACTCCAAAGAGAAAGGAAAACTTGAAATCGCATCATATGACCCCTTTAAAGGAACAAGTGGACGGCATCTGTTGATGTGTTGTCAGTTAACACATCCCTCAGTTTGTAAAAACAAACAAAAATCTAACGGAAGTGCTTTACTGTACACATGGTTTTTGTTTATACAGACTGAAGCACTGAAGTATTAACTTGTACTAAACCTAGAATGTTACTGTAAGACAAGATTCTTTTTCATATGTAGATAACTCAAAAATGTAATAACATTGAAATTTAAACGTATGAGATTTTTTTTGACCATGCTGGTGAGCAGCAGTGATTTTCCCACTTAAAGGAAAAACATCTTGGAATTCAATGCAATTTAATAAAATAATAAAAAGCAATACAACTATGAAGTAAACAATTATTAATTAGACATGTATCTACCTATAAATAAATCTGACTTGTATATTAATTCCTCCACATATTCATCATAAAATATCACCTCTCTTTTAGAATGGTTAATTGGGGTTCAAAATATTTTTAAGGTCTCAATAATTTGTTTTATGAAATTAGTCATGTTCCTTCAGTGTATACTGTCCATACAATGGCCCTAAAATATATGAATGTCACTGCATTAGATAAAATATCAAACCAAGGAGCTTTTATTTCATAGAAAGATGGAAGAACACGTTTCAGGTCAAACATTTCACAACAAGAAATGTTTCGATTAAGTATTGAAATATTAGAAATACTGAACATGAATAGATAAAGTGGTTACTCCACTAGGACCCCTGTGTAAACTTAAAGGAATAGTTCACAACAATGGATGCTCTGCAGTGAATGGGTGCCGTCAGAATGAGAGTCCAAACAGCTGATAAAAACATCACAAAAATCCACAAGTAATCCACACCACTCCAGTTCATCAGTTAACATCTTGTTACTCTTTTGTAAGAAACAAACCCATCAAGACGTATTTAACTTCAAACCACTGCTTCTGGCTACAATATGAGTCCTCTATCTACAATACTGCTTTTTCCAGTGAAAGAGTCATCTCATCTGAATCAGGTGAGAAATATGCTCCAATCAAGCACCGTTTACAAGTGAAAACTGTCCAAAACAGTCCTAACAAACATGTTGGTGGATTTGGATGTGAGAGGACAACAGGAGATGGACTTATTTAATAGAGGCAGGCGTTATATTGACTCATATTTTGGCCACAAGCAATGGTTTAAAGTTCAAACGCTTTCTTGATGTGTTTGTTTCTTACAAACACACAGCTTTTGGCTTCACAAGACACAGTGGTAAAAAAATTTATAGCCTGAATGCTTTGGATAAAAGCATCTGCTAAATGCATAAAGATTTAATTATTATGAACTTATTATTTAAGACTAATTGATGGACTTTAGTGGTGTGGATTATTGTGATGTTTTTAATCAGCTGTTCGGACTCTCTTCTGACGGCACCCATTCACTGCAGAAGCATCCATTGGTGATAAAAAAATAAACTATCTACTCTTGGATGGTCTGAGGGTGAGTATATTTTCAGCAAATTTTCATTTTTGGAGAGCTGACACAGTATAGCCACAAAAAAATCTGCTGACGCCTGATTTGATATTTGATATCTAATGCAATGCCATTTAAATGAGGTTTAAGTGTCCAAATAACTTTTGAGGCCAGTGAGCTTTCTAACACGTTTTAATACAAATGAATGAGTGCTCATGCACCTGTGGGAGCAGCTGTATGCTGTCTGCCGCTCTTGATGTCCAAGAAAATCGTGTAGGAATCATAAGCAAACAATATCCCAGCCACCAGACCGAACACCTGTGAGAAAAAGTGAGCGTTATTATGAGCAGATGCCAGTAGTGCAAAAATCAGAGGAGGATATAAAGCACTAATAGATCCGATTTTATCATAAAAAATAAATATAGCATGCATGTGATGCTGAACGTTGGATGTCTCACCCCGCCAGCGATGCGAGCCCCGTCCCCAGATCCGCCGATCACACAGATCAGAGAGGTTATGAGATAAAGTGCTGCACCGATTACAGCGCGGATGAGATCCTGAAGGGACAATCAGAGAAAATTAAAGTGTGTAAAACTCGCCACCGCAATGCTAGGCTGGACCACGATGCAAGAGTGTGAGTGAATTCATACTCACGCTCCAGAGCCAGTTCACCACCAGGAACTGTTTGTCCAGCTCCATCATGAAGACAACGAAGAAGATGATGGCAAAGACCATCTCACAGATGGCGACCGCTGAATACCCGCCATACATTGACGCGGCGTAACAGATAAGGATGATGAAACTGAGGAGCTACAGAAAACAGACAGACATGCAGTTTAACAACCTAAAAGAAACTCGATTGCATCAGTGTAAAAGTGTGTGAACGTGGTTTTGATCGGGGGTCAAGGTTTAGCTGGTTAGCATTAGCAGTTAGCCCTTGCTGATAGATACCGTATTTATACAGTTCTGCATGTTTCTCTATTGCAATATTATTATTGTTAAAGTCACAATAAAAGGGAAGAAGTGACAGATCTTGGCAACACTTTAGTTTAAAGTCCAGTTCTCACTGCCAACTAGTTGTTTATTAGCATGCAATATAACTAGCATATTGGCCTGTTTATTAGACTTTATAAGCACATATTAATGCCTTATTCTGGGGGGCATGACATCCCTCAATCTGCCCATACCTAAACTTACAGCTACTTATGATCATAAACACAAACAATTTAGGAGTTTATTGAGGCAAAAGTCATAGCTAATAGTGAGAATTGGTCCCCAAACTAAAGTGAGACCCATATCTTTTTCTGTATTCCATATCTTCTGTTGATTGTGCAGGAACGAGTTTAAGCTGATTGATTGGAGATCGTCACCAGAGAGAAGTTTGTCATTTTCACCGGAAAATGACAATGTTTTTTCAACATTAAAAGGAAAAAACAAGTTGAAACATACATGGATGCATTGTTCATAATAACATCTATAACATGCATATACAAAATAGATACATATTTCTGCATGTTCATTTCATGCTGACCTTAACAAAAAAATTAAATGACAACATTTTTCATTAACTGAAAAAAAAACATAACTGAAAAACTTAAGTACATCTTCCAAATATACTTTAAACTGAAACTAAAATCAAATGACACGATTCCCAAATTATTTAAAATGAAACAAAAATGGCCACAAATTAATTTGTAATACATTCTAAAACTTGAAACCATTACAAACGGCCTACATTAAACATGAAAATGCCACTAGACAGCAATGACACTAGACTGTGCTAAGAAATGAATGTTTAAAACAGCTGTTAAACATTCTTAATAAAACCAATAAACTTTGGCAGCCCTAAAATACTAAAACTAAAACTGAAACTAGAAAAGTCTGAAAAAAACGAAACAAAAACTAACAATGACAGAATGAAAACTAAGAACAACTAATCGAAATGTAAATAAAAAAAACTAACTTTAAAATTTAAATCTATAATGGCCCTGCTTCATTGACAGTCATTCAAAAGTAGTTTTATATTGTATAAAACATTCTATTTTGGTTTTCTGTTCATATGCTTCCATTAGTAGTAATTTGCAATTTATATAGTCATATTATATAAAACAATCCGTAACTTGTTCAGTTGTATCTTGTGTCTAATGCAATGACATTTAAATGTGGTTCAAGTGTCCAAATACCTTTTGAGGCCAGTGTACTTTCTAACTTGTTTTAATAAAACAGGCATTCAAAAGTAGTTTCATATTTTCTGTCCATATGCCTCCAGTAGTATTAATTTGCTTAAAACAATCCGTAACTTGTTCAGTTGCATCTTGTATAAGATGTATAAAACGTCCGTGTGCATGAGCGTTTTATTATTTTCCTAAATGTCTTTGGCTTTTTAGTGTGGAAATTCTCCCTCTCCAGTGCGTCACCCATGTTTGCTGCCAATTCACCAAAGCTGTCTACTGTTCACTACCCACAATTCATCTGAACGTGCCATCTGCTCTAGGTGTCAGTTAACAGTGCAGCTCTGAATCGCTCACATCCTATGAAGATTTGTGAAGCTTTTTCAAGTCTGATTACTAAAACATGTGGTGAGGACTAAAGAGAGGACTACGGCACAGATGTGTAACCAGCACAATTCACACAGAGCGAGGTTGTAGACGAGGTCCAAGGTCCTTATATGGTTAGAAAGAGAGAGCTATTATAAGAATACTTTTGGGAGTACATGACTATTATGAACGTCTAATCAAATCAGCCCATAAACTCAAACACTGCGCCGCTGGGATCTAAACAAACACTGCTGGCAACAATTAGGAAACATCAGTGGACATTAATCTGTGACTCATGGTTTGATTGTAAAGAATGACAAGTATGCAGATTGAAATAAGATTACAGAGTTTTCAACATGCTTACATTTTAAGCCTACTGACAAACCTAATGAAACATTAAATTAATTTAAAGGGGAAAAAAAGTAACCAGATTTCGTATATTTCTTTCATACTTGTTTGAAGGACAGTACAGGTGTTCTTGCATGGTTCAGTTCATCTTGAAGTGTTACGTTGCCATGGTTTGTGGTGGTGTTAATGATTTGTACACATGCCACTGTGAAACACCTGTGGCTTGTGTTTGCAATGATCTGCTGCCACAGTAACAACTGATAAAACACAAAGTAAGACTGTTTTCTCAAACAGGAAGATTCTCAATGTGTTAGGAGGCAAGTTTCCTGTTTTCTGTCACTTGGGGAAACAACAAAATTATGCTACCATGGCAATATCTACCATAAATAATAAATGAAACATGATTTTCTAAATGCAAGTTATTGATCTTAATGTAACGATTCACGGTTTCCCCGCCAGCGTTATAGGGTTAGTTGCCAGCCACCGCCAGCATTTTTGATCATTTTAAACAATATTTCATGGCCCCCAGAATATTTTTTGTATAAATATCTGAACATACATCAAAATAAAGATCAGAGCATCTACTTTAAAAAAAAAAAAATCTGTTTTATTCCAGCTTCAAGCATTCTTTTTGTTTGTTTTTTATCAAATACTACATCTGGATCATATTCAGCTCGATGATCAAAGCAAAGATGCAGTAGATCGCTTCCATCAACACCCCTAAAGCCTCACAGTCCTTTACTACTCCCAAGATCGACATTTCACTATGTAACTTTAGGCAGTTTTCATTTATAGTCCGTTTATTGTTGATGATCGTATTATTTTTCATATGCATCTGCTTACATATGAGATTGCTCGTTTCTGCGTCTTCGTCACATTTTTTGATCGAGAGATTCTGGACTCATTCGGGAGATGCGTAATAGTGCCCCCGAGTGTATAACAGCGAGAACGTGGAAACCTGGAAAATTCTGTGTTTGGCAGGCAAAGAGTTAACTGAAATGTCCTAACTTGACCTTCCGGTAAAATGACAGAGACTTTTCTCTGGTGATGTGTGCAGGGCTTTTCCAGTCATTTATTTTGCTTAAGCCCCGACTCTTTATCCACTGCAAGCTCACATTCAGCTGATCCGCTTCCATTAAATCAACAACCGATGCAGAGAACCAGGTCCACGTCATACATTTCTTCTTTTTCACTAAACCGTTTCACTCGGATGTACATCACAATATGGAAGAAAAGATCTGTCGCTACTTTGTTTGATTCTGACTTTAGTCAAGGTTGAATCAAAATTCACTGTTTACTTTCTCAACACACGTTTCTGGTGTTATTTTGAATGATTTATCTGTGCATTTTATTCTAAAGAGAAAAAAAATGACACGTCTTCACATTCCTTCATCAAACCACTTTCCTTTTTCTCTGAAGTTATTTCAATCCTTCCCTTCCAACCTGTTTATCAGCTTCCCATATCAACAAATGCTGATTATTAAAAAAAACATATTGGATGAAATTACTGTGTTGTCACACAACAGGCAACCACAATTCCAGGTTCTTCTGCTTGATAAGCAGGACTGCCGCTTGAATGATCTTTTATTCAAAGCAACTTACATTGCATTCAAAGTACACATTCAAGTTTAGCATTCTTGCTTTCCCTGGAAAGTTGAACCTTGACCTTGTGTTGCTGTGCCATGTTTTACATTGACTAGCAAGAAGATGTTTATAGAGAGTAAATACACTACCATTCAAAATGTGGATCACTATGATTTCTTTAAAAGAATTTATTTTATTCATCCAAATTACTAGTCAAAATAACAGTAAGACATTTAAAAATGTACAAAATTTAATTTTTAAATAAATTCTGTTCTCCAAACTGTTTCACATCAAAGAATCCGCGAAAATGCTTTGATCAATAATGCTGCCTTGTTGAGGCAATAAGAATCTACTTCAAAACATATTACTGGACACATCTGATAGTAAGTGATATCTATACATTTTTATTTTAAGTTTTTCATTTTCTTTGAATTATCCACTTCACAAATTCTCACTGCAGTGATTCTGAAGCTTGTCCCATGTTACATCACTGAGGATATTTGGGATTATTATTTGGTAATTACATAGGCCTGTCGCGATGATAACTTTTTGTTGTGCGATATATTTCCCCAGAAATAATTGCGATAAGCGATGATATTGTCATTTTTAAAGACCATTTTATGCCACTGAATGTATAATGATAATGTAACAGCATAATAATGCAAAGAAGGCCTACACTCTTCCAAATGACAACAAACTTTTAATATTTAGATCATGGAAATTAAGTAACAAAATATTAGATACCTTAAAAAACCTGAATAAATAGTAAATAAACATTTTCTAACAAAAAGTGCAAAGTAAGTAGAAAAAAAGAAAAATGCACAAATAACTTGTATGGAGATTTTTCCATCTACAGATTTTCCCTGACCTTCTTTTCTCTGTAAATTAACTAGCAACTCATGACTACACCACGTTAAGTACGAGAAGCTGCAAAATACACTGGCGCAAGTGGAAAGTAAAAAACATGGTGACATTAATTTTAAAGTAAATATAATGGGCGATATATTGCATCACCAAAAATGATTTAAGTCATGTACATATATTGTGCGATAAGTTGATATATTGATTATTGCGACAGGCCTAGTATTACATGTTATATTTGTCACTGTGTCACTTCAGGGTTTGTGTCATGTATTACCGAAACACAAATCCACTGACTGGAAATATAAATACTATTGCAATCTTTTGGAAATTAAGTGTTTTAACCACACAAACAGCACATGAGCTCATTTTCACCTCAATTTGACCAAAACAGCAACAGAATGCAGTTCTTTTCTGAGGCGCAAAATGAACTGAGAAGTGGTGTTTCAGTGTTTGTTTAAAGTGCCCCTAGTAGCCTTTTTAAGGTTGCTAATATTGTTTTATGAGTCTCCTAAAACAGGTTTACATGCATGCAAGGTCAAAAAACACGTTGGTTTTCTCCAAAAAAAAGATTTAATTTGACCTAATTTCTAAATGATTCGTAAACGACTCGTGCGAAGCAGTTCAAAGAATCAGTCTCTCTAAACCCCTCCTTTCCGTGAACCCTCACTGCTCTGATTGGTCAGATGGCGCAGTCCTTTGTGATTGGTCCAGAGCCGTAGAGAGATTGGCTCTGGATTGGTCTACCGCGAACAGCGCGTGTCAGAAACGAAACATTGCCATGACGGAATGACAGCCCTGGAGACTTGTCAATATGTAGAAAAGATGGTATTGATTGTACCTTACCAATTCGAGCCGGAGTCTAATGATGAAGCGGTTGAACTGGCTTATCGACAAGAGACTGATTCGCAAGCAGGACTGGAGCAGGACGTTTCTCAGTGGTAAGTGTCAAGTGTTAACAAGTTTGTGGTAATTATAAGATGTGATAATACAAATTTACTCTCACAGCGTAGGATACAGCGTCTTCTCGACATGATGTTAACCACATGGAAATGTTACTGTTTGTGGACGGGCAAGTTGGCGACGTAGAACGTGGGTGGACATTATGCAAATGTGTTACTTTGTGACGTAGAACCGTAACAGAATAAGATTCGAATTCCTTTACGACTCGTTTAGGCGATTGCGAGCCGACTCTTTTCTTTGATAGACATAACTTATTTCATCGGGCACTGTTGTCTTCACAACTTTGCAGATAGTTTATGTTCACATACAGCTACATGACACACTGCATGAAAGGTAATATTCAAAAAGGCATAATAGGGGCACTTTAAAATCTGTAACGTCATCTATACTTACCAACATTGATAAACTGACTGATATACTGTATATACTGATATTCTGGTGACCCTTATTTCATATACAAAAGAGACAACACAACTAGTAGTGCACTGATCACATCATAGCCAGTAAAAAGTGCAGCTATCCTGGGGTTAACGTCAAATGCTGGCCTTATACAGAAAACACATCTTATACCGTAAACGTAAACCATTTTTAGCAGAGTTTTCCTTTTCAGCTAAGCTCAGAATACCAGAGAAAGGGCTGAGAAAGGCATTTTTCCGTCAGTAGCCACACAGTCTTATCTCTTTACATGCCTTTGTTATGAAGCCAGCATGAGGGCACATAAATATACTGCTGCCAGCAGAACGACTGCAGTTTGGCTTCAACCTACTCAGTTTGACAAAACACTGAATTCACAGTTTTTCACACAGTTACCATGACTACAATCTGGTATACAACTTCCCAACTTTTTCAAATGTTTAAATAAATAAACAAACAAACAATAAATAAATAAATACATTATAAATAAATAAAGTAATAACACGTGAGTTATGGCCCTATTCCCACTATTACAGTTTTTTTCACATTTGCTAGACCTACACTTCATTCTCTGAAACAAATCCGACTACATACCCATCATCCATGTACTGATGCCACACAGCTGTACCAATCACACTTTCACTAGCATCACTCATCTGACTCCTCTCCACTGCAGAGTATTGTATGTGCTTAGCGCAAGCATGATAGCTACTTTACAGAGCCCGGCGTTCGTTCCCCGTCCAGCCCCTAGGCTGCCTTGCCTGTTTTTGGGGTTTCTGATCTTTGCCTGTTTTCCTGGATTTATCCCTCTAGTCTCGCCCTTTTGATTTTGTTCGCCGTTCGTTGACCTTCGCTAGTCCTAGGATTATTCTTGTGTCTTGCCCCCATATACCTGTTTGCCACTGTTTGACCCTGCCTGTGTTTCTGACCTCCTCTGCTTTTAATAAAGCTTGCACATGGATCCGCACGTCTCGCGTCTTGTCAGCCCCGTAACACATATTACTAGCATATTGGCTGTTTATTAGTATTTATAAAGCACATATGAATGCCTTATGAACATATTTTAGATCCCTTAATCCTAAACTTAACAACTACCTTGCTAACTATTAATAACCAGCAAATTAGGAGTCTATTGAGGCAAAAGCCATAGTTAAGTGTTAGTTAATAGTGAGAATAAGTTCATTAATAGTTAGTTAATATTGAGAATTGGTCCCCAAACTAAAGTGTAAAATAAATATACAATTTTATTTAAAATAAATTTAGGGCTCATTTTCAGAAAATGGTGCCATTTGACTAATTACCAGTATAAATACGATAAACATCATTTAAATTTGTTAAAGGGTTGTTCACCCAAAAATGAAAATTAGCCTCTGTTTAACTCACCCTCGAGGCATCCTAGGTGTATATGACTTTCTTTCTTTTCAGACGAATCAGTCAGAGTTATATTAAAAATTGTCCTGGCTATTCCAAGCTCTATCGTTGCAGTCAGTGGGTGTTGCAGTTGAATAGTCCACAAGTTGTCAAATAAAGCTCGTGCATTCATAATAAAACATGCTTCACACTGCTCCGGGGGGGTGAATAAAGGTCTTCTGTAGTTAATCCATGTGTTTTTGTAAGAAAAATATCCATATCTCAAACGTAATGAACACTTTTCTCTCACTTCCGCTGACTGTCATACGTGCGCCGGTTTTGCACAAATTAGCCAAAAAAAAGTGATGCGGGGTTTGTGATATATATATCGTCTGCGATAATATCGTAATTGTTTTTTTAACGATGTGCGATTTGACATTATCAGTATTTTTGCCAAAAACCAAACAAAACACTCCTACAGAGTGCCCTGAAGTCTAGTAGATTAGTTAGACTGGTGCGCATGCGCATTTAGTGTGTTCTTTCACTGCATGATTCAGTTTCTTTAAATGCATTTAGAATGATCACAAAATTGAAGATAAAGGGGCAGAAAATGTATACATTTATTTCATTTCATATAGTTAATCAATATCAAACAAAGAGTGCCGTTTTTTTCTCCAAAAATCAGCATGATTACATATAGATTTTTTACAACAGTTCAATAAACAAAAAGTTAATATAAAGATACTTACGTTTTAGACACCATATTGCCTTTTTTTGCTCTATCGACACACAAATAATTTTTTTTTTATTATTTCAAATATCAGTATTCAACATTTATGTTTAATATATCAAAACATTTTTATGCATTTGTAATTGCAGGTTAAATGCATTCATGTCCTGCATTAAACAGTGTGTAAATACATCTAAATGCCACTTCAGATGAAGCTTCTGTGTTTCCTCTGCATTGCAAAGATGAATTTTGTTGATACTGATTTTATTTGTCTGGTAACAGCCCAAATGTCTTATTATTCTAAATAACTGATTAATTTAATTAAAAACAACTGGTTTGAGATTTATAGGCCTATCCCAGGGGTGTCAAACGTAAAACAAAAAAAAGAAAGTTACTGGGAGCCGCCGCCCTACAGAGTTTTGTTCCAACCCTGCTCCGACACACATACCATGTAGTTTTCAAATTAAGCCTTAATGATAATTAGCTGATCAGATGTTTAATTAGGGTTATATCTAAACTGTGCAGGGCTGTGGCCCTCCAGGAACTGAGTTTGACACCCTTGGCCTATCCCATTTTTGCCTCCCTCCCACTGTTAAAATGTAACCAAGTAATTTTTACTCTGAGTACATTTTCAAATGAGCTACTTTTTACTTTTACTTGAGTAGATTTTTAGAATGGTACTTTTACTTGTACTTAAGTCAAATTTTATTAATGTAATGGTACTTTTACTTGAGTAGAACATTTTCGATGTCAGAGGATTTCGATATAAGCCAAGAGGAGACTGGTTTTCTTTTGCTAAAGTAAGGAAACTTTGTTTCCTTTGTTCCTATACACAAACTCGCGAGACTAGCATATCTCAGAGGCGCGCATGCTGCGCATACGTCCTGCGTCATCCGTCGGAACGGCTTCCGTGTATGACAGATACCGGAAGTTAGAGAAAAGTGTTTATTACGTTTGAAATATGGATATTTTTCTTACAAAAACACATGGATTCGCTACAGGGGGCCTTTATTCACCCCCCGGAGCCGTCTGAGGCACGTTTTATTATGGATTCGTACAGGCTTTAGATTTGACGACTTGTGGACTGTTTCAACTGCCACACCCGCGACGCAATGTGAGCGTGGAATACCAGGACAATTTTTAATATAACCCTACTGGATTTCGTCCTGAAAGAAGAAGTCCATAATAGCACCTAGATTCTTCGAGGGTGAGTAAAAACAAGCTAAATTTCATTTTTGGGTGAACTAACCCTTTAAGTGTTTGGTTTTCCTCAGAGTAACTGCTGTAAGTAGGTTAAAGTTAATCAGGAAATGGGCATGTTACTAGCCTGTTTACTGAAACAACTGAGGTGATGTTAAGAATTCAGAGAGAAGTTAGGAATGAACTTTTTGGAGATTCTGAAAGAAATGATAAAAGTGTATAAAAATAATAGATGTACTAACTTTGTTTTATTGAAGCAAACACACTTTTTTATTTTTATATCCAATTTCTTTATGAACATTATTATATTTTAAAGTATGTATGAACATGCCTAAAACTCACTGTAGCTTTACAAACTTATATTGACTCATTTAAGTAATTGTAAAGCTGAGAAAATATATTTTTAATTTTGACATGTTTAATCTTATGCTAAAAGATTCAACTTCCAGAGCCCTACATACTAATTGAACAATCATTAAATCTACATCCCAGAGTCATTACGCCCAGCCTGTCGGCAGCAAGGAGGAGCGCAGTGGGCCGCATGATGTCATCAGGCACCCCTCCTTCATGCACATATGTATCAGAGCTTTATGAGTTGTGGGGACTGGCACAAACTGCCTCTATGAGCCTCACAGGCAGACTGAACTCCAGCCAGCGCACAATGAAGCTCTATTCAAGGATGCAGCGCTGGCCCTTTAAGAACACCCACTACTGAGGGCTCCGAGCTGCACTGGGTCACGAGGGTGAACGGATAAATAAGGAAACACCAGAAATAAAGAATGCATAAAAGCACATACACAAAAAAACATTCACTGTAATGCACAAAACATGGTAAATAAACATGCAGCCTACTGTACTTACATAATTGGTTACAGTGTCCCTACTTAGTTACAGTGAGTATACTACAAGGAATATTCAACACCCAAACACTGATCATTTGGCAAAAATGCACTTAGTGATGGCAAGACGGCTACTGCTTGTTCGAGTGACACTAGAGCAAACATTCTTGCATGTGTTTACATTTGTTTTTGTCCAAACAGACAAATCATAAGAGAGCTATACAGTACATCACTCATCTACTGTAAGTCTCAGGAAAAGTCCCAGCATGCATGGCTACCTACTTACTGTAAGCCACTAGGCGTGTCGTTTTACTTACCCGTGACTCAACACGCTTGGATGTGGGTGTGTCTGCATGACAAAATTGAACTCTTGAAAATGATTGCATGATGTCCAACGTCTTAACCAGCAATTAGTTATATAACACGCTATTATTCCTCATGGTTTAGTTAGTTATTAGGTAGTTATTGCATCAGATGTCATGATAGGCCATGCAACAAATGCAGATTATTTTGATAAGGACACAATATGCTGATGTTATTTTTCAACAGGGTAAAGGAAGTAGGCCATGTGAAATGTGGTGAACTAGGAAAGCTTCGTTCAGGCATAATAAATGATAGAGCCGGGCCGGTTTATCATTCTGGCATTTATCTGTGTTTTCTCTGATGGTTTATGTCTTGTATGAAAATACATGGTGAGTTTTTGGGTCTACAAAAGTCCCTCTGTCAGCTCCGGTTTGAAATATTTACTCTGAACAAATTTGCTAACAAGAACTTTTTATAGCCATGCTATTAATTTGCTATTGCTTAATATGTGTGTTTTTTTGTTGTTGTTTTTTTTACAATACTGAGAGCTATTACAGACTATTTATGCTTAGTTTAAAGAGTTAGTTCACCACAAACTTCATCATTTATTCATACTGTCTCATTGCTTTCTTCCAGCGAACTCAAAAGCAGAAACAAATAGTGACCAAGGTCTGTCAAGCTCCAAAAAGAATGAATGTCATCTGATGACTTGACAGACAAGTTTTAAGTAAGAATGAGGTATGAGAACGAGCTGTGGCGGAGAATTTCAGTAATTTGTTACAGTACTGTGCATCATTTAGAATAGAATTGAGAACGTTTTTAAATTGACATTAAATATCTTCATTTGAACTGAATTTTAAATGGGGTTACAAACAGTATAAAGACTTGCCGTTTGAATTAGAATTTAAGGAAGTTGAAAGAAACCGAAAGAACTCCATATACATAATGCACTTCAAACTAGAAAAGTAAAGTCAGTCACAGACTGGCAGGCAAACAGAAAAGTAGCTAGAACAGACAGACAAAACAATCAACAGACAAACAGACAGACTGATAGAGCGATAGATAGACAGACTGAATGATCAGCAGACAGAATAAATGAATGCACAAACAAATGTAAAACAGACAGACAGATAAACAGAACAAAATCAACAGATAGAATGACCAGATAGACAGACAGAATATACAGACAAAACAAACAAAAGAATAGGTAGACAGACACAAACAGATAGAACGATACAAATAAACAAACGTATGAATGCACAGACAGAACTACTGAAAAAAGAACGAACGACTAAACGAACATACAGAACAACAGATAGAATGATAGACAGAATTAACAAACAAATGTATGACAGACAGAACTATGCATAGATAGAATGAACAGACAGAAAAAAATGAAAGCACAAACAAAAACGTACTACAGACAGATTGACCAAATGAATAAACGTACGAACAAACATTAGAATGTACGACAGAACGAACATATGACAGACAGACAGATATATAGATATTCATATTAGTTTTAGATATTTGGTATTCAAATGCCTGCTATGCTACAGTCATTAAACATTTTGCCATGGTTCCAATATCTTAAAGATCACCCACAACCACTTCTGTCTGAGGACTGAGAGATGTGATAAGAGAGAACAGCAGTCTGGTCTCTATGACTCCAGCAGATGGGTGACGGCCCTCATGAATCTGACCTCTTCTCTCACACACACACACACACACACACACACACACACACCGCGTGCACACACACACACACACACACGCACACAGGTTTACATTTGTGAAAAGTGGGGACATCCCATAGGCGTAATGGTTTTTCAACTGTACAGACCGTATATTCTATTGCCCTACACCAACCCTACCCCTAACCTACCCCTCACAGGAAACTTTGTGCTATTTCAGATTTTCAATACACTCCATTCTGTGTGATTTATAAGCGTTTTGAAAAGTGGGGACATGGGGTAATGTCCTGAAAAGTCACCTTCTCCTTCTCCTTGTAATACCTATGTTATACCTTTGTCATTATACAAATGTGTCCTCATTTGTCACAAAAACACGTACACACACACACACACACACACACATGCCATGCCACCTCCTCCCAAAAGCACACACTAGTGTGTCAGTGTGAAGTTTCAAATGCCTCTGCAATGGGAGCTATTTCATTCAACAGCACCATTAAAACTCTTCTAGCCGCACTGCTATACACTTAAAACAAGCCATAACTGATTATGTAGTGATGCAGTTTTATAATTATATTCGCAACCATACTTTATCCTAGTCGAGCTTTATGTTATTTTGAACACAGTTGCTTGAAATGCAACTGTGTGACAATGATGCCACTTTCTTCGAATCTATTTTTAGCTCTTAAAGTGAAGAGTATGTGGTTTATGGTTAAAAAGTGAAGACTATGTGGTTTATGGTTAAAAAGTGAAGAGTATGTGGTTTATGGTCCAAATGTAAGAGTCTGACAGACACTGTACACACGATGTTTACCATATATGTTGTGGTATGAAACACAAACAAGCGCAAATGAACTTTCTCCGTGACTCGAATGTGTGAATCAACAGGTGAATTATTCTTACTCAGCGCGTGGGAGCGTCTCACTGACAACAGACCATTTTAATCCACAGTTTCTTCTTTATTTATTTAGTAACTGGCGTTATTTCTCTCGGCACAGTGCAAGCGTCGTACGAAATGAGAAGTAAGTAAAGTTAAAGTCACAGTCGTGTTAATAACTTACTATTTCAGCGGTCAGGATGGTTCCTTTCCGAGTTCGCACGTAGCTCTTGAGTTTCTCCAAACAGCCTCCGAACGGACTTCCCTCGGTTTCTGCCATTCTGTAACGTTTTCCTATGAAATAACGCCTTCTTAGGAAGCCTAGAGCCCGTATCAGCAAACTCTCACAGACACTAATCTGTTAAAACACAGAGTGTGTCGGACTGTAGCGCAGCAGAGCGCGAGCGGAGTGAGTGTGTCGGACTGTAGCGCAGCAGAGCGCGAGCGGAGTGAGTGTGTCGGACTGTAGCGCAGCAGAGCGCGAGCGGAGTGAGTGTGTCGGACTGTAGCGCAGCTGCAGAGCTGGAGTGAGCGCGAGCGGAGTGAGTGTGCGGGGCGTTGGCTAAGGCTTTAGTGTACTTGCTCTTTCTTGAAGGAAGCGAGACAGCGTTTGAAGGCGTTCCGACTCAGCAGCTGAAACGCCTACAAATGTCGTCTGAGTAGGCAGCGCGCTAGGTTTTGAAACCCGGCCCGAAATAATTCTAGCTGCGAGCGGTGGAAATGTTCATTCAGCAAACTAGCAGTGCTGAGCTGTCTTTGAAAGACATTCATAACGGGTTTTCAAAAAGGAAACCGCAGTAAAACTGCATTGGAAAACTAAAACTCTAACTTTTTTTTAGAGATGTTTGATAGGACTCTGCTTTAAAAAATAAAAACGTATGCTAACAAATGAATTCATTCATTCATTTTTTTTTTGTATATAATAAAAACATTTTGTACCTTTTTTCTTTGTGATATTACTTTCATGTTTTACTGTTTCTTTTGAGCTTTTGAGTTCTGTGTGTGTGTGCGTTTCAGTGCGATATGTATTTTTACTGTTTTAAAATAAAAATGACTTAAAAAAAATCAGTAATACAGTGTTTAAAAAATTTAATCAATGTTGTTGTTATTATTATTATTTGCATAATAGTAAATAGTAATGTGATTCTTTTTTCAATTACAGTACTGATCATTATTAGGGATGCATTTAATTTTGACGCAAAATTTAAAAAAAAGTCTTCAGACAAAATATGTTGATTTTACAGTGAAATATGAGCCACCCATGTTCTTGACAGGTTTCATGAGATTCACCCATGTCAATCATTCAGTATGATGCATGTCAAAGTAGCGTGGTATTACCATTTGATACCATTACTGAGCCATGGTTCTGCTACAATACGATTTTGGGACCTATAGTTATTTCTGTGAATTACTTTTTTCTCTCTCCTTTTTTCCTTCATTTTTTGCTTCTTTGTTTACAGTTTATTTTTTAAAATAAGAGCAGAGGGAGAAGGAGCTGAGTTGTGACAGATGGTTTTGAGTGGGGAAACTTACTGTGAATGCTTCCCATCTGGAATGTGTTTCTTTCTCCTGATTTACACGGAGTGAAGCTACGCTAACAGAGAGAGAGAGGATTGGAGAGAGGGGCGAGAGGAGGGGGGAAGGAGGGGAAGAGAGAGAGAGAGAGGGAGAGAGAGGGAGGGAGAGGGAGAGAGAGAGAGAGAGGGCGCGAGAGCGAGGAGAGGGGAGAGAGAGAGAGGGAGGGAGAGAGGAGAGAGGAGGGAGAGCGAGAGGGAGAGAGGGGAGGGGAGGGAGGAGATGAGAGGGAGAGAGAGGGGAGGGAGGGAGAGGGAGAGGGGGAGAGATTGGGATAGAGAGGGGAGGGAGAGAGAGGAGAGGAGCGAGAGAGAGGAGATGGAGGGGGGTGGGAGGGGAGAGAAGAGGAGATGAATGGGGGGAGAGAAGAGAGAGAGAGGAGGAGAGGGAGGGAATGGAGGAGAGAGAGAGAGAGAGGGGACGAGAGAGAGGGGGGGAGAGAGGGGAGAGAGAGAGAGAGGGTGAGAGAGAGGGAGAGAGGGGAGGGAGAGGGAGGGAGAGGTGGAGAGAGAAGAAGAGCTATGAGAGGGAGAGAGAGGGAGGGAAGGGAGAAGAGGAGAGAGAGGGAGAGGATGAGAGGGAATGAAGAGGGGAGAGGGAGAGAGAGAGAGGGAGAGGGAGAGATGGCGAGGGAGATTGGAGAGGGAGAGACTGAGAGGACGAGAGGAGGGGAGAGGAGAGAGAGGGAGAGAGGAGGAGAGAGAGGGAGGGAGAGGGGAGATGGAGAGGAGAGGGAGAGGGAGAGAGGGAGGGAGAGAGGCAGGGAGAGAGAGAGAGAGAGAGAGGGGAGGGAGGACGAGAGGAGAGCGAGAGGCGGACGAGGGAGAGAGGAGAGATGGAGACGCGGGGAAGATGGACGAGAGGGAAGGGAGAGAGGAGGAGAGGGGAAGAGAGAGAGAGGCCAGAGAGAGAGAGAGAGGGGAGGGAGGAGAGAGGGAGAGAGAGGGAGGATTAAGGGAGGGAGGGAGGAGAGAGAGAGGAGGGAGAGGATGGGAGAGGAGGAGAGAGGGAGGAAGAGGGAGAGAGAGAGCAGAGGGGAGAGAGGATTGAGAGAGAGAGAGAGAGACGGGAGAGAGAGAGAGAGAGAGAGAGGGGGGGGGGGGAGGGAGAGGGAGAGAGAGGGAGGGAGAGGGAGAGGGACAGACAGAGAGAGGGAGGGAGAGGGAGAGGGAGAGAGAGAAAGAGAGAGGATCCCATAATTGATTTGATTTTTTATTTCTAGTTTATATACTTACATACATTAGTAATTCATTTTTGCACTACATGCTTAATACTTTTTATTTATTATTATTATTATGTTTTTGTTAATACATATGTGCACTATTTGTAAGCAGCCCAGCTGCAATTGCTTTGGCAATACAAATTTATAGTGTTTGTCAGCAAATAAAGCACTCTTAAATGAATGAATGAATTAAAGAGGCGAGAGAGAGATCTCAAATTAAAGAAGGCATGTGGACTAGACAACATCAGCAATGAAATGCTCAAACTCAGCAGCCCTTACATGATTCAAGCTCTGGCAAAATGATTCAATCTGATCTTATCCTCTGGTGACTTCACTGAGACCTGATCTGAAGGACTGATCACACCTATATACAAAAAAGGAGATAAATTCGATCCCAGTAATTACCGTGGCATTAGTGTGGGCAGTAACCTAGCAAAGCTTTTCTGCAATATAATAAACAGCCGCATAGTGACATTCCTCACAAGACACAACATCCAAAATAAATCACAAATTGGCTTTTTACCAAAACAACATACATCCGACCACATCTATTCTCTCCACACTCTAATCAAAAGTCTAAAGGGCAAACAAAGAAAAATATTATATAAGACCTATTGGCATGAAGGTTTACACACTCTTAAAAATAAAGGGCTTTACGATGCCATAGCAGAACCGGTGATGTCTGAAATGGTCCATAAAGAGAACCGTTAACATCGAAGAACCTTTCTGTTTTCACAAAACACTTTTGTGGCGAAGAAGGTCTTCCGATTACAAAAAGGTAAGAAAGAGATGGTTCTTTAAAGAACCTTTGACTGAACGGTTCTTTGTGGAACCAAAAATGAAGCACCTTTTGAAGCACCTTTATTTTTAAGAGTGTATGCAAATTATTACAAATTGGCATTGGTGGAAAAACATTCGATGTTATACAATCCATGTCCAAAAACAGTAGATGTGCGGTCAAACTGGGGGATCTCAGAACAGCGTTCTTCCAGCAGAGCTGTGGAGTGAGGCAGGGATGCAGTCTGAGCCCAATACTGTTTAACATCTACATCAACGAGCTGGCAGAAGCTCTGGATCGCTCCGGCAGCATCCCGGGCCTCGCTATGCACGACTCTGAAGTCAAATGTCTGCTGTATGCAGACGACCTGCTTCTGCTGGAACAGTACTGTGAGGAATGGGCACTGACGGTAAACCTGGACAAAACCAGAGTTATGGTGTTCCAGAAGAAGGCCAGGTCTTAGAGAAGCAGATACCAGTTCAGTTACAGAGGAGAAGCAGCAGCTACACTTACCTGGGCATCAAGATCTCAGCATCAGGGGGCTTCAGTCTAGCTGTGAAGGCCTTGAATGAGAGCGCACCGAGATATCCGAGGATACATAGAGAAGCGACTATGCAAACACTGTGACCTGAATCAAATAGACTAGAGGATGAGAAACACTTTCTTCTGGTCTGCCCCAAATACACCACTACAAGGCAAATATTCTTTCCACAATTTGAAGCATTGAATCGTTAATTTTTTTCTCTGGATGACTCTATAGATTGGATCTGAGGATGAGGATCGCAGATCGCAGACAAACTAGGCAGACTGCAAAAAGATGTATACACCTTCTTTACACACAAATACGAAATGGTTAATTCATTTAGCCTTTTTTGACATCGTCATTGTAGATAATTGTAATTAATTTATTATTAATATTAGAAATACTGTTAGTGTTATTTTTATTTCATTGTATTTCTTCATTACTTTCTCTATTTCCTTAACCCCTCATTTTCTGTTTCCTTCTTTCGAACTTTGATCCGCCGTATAATCATATACTGTATTGTACACATCTAGAATGCTTTGGCAATACTGTAACTTTGGCAATATGTCATGCCAATAAAGCACCTTGAACTCTGGAACACACACACACACACACACACACACACACACAACACACTCACTCACACACTCACACACACACACACACACACACAGAGAGAGAGAGAGAGAAGGCCTTGTTTTGGCAACACTAGAAGTGAGTGATCATAACAAATGTGCTCCCACAAGCAGAGAGGATGCAACAGGAAACCACACTTTTTCTGGCTTACAGTCTATTTCAGAACACCACTTGTCTTGCAAGATGAGAAGAAACCATCAAGACATCAATCATTGTTCCATCACGGTATTGATAATAATTGTGATATTTATACTGTAGCACTTGTAAAATGAATGCAAGCTAGATCAACTTTTCCTTAAAGATGCAAATTAATACACAAATAGAAAATAAACTCTAATTCAGGTTTACTGTGGATTTTAAGTAGAATAGTAAAAGTGATTGTGCACACTACCATTCAAAAGTTTGAGGTCAGTAAGATTTTTTTATATGATGTTTTTCAAAAAAGTCTTATACCAAGGCTGAATTTATTTGATCAAAATATAGTAAAAACATTAATATGTGAAATATTACAATTTAAAATAAATGTTTTCTATGTGACTATATTTAAAAATGTAATTTATTCAGCATCATTACTTCAATCTTCAGTGTCACATGATCCTTCAGAAATTCCTTCTCATATGATGATTTGATGCTCAACAAACATTTATCATTATGTTGAAAACAGTTGTGCAGCTTAATAGCGATATATATGTGAAAATTGTGATAAAATTGTCTTTGATGAATATAAAGTAAAAAAAAACCCTGCATCTATTTGAAACAATGCAAAGCTTACCGACCTCAAACTTCTGAATGTTAGCGTGCTTTCCAAGAAAAAAATAACATGTCAAAATGTAAATGTAGATTTAATTTCCAATATAATATAATAATCTTTTCAGTTGTTTTTATGCATTTTATTTTTGTTAGTTACCTCTAGTCCAACAGTTCTAAACAGTCGTATAATTTACTAAATGTCTCCCTCTTCTGGTATTAAAAGGCATCAACCATGTCTGTTATAAGATCAGGAATGATACACAACCCTAGAGAACTCAAAATGTTTCAGCCATATGATAAACATTTTAATTAAAAATTAGTCAATCAGTATTCCCTCTAACCACACAATGGCTCTACGTGAAAGTGTAAGACATTAGATTTCATGAAAACCTGCGTTCTATAAAAAACAAACACACTGGAGCATTAATGTCATCACTCATCATTCTCTAACATTATTTTATTTTGCATAATCAGATCATATAATGAGGGAGAGAAAGAAAGCTACATGGACCTGCATGTACAGGCCGAGAGACAGAGACCGCATTAAAACATCAATTTCAATCTGAACAAAAAGCCAAAACACATGGAAATGAATTTTCAGAAAGACGAGCATTGGTTCACATTCACACTCATGTCTGAATAAGAGCATCAGTGGAGTTTCACAGCACTAGAAAAACCAAACATCAAGCACTGACGCACCCATAATCAAGTTCACTATATTGTACAAGTCGTTTTAAAGCATCAACAATACATATGTGCTTTAGATTATAAAGGTTTGGACATTTAACCAAAACATAAAAGGAAATAAATCTTGTGCGTGTACATCTGTACTTCCCGTTTCACTTTATTCTTTAGTTTTTATAGTGTTCCTCAGTTTCTCTCCCTACCAGATTTATCTAAGTCTACTGACTTTTGTTAACACGTTTATTAGTGAATGACACATTACTGTTATACTATTTAATCTTCGTGCTCTCATGAACCTTAAAAGAAAGTTTCAAACAAATAAAAAAAGAAAAACACATTCAATAGGAGGTTTAAGGTCAGTACTGTGGGTTGAATGAATACAGGGTAAACTACAATAAATAAAACACCACTACAATAAATACAAACAAAACAAATGTGGAGACTACAAGTGAAATCACAAAAAAAAGCGACAATATTAAATTCACAATACAGCATATCTATTTAAATATAATTCATATTTACATCACACAGAAACACATTCAGTATAATATTACTATAATTCATTCAAACGGCCCCCGTATGATCATATATCATAGGTTTCATTTCATTTTTTGTACATAATTCAGTTTTTTTTTTTTTTTTTTATTTTTTTTTTCCACTCATCATAATAGACAGATTGATCCTTCCCCTCCTCCCGCTGGATTTGTTTCGATGGTGATAGACATTCAATGTTGAAACCAGGATCCTCATTTCCTCCTGGGTCCAAAGCATTTTCTCCTGGCTATGATTTAGTAACAACCCTGCTATAACATTTCTTAAATGTGCTTTAACCCTGACCCACCCCTTCCCTTTAAACCCAATGCTCATAAAGAAAGACTGAAGAGAGAGGAAACATAGCTAGTATTTCCATGCTGGCTGATCACATGACCATCCTCTTGCTGTGATCTATAAAGAAGACACGTGTTTAAATGTTTACAATTTTTATCCATGAAAATGTGTAAAAAAGTTTAAACAACAATACACAAACATGTAAACTGTATTTTAAAAAGCATATGGCTATATACATGGCATAACGTGCACAATGTAAGTTCAGTCAAAGTCCTTTCAAGGCAAGTCATGTCACTCGGCGACCATCTTTGAAACGCCACTCAGGCATGCAAGTGCAGCTTCTATCTCTTTGAATGGGGAAACATCAAATTCTCCAAAACTGTTCACCAAGCTTAAGATTAAATATCATATTTGAAATCACCAATGAAATCTCTCAACAACTGTCTCATAAATGTTGTTTCTTTTGCTCAAATAGCGTTAAAAAAAGCTTATTTTGCAGGCTAGACCAACCAGTGCGCATGCACAGTCCTGAGCGCATGTCTCTGAATGCTGACTGTTTCTATAGCAACCGGAGCATCTAACGGCACCTGCAGTGACTTTAACGATTAGAGATTGGCTCTTTTACTCAGAAGGCGGGGCTTCGTTCGACAGAGCAGCCATATTGAGCGTTCCGCATACTGGATATTCGCTTAGAAGCTAAATATACAACAGCAAAACAACAACAAAGTTTTATTCTAAGAGTCAGAGAAAATGGTCAAAACTAAATTATGAAGGTTTTTTGACTACATTATAAATGTTGTGTGAAGCCCTTCCCGTGTGAAGACCAACAACTATAAAGCCCAGCGACTCCACCGAGCAAGGACACCGACAAGGCACTTGAGTATTGCTTTTCTCCCCTTTCCTTACTTTTTGTACAGCTTGTTCTCATCTACTTGTTTTAGTCAATTGTACTCACTATGTGCTTTCAAATCTACCATTACTACTAATACTTGTAAATCACGCTCTATACGTTGGAGGCAATGCAATCCTAATCTGCGTACTTTCCCTATGTCCTCTACTGCTTTACTCTCTATTCCAATTGGTCTCTGGAACTGCCAGTCTGCTGTGAACAAAGCAGACTTTATTTCATCTATTGCTACTCATTCAAGTCTCAACCTCATGGTCCTAACTGAGACTTGGAATAAACCTGAGGTCACTGCCACTCCTGCAGCCCTCTCCTCTAATTTTACTTTTTCTCACATCCCACGCCCGATTGGGGTCTACTTATCTCAAATGAATGGAAATTTGCTTTACCATCTCTTACTGGCAACAGTTAATTTGAATCACACACAATTACTATTGCCCACCCTGTTAAAATCCACTGTAGTTGTTTATCATCCCTCAGGTCAACTGGGTAACTTCTTGGAGGAGTTGGATGTGCTACTCTCAAACTTCCCTGAGGACGGTACTCCTCTGGTACTACTCGGTGACTTCAACATATGCCAAGATAAACCCCAGGCTGCTGACTTCAACACCCTGCTTGCCTCATTTGACCTCAAGCGAGTGTCTACTACGGCTACTCACAAATCAGGTAACCAATTGGACCTTATCTACACACGCTACTGCTCCACTGACAACACGTGAGTTACTCCGTTGCACACCTCAGACCACTTCCTCATCCCTTTTAACCTCAAACTGACTCCTGACATAACACACACTCCTCTGCAGGTCACCTTTCAGCGTAACCTACGCTCACTCCCTCCATCTCGCCTATCCTCTATGGTTTCATCCTCACTTCCTCCGACCTCTCAGTTTTCAGCACTGGACACTAACACTCTTTGCTCCACTCTAACATTTTGCTTAGACAACTTTTGCCCACTTTCATCCAGACCAGCACGCACTACCCCCTCTGCCCCCTGGCTGTCCGATGTTCTCCGTGAACATTGCTTTAGGCTCAGGGCTGCAGAGAGGAAGTGGCACAAATCAAAAAACTCTACTGACCTTAGTTTGTATCAGTCACTCCTCTCTTCCTTCTCTGCAAATGTCTCCACTGCCAAAATGACATACTACCACAACAAAATTAACAACTGCTCTGACTCTCGCACACTTTTCAAAACCTTCTCTTCTCTCCCCTCTCGGAGGCAGATGTTTCCAAACTTATCCTTTCCAATTATCCTACTGCCTGTCCGCTTGATCCTATCCCCACTCACCTCCTTCAGGCCATTTCTTCTTCAGTTATACCTGCGCTCACTCTCATTATCAACACCTCTCTTCACACTGGTACATTTCCCACAGCATTTAAGCAGGCTAGAGTAACCTCACTGCTTAAGAAACCCTCTCTAAATCCAGCACTTTTATAAAACTACAGACCAGTATCCCTTCTTCCAGTCATTGCAAAGACACTTGAGCGAGTTGTGTTCAACCAACTCTGTATGTTTCTCGCACAGAACAACCTCCTGGACAACAACCAATCTGGCTTCAAAAGCGGCCACTCAACTGAGACTGCCCTGCTCTCGGTTACTGAAGCCCTGAGACTGGCAAGAGCAGCTTCCAAATCCTCAATACTCATATTGCTGGATCTGTCTGCTGCTTTTGACACAGTTAACCACCAGATCCTTATGTCCACCCTCACGAAGATGGGCATCTCAGGTACTGCACTCTAGTGGTTCAAGTCTTACCTCTCAGGTAGGTCCTTCAGGGTGTCTTGGGAGGGGTGAGGTTTCTAAGTCACAACTTCTTGCTACTGGGGTTCCTCAGGGCTCAGTGCTTGGACCAATTCTCTTCTCCATTTACATGTCATCATTAGTATCTGTCATTCAGAAACATGGCTTTTTCTATCATTGCTATGCTGATGACACTCAACTCTACTTCTCATTCCAACCAGATGATCCACAAACGTATCTGTTCTCAGTGCAGTGGCTACAGAAATTTCTGGCTGGATGAAGGACCATCACCCTCAACTCAACCTTGCTAATACAGAACTGCTCGTGGTCCCTCTCAACAAAACAGAACTTCATCACAACTTATCTATACAACTATGTTTGTCAACCACAACTCCTTCCAGAACAGACAGGAGCCTTGATTTGTGACTGATTATCAGTTAAGCTTCACAGACCCTATTGCTACAATGGCTCAGTTCTGCAGATTTGCCTTATACAACATTAGGAAGATAAGACACTCCTATCAGAGCAGCCGCAACAACTCTTGTCCACGCTCTTACTCCTCTCTCCAGACTGGATATTGTAATGCAATGCTCTTGGTGGGCCTTCCAGCATGTACTATCAGGCCTCTGCAACTGATCCAGAATGCAGCAGCGAGAGTGGTCTTCAACGAGCCAAAGAAATCACACATCACACCTCTCTTCATCAGTTTGAACTGGCTGCCAATAGCCGCTCACATCAAATTCAAGATACTGATGTTTGCCTACAAGACAATTACTGACTCTTCTCCAATATACCTAAACTCACTAGTTCAGATTTATGCACCCTCCAGAATCTTGTGTTCTGAAAGTGAACGCCTCGTAGTACCATCACAAAGACGCACAAAATCACTCTCACTGACCTTTTCCTGGACTGTTCCCAGCTGGTAGAACGACTTGCCTTTCTCAATTTGAGCAGCTGAGTCTTTAGCCATTTTCAAAAAACATCTAAAGACACATTTTCGTCAGCACCTGACCAATTAATACTAGCATTTACCTATTCTACTCTATTTCTATTATATTCTAATTTAAAAAAAACTTGCTATGTGTACTGTGCTAGACTAACTGAACTTGTCACATCACTTGTATACTGTTGCCCTCTTGTTGATTGCTTCTATTGTTTTCCTCATTTGTAAGTCACTTTGGATAAAAGCGTCTGCTAAATGATTAAATGTAAACGTATAAATAGACACAAATCGGCATATAAACGTCATGGTATCAACAGTCCTGTGTGGTCATAAAATGTATAAAGGCGCAAGATTGCATTAAACTGATCAAAAGTGACAGTAAAATAATTTATCGTGCTACAAAAATATCTGTTTCAAATAAACACTGTTCTTTTGACATTTTTGTTCATGAAAAATCCTGAGAATGTATCAATTTCAACAAAAATATGAAGCAATACAAGTGTTTTCAACAGTGCTAATATTCATAAAAAAAAATTGAGCAGCTAATCAGCATGTTAGAATAATTTCTGAAGGATTATGTGACTGGAGTAATGTGACTGAAAATTCAGCGTTGACTCACAGGGATAAATTACTTTTAAAATATGGTAAATAGACAACAGTTCTTTTAATTGTAATATTTAACAGTATTACGTTTTAACCTTCTGCATTTTTAATCTTTCAAAAACATAAAAAACTGACCCCAAACTTTGAACAGTAGTGTCAAATGTAAAATATTACCCCTTTAAAAATGTTTATTGTAACCTACACCCACACACACTACACACACACACACATATATATGTAATTATATATGTGTGTGGGTCATCAATGAACTGACTTTAACTGAAAAATTTACTGTTTTGTTATTGTCCCTTTGCATTATCGACAAACTATTTTCCTGTTTTGAACACTGTAAAGCTGCTTTGACACCTCTGTTTTATATATATAGTATATATACACACACACTGACCTCTGTGAAGGTCAGTGTGTGTAGTGAGCAATATATAATGGGCACCAATAATCTGAAATCACTTTGAAAATCTGTGACTCTTTTTATTTAAAAGATTTTCAATAAAATAATTAAAACAAAGGTTACAATTTCAAATGAATACAAAATAAATATTTCTGATTATTCTGATTATCACTATTTTTCTGTAACTAATAAAATAAGTAAATTTGTGTTACTGATTATGTGACTCTTTTTACAAACAATCAGATTCCACTGAAGCACAAGACTCATCAGATGCTCAAGAACATGATCATCATGATTAGGGATATTCCGGTATCAAATTTTCATGTTGTGATTAATTGCTAATGCTTTTATCACGTGTAACAACTAGATCACGATATTGGAATCTAGTTTAAAAAAGTGCTTCTTATAACAAAAATAACTGAACATTTAAATGCAATAAAGCAATACAGAAAAATTTATAAAGTTAAAAGTTTTACACAGATTAAAGTGCAAAAGAACTATAAAGACCAATAGGTATCACTTTACAATAAGACCTCATTAGTTAACCTTAGTTAATGCATTAACATTCACAATGAGCAATAGCTACATTTGCTACAGAAGTTATTAATTATTAGTTATTAATTCTTAGTTCATGTTAGCTCATTAAATAACACCGTTGCAACTTTCGATTTTAACAACCTGCTATTAAATATTGGAATACCTAAGATTAATGAATGTTCAGAAGAATTTTTCATTGGCAGTTTATGTTTAACTATGATTTAACTAATGTTAACTAATGGATTAACTAATGTTAACTAATGAAGCCCTAATGTAAAGTGTGACCGAACAATAACGATAAAAAAATTTTTCAAACAATATCTAGGGCATGTTGTAGTCCAGATTAAAATGTAAAAAAAAGTTTGGAAATAAATAGCCTATTAAGTCTAAATATTGAAGTATTTGGCGCTGTGATGAACATCATAGCAAATACACAAATCTGAATGGCTGTTAAAATCATTTAAACACGATTCAGAAACAGAAAGTAGTGCAGCTGCTTGTTTACAGGGTTTCCGGTGTAACGGCTGCATTTAAATGAATTATTATTATTATTATTTCTGCCGTTTAGTGCCATCTGTTGTCAGAGAGTGAAAGTGCACTTTCATCCAGAGCGTCTCTCACATGCTCCGCCATGCGCTTCTCGTCCGCGCTTGTTTACATCAGAGTGCGCACGCGTCTTTCACGCAGCATACAGCGGTGATGTGCATTTTGACCAGATGATGGGAAAAGTATTCTTAAAATGCATTCAAAATTAGGAATAATTTGTAATATATAATTATTCACGGTATTTAGAAGTGCTCACGATAACAATATCGTGCATATCCATTACTGTGATATATCACATTACCGAATACCGGCACAAGTCTAATCATGATCAACACAAACTTGTGGAGTTCATGCAGCTTGAGTACTGCTATCATTAAAGCAAAAGAGAGACAAACCAAATACTATTCTGATGTGTTTATTTTTAAACGCAGAATGTTTTTACATGTGTCATGTTTGGTTTCAGGGCTTGTTCACTCACCAGTGCAGAGCTTGAGCTCACATCTCATTGGAGAAGGAGGTGGGCTCACCCTGACCATACTGGTTGTAGCCTCCGCCTTCGTATCCACCGCCCTGCTGGCTGTAGTCGGGCTGGTATCCGCTCTGAGAGCTGGCGTAAGGGTCCTGGCCATAACCTTCTTGTCCATAGCCCAGAAAATACATTTAAAGGAGAATATAGTTAAGTTGTGACTGTCATAAATTAACTTAATCATAAATGTTTAGAACAGCTACAAAAAAAACTTGCTGATATGAACTTATGGACTGTGACTTTAATGCCCACCTTGGCCGGAGGAGTCTGGTGCTGGCTGCTTCTCTCCTGAGGGCATGTAAGTGCCGGCAAAGGCACCAAGCCAGCCGGTTTCCTTTAAGACAAACCACAGGTTCCCTGCCCACAACACCACATTACAGAAGCCAAATGCCTGCAGGAACCACAGAAATCAGCCAAATGGTTATTTGCATATATGCATTAATTTGTGTACCCAAATACATCTACATCCTGTTTCACCTGATTATACTAAACATGTGACTAAACAAGTGCAGTTCACACTGATTTTATCACTGGACGTTACAACTATTTTTAGTTCTAGCAGGCATTGCCCTAGTAGTATTGGTAATTCACCCAAAGGTATTCACCCTTCGCCCATCCTGAATACCTCCTCCTCCTGCTGGAGCAGGGGAAAGATCGCTCGAGAGTGTGTCTAAACTCAGCATACAGAGCGCTGTCGTCCAAGGAAGGCCCTCGAGCGAGTTTTGCCGCCTTTGTGGAGTGGACACTTGACGTCTGTCAAGGTGCGAGAGCCGGCAACCGTGCCAGCCATGAGGGAGAATGCCGCAGACAGAGAGAGCGCGGAGCTCCGCCCACTGCACCGCGGCTGAGCTGCTCATACATCTGGTCGGCGGCCATTCCTCCTCCATGGCTCCTCCCTCCATTGGCTCCACCGTGGGCCGCCATCATGGCTGTGGCCTGGGTCCTGCTCCAAGTCCTTCCTGTCGCCTCCCTGGCTCCTCCCTCCATTGTCACCTGCCAGGACTCTGTCTGGCGGCCCCCTACCGGGTGTCTGTCCTCCTCCCGAGCCTCCTCCCAAGTTCCCACCCGTGCCCCCTCTCTGTTGTTCTACGGTGCAAGGACGCGCCTTTCCTGGAGGGGGGCGATATGCCACGCCCCTGGACTTTATCTGTGTTTTTCCCTCACCATGTGCCTGCCCTGACCTAGTTTTCCCATGTGGTTTGATTGTTCATTAGTTCCAGGTGTGTCTCGTCAAGTCCTGTGTAGTTATAGTGAGTCCTGTTCTGAGTTTCTTTGTCTGGTATTGAATGTTCGTCTTACCCCGCTACGTGTGTGTTCCTGGTTCCTTTGGATGCGAATTAAAGACTGTTTGTTTGAAGTCTGCTCCACGTCTCCTCGTTCAGTGCTCCTCATAGTAGCAATCGTGACAATAATATAGTTTTTCAATATTTATAATTTCTTTCAGCTTTATTTCTATTAATGTAAACAATTTTTTATTGTTTTAGTTTTAGTTAACAATAACAGCTCTGTTCACTGTTGACTTTTGCAAATCGAATCAATGTTGATAATGCAACATTTTTTCAACGTCTTTTTTATCATGGCCATACAATCATTGATTTATACAGGTAAGTATTTTTTTAAATCCTTTTTAGAACCATTTAGCATGAAATGTTAAATGAAACAACAGCTTACATTATTTTAACCACATTTCTACGTTGAAGTTCAGTACCATTCTGGCTGGGTTTGTATATAGCAGGGCATAACGTAGTGCATGACTACATTTTCATCAAGGAGTCACATCATCTCATCATTCCTCATTTACATAATGCTGAACCTGTCTAAACTGCCCACATGTGTCATTGTGAAATTCCAGAAACACATTTAATATATGTGCATAATGAGAGTGTTAAAGTGTCTGAACCCACCACAGATGTGTTTAGGCCAGACACCACGGGCTCATGGATTTCTTTGCAGCGGTTTTCCTCGTGGTCACATGCAGGGATGAGGTCGATGATCTCATCAGGGTCAGTGGCCCTCTTCACATCCGAGAGACCTTTGGCCCACGCCGATGAACTCACCAACCACATAAAGGTAAAAATAGCTGTCACCACAAAATCCTGTAGAATGACAAAAAAAATTATATTTCAGATTTTGTAATTGACAAATTATTGGAATACACATCATCATTGCATTTTAATGGGTTACATAAGATTAAAATAATTAAATAATAATAATTATGCGTTCACTGCCATCCTGTTATACTGTGACATTTTCCCCTTTAAAAATAATCTTTCTGACATAATCTGTACAGAGAAAGTCATTATTTTTTACTGCAAGGCTCAAACAGGGGCAAGGTTTTCTTACAGTTTCAGTATTTCACTATGTTTGTACTTTCATCAAGCTCTTTAGCTCTCAATAGTTTTCCATAATTAATATGGGTAAAAGTCATAGTGATCAGTTTATTACTGGAAAAATATTATGCTTGGCACAAATGTAAGGATACTGACTGTAAATAATGTAATGGGTGCAATTACATTTGTTAGTTAAGGCTGTTAGACATCTAGCACTGATCTTCAGTCTCATAACATTATATTTTAAGTGTAACAGTGTTGACAAATCATCCAAGATGTAGATGAGCTTTTTTCTTCATCAGATTTGGAGAAATGTAGCATTACATCACGGTCTCACCAATGGATCCTCTGCAGTGAATTAAGATGTTGTATCCACGGACTAATTTTAATTTAATGATGGATTTGGTTTTTACAAACACACAGCTTTTGGCTTCAAAAGTTATTAATTGAAGGACTGGAGTGGTGTGGATTACTTGTTCTCTTACGGTTATTTTTTATCAGCTCTTTGGACTCTCATTCTGACGGCACCCATTCACTGCAGATGATCCATTGTTGAAACAGTGATGTAAAGCTACATTTCTCCAAATCTGTTCCCATGAAGAAACAAACACATCTACATCTTGAATGGCCCGAGAGTGAGTACATTTTCAGCAAATTTTCATTTTTGGGTGAACTATTCCTTTCATGGACCTAATATGAACTAACATTTAACTAATAATTAACCAATTAAAAAGAAAGTTTTTTAAGACTATCTGCTTCCAGAGGTGGAAAGAGTAGGAAAATATTCTACTCAAGTAAAAGTACCAGTCTAAAAATCTACTCAAGTAAAAGTAAAAAGTAGCTCATTTAAAATGTACTCAGAGTAAAAATTACTTGGTTACATTTTAACAGTGGGAGGGAGGCAAAAATGGGATAGGCCAAGGGTGTCAAACTCAGTTCCTGGAGGGCCACAGCCCAGCACAGTTTAGATATAACCCTAATTAAACACATCTGATCCAGCTAATCTAATCATTTAGGCTAATTTGAAAACTACATGGTATGTGTGTTGGAGCAGGGTTGGAACAAAACTCTGCAGGGCTGCGGCTCTCCAGGAACTGAGTTTGACACCCCTGGGATAGGCCTATAAATCTCAAACCAGTTGTTTTTAATTAAAGAAATCAGTTATTTAGAATAATAAGACATTTGGGCTGTTACCAGACAAATTAAATCAGTATCAACAAAATTCATCTTTGCAATGCAGAGGAAACACAGAAGCTTCATCTGAAGTGGCATTTAGATGTATTTACACACTGTTTAATGCAGGACATGAATGCATTTAACCTGCAATTACAAATGCATAAATAATATTTTGATATTATAAGACATAAAATGTTGAATACTCATTTGAAATTATTATTTTTTTTAATCATAAGATCAAAAGATACTTTGAGTGTGAAATTAAAACCGCCAGTAGGTGGTAGCAAGTCACTGTTAATAAGCGAGTCATTGCGATTGAACGGAATCATTTAAACGGGTGATTCATTCAGGAACGAAATGCCGTCATGTTGCTCAGAGACGCAAAACTGTGCTGTGCCTGTGGCTGTGTTTGGAATTATTTTTGTTGTCGAAATAGAGCAAAAACAGGCAATCTGGTGTCTAAAACGTAACTTCTTGTTTATTGAACTGTTGTAAAAAATCTATATGTAATCATGCTGATTTTTGGAGGAAAAAACGGCATTCTTCGTGTGATATTGATTTACTATATGAAATGATATAAATATATATATTTTCTGCCCCGATATCTTCAATTTTGTGATCATTCTAAATGCATTTTAACAGACTGAATCACGCAGTGAAAGAACGCACTCTAAATGCGCTCGCACACCAGTCTAACTAATTTACTAGACTTCAGGGCACTCTGTAGGAGTGTTTTGTTTGGTTTTTGGCAAAAATACTGATAATGTCAAATCGCACATCGTTAAAAAAAAAGTACGATATTATCGCAAACGATATATACAGTGGGTACGGAAAGTATTCAGGACCCCCTTAAATTTTTCACTCTTTGTTTATTGCAGCCATTTGCTTAAAATCATTTAAGTTAATTTTTTCTCATTATTGTACACACAGCACCCCATATTGACAGAAACACACAGAAGTTTTACATTTTTGCAGATTTATTAAAAAGAAAAAACTGAAATATCACATGCTCCTAAGTATTCAGACCCTTTGCTCAGTATTTAGTAGAAGCACCCTTTTGATTTTAATACAGCCATGAGTCTTTTTGGGACAGATGCAACAAGTTTTTCACACCTGGATTTGTGGATCCTCTTCCATTCCTCCTTGCAGATCCTTTCCAGTTTTGTCAGGTTGGATGGTAAACGTTGGTGACAGCCATTTTTAGGTCTCTCCAGAGATGCTCAATTGGGTTTAAGTCAGGGCTCTGTTGGGCCATTCAAGAACAGTCACAGAGATCTTTGGGTTCTTCTTTACCTCTCTCACCAAGGCTCTTCTCCCCCGATAGCTCAGTTTGGGCGGACGGCCAGTTCTAGGAAGGGTTCTGGTCGTCCCAAACTTCCAAGTCTTCCATTTCAGGATTATGGAGGCCACTGTGCTCTTAGGCACCTTAAGTGCAGCAGAAATTTTTTTTATCCTTGGCCAGATCTGTGCCTTGCCACTTTTCTGTCTCTGAGCTCTTCAGGCAGTTACTTTGACCTCATGATTGTCATTTGCTCTGACATGCACTGTGAGCTGTAAGGTCTTATATAGACAGGTGTGTGGCTTTTTTTATATAGTCCAATCAGTATAATCAAACACAGTTGGATTCAAATGAAGGTGTAGAACCATCTCAATGATGATCAGAAGAAATAGACAGCACCCGAGTTAAATATATGAGCGTCACAGCAAAGGGTCTAAATACTTAGGACCATGTGAATTTCAGTTTTTCTTTTTTAGTAAATCTGCAAAAATGTCAACACTTCTGTGTTTTTCTGTCAATATGGGGTGCTGTGTGTACATTAATGAGGAAAAAAAATTAACTTAAATGATTTTAGCAAATGGCTGCAATATAACAAAGCGTAAAAAATTTAAGGGTGTCTAATACTTCCGTATCCCACTGTATATCACACACCCTGCAACACTGTCTTTTTGGCTAATTTGTGCAAAACCTTTTGCTAAACTGTCAAAGCTTCATTTTAACCACCAATGCAACGATGCAAGTATTTACCTGACCTATATATGCTTGCGAAGGGTTGATGTCGAGATTTTATAAGCTGCTAGTTTGGTCTCCCTAGGCAAACACTGCTTACACTGCATAATAGAGCATAAATATGCCAGGGGTTCACTTCATTTCCTTAGAGTTCAACTTCAGCAGAATACGACGTGGTTTCGTTTTCAGCTGGGTCTGCACCATAACGCCCATCTTGTCCGTCTCCATCTTTCTTGTGATTTTAGCGCCAGTTTGTTCTCCTGCCCATTATTTAGCCTACTGCAGTAGTTTCCAGGGAGTGATTTTTTTTACTCAGTAATTCATGCGTTTTAAAATGTAGCGAAGTACAATACTTCAAACAAAATATACTTGAGTAAAAGTAAAATTACAGATTTTAAAAATTACTTTAAAAAGTAGAAGTACACAAAAAAGCTACTCAATTATAGTAACGCGAGTAAATGTAATTCGTTACTTTCCACCTCTGTCTGCTTCACAGGAAGGAGAGTGCAAGAAGACTCACAGCCTGAGCTCCTCTGTTTCCCTCACGGTATTTCTCCACGAGGAAGATGTACACAGAAATGGCTGCCATTGAATAAAGGAAGGAAAAGACACCAATGGTGACAAAGAACTCAGCAGAGGAAGAGTTGTCTCCCTCCAGAAACAGCCGTTCAGGCTCCGGCCCTTTACACGTAGGAGCATCAAACCATACCTGGTGCAGTCTGTGGAGAAAGACACTTGGTTAATGTCTGTCAGAAGTTACATTCGGTTGACCAGAGTATGAGAGTGTGTGTGCATGTTAATTCAAGCTAATTAATTTGAATGAGTTTAAAGGGGTCATATGATGTTGCTAAAAAAACATTATTTTGTGTATTTGGTGTAATGAAATGTGTTTATGCGGTTTAAGGTTAAAAAAACACATTATTTTCCACATACTGTACATTATTGTTTCAGAATCAGAATGAGCTTTATTGCCAGGTATGTTTACACATACGAGGAATTTGTTTTCATGACAGAAGTTTCTGCAGTGCAACAGAATGACAGTGACAGAACAAAAATACAGATAATAAAAGAAGAATAAAAAAATAAAAAAGAACAAGTAAATAAGGAATAACAATATATAAATTGACAATTGTATGTGCAGGTATATTACAATAGACAGTTTTGTATGTACAGGTATATGTGCAAATTTGTAAATAAGTATGTGTGTTAAATAAATGTATGATAGTGTTGTGTGTTCCACGGTTTATTGTCAAGTGTTCATGAGATGGATTGCCTGAGGGAAGAAACTGTTCCTGTGTTTGGTCGTTCTGGTGCTCAGAGCTCTGTGGTGTCGACCAGATGGCAACAGTTCAAAGAGGGAGTGTGCTGGATGTGAGGGGTACAGAGTGATTTTGCTAGCCCTTTTGCTTACTCTGGATGAGTACTGTTCTTGAAGAGAAGGGAGGGTTGTTCCAATGATTCGCTCAGCAGTCCGGACTACCCTCTGAAGTCTTCTGAGGTCCGATTTGGTAGCTGAGCTGAACCAGACAGTTATCGAAGTGCAGAGGATGGATTCAATGATAACAGAGTATCTGTTTCAGCAGCTCCTGTGGCAGTGAGACTTCTCAGCGGGCCAAGGAAGTACAACCTCATGCTGGGCCTTTTTCACAAGTGGAGTCAAGTGCTTGCCCCAGCTTTAGGTTCTGAGAATTTGGTTGCCCAGAACTGATGACTCCACTCAGTCACAGTGCATGTTCCATGATGGTGAGTGGGTGAATCAGGAGTGGTAGTATACCATACTCCTGAAGTTCACGATCATCTCCCGGTTTTGAGCGTGTTTAGGCTCCAGTTGTTGAGACTGCACACCAACAGCCATCTCTTTGACCTCCCTGTCTGTAAGCGGACGTCGTCACCCATCGAATGAGGCCAATGAGATGTGGTGTCGTCTGCAAAACTTCGAGCTTGACGAGGGGTCTTTAATGTGCAGTCGTTGGTGTAAGGAGAAGAAGCATGGAGAGAGACCACAACCCTGATGAGCTCTATTTGCGATTAATATACGTTTCTTGGATTGTTGATTTTTCCCCTATTCCCAGCCTAACTAGCTGCTGCCTGTCTGTCAAACAGGATCCTCACATAAGTCCCGGGTCTGTCTAGATGTTGCAGAACATAAAGCAGTCCCATGTTTACTGCATCGTCCAAAGACCTGTTTGCTCTGTAGGCAAACTGAAGATCCAGCAAGGGTCCATTAATGTTCTTCAGGTGGGCCAGCACCAGTTTTTCAAATGACTTCATGATGACAGATGTTAGAGCCACAGGCCTGTAGTTATTTATTCCTGTAATTTTGGATTTCTTTGGGATTGGGATGATGGTGGAGCGTTTGAAGCATGAAGGGCTTTCGCACAGCTCCAGTGATCTGTTGAAGATCTGTGAAGATGGGGGCCAGCTGGTCAGCACAGGATTTTCAGACAGGCTGGTGTTACACAATCTGGGCCTGGTGCTTTTTTTTCCTTCTCTGCTTCTGGAAGACCTGGCGCACCTCATCTTCACTTATCTTAATTTCAGGTGTGTGGGAGAGGGGGGTTGCTGGAGGTGTGAAAGGTTGTGTGGAGAGGTGTTCAGGGCGAGTGTGGGGTGTTTTTTTTTTTTAAAACCTTCCAGTAGAACTCAATTAGATCGTCTGCCAGTTGTTGATTCTCCACAGTGCTTGGGGATGGTGTCTTGTAGTTGGTGATTTTTTTAGACTTTTCCACACTGATGCCGGGTCACTGGAAGATAATTTAATCTTTATTTTTTCAGAATACTTCCTCTTTGCCACTCTGGTCTCTTTTTCCAGTGTGTATTTAGCCTGTTTTTACAAGACATTATCCCCCTTCCTGTACGCATCTTCTTTGGCCTGACGGAGCTGTCTGAGTTTTGCAGTGAACCATGGTTTGTCGTTGTTGTAAGTTAGATGAGTCCTGGTAGGAATGCACATATCTTCACAGAAACTGATTTATGATGTTACAGTCTCTGTGAGCTCGTCCATATCGGTGGAAGCAGCTTCAAAAACACTCCAATCAGAGAGGTCAAAACAGGCTTGTAAATCACGCTCTGCTTCATTAGTCCATCTTTTTACAGTCCTTATTACAGGTTTAGCTGATTTCAGTTTCTGACTGTAGGTCGGTATAAGATGAACCAGGCAGGGATCAGAGAGCCCCAAAGCTGCCCATGGAACAGAGTGATATGCATTCTTTATTGTGGTGTAACAGTGATCCGATATATTATTGTCTCTGGTGGGACATGTGATGTGCTTTCTGTATTTTGGCAGTTCACGGGAAAAAAGATTTGCTTTATTAAAGTCTCCGAGAATTATTAAAACAGAGTCCGGGTGTTGTTGTTGTTCTGTGTCTGTGATCTGATCAGCGAGTTGTTGTAAAGCGGAGCTCACATGCGTTTGCGGAGGAATGTAGACACTGACGAAAATGAATGAGCAAAACTCCCGCGGCGAACGGCTTGCAGTTAATGAAGAGCACTTCAAGATCTGAACAGCACATCTTCTTTAAAACAGTTACATCTGTACACCACCTCTCATTGATGTAAAAGCATGTCCCACCGCCGCGTAATTTCCCCGTTGATTCTGCATCGCGATACGCTCTGAACAGCTGAAAGCCCGGCAGACTCAACACGCTGTCCGGAATGGCATCATTCAGCCAGGTTTCTGCGAAACACAGAGCAGCGGAGTTTGAAAAATCCTTATTTGTCCGTGAGAGCAGAAGGAGCTCGTCTGTTTTGTTGTGTAGAGAGCGGAGGTTCGCCAGATGGATGCTAAGCAACGCGTTCGAAATCTGCGCTGCCTGAGCTTCACGAGTGCGCCGGCTCTCTTCCCCTGTCTGCGCATCCTGAAGCGCTTGATCAGCGCAGCTGCTTCGCCACACATGTCCAGCAAAACAGTGTAATTTTCTCCCTCTAGTGTCCCCATCCTTTCTATTTTTATAAAGCTCATCGTTCTGAAAAGTGAGGTGTGCTCTGATTGGCAAGCTAACCAGTGCGTTGTGATTGGCCGAATACCTCCAGCTTGTGATGGAAATGTTACGCCCCTACCATACCGGATGCCGTGTCCGGCCGGAGCGACGAGACAAGAACATTAAAACTCATTATAAACGAGGCTTTTGTTGCATCCAGTGGGGACACAATTAAGGATTATAATGACTTATACTGTCTTTTTACGCGTTGCATCGCGCCGCGTAATCATAAAACCATGTATGCATTTGTGATGGGAGAAATGACAAACAACAAGCGCTACTCTACACTGCTCAAAACTCGCGTTTTGAATCATCAGTGGCAAATCCTTAAATATGAAAACCTACTTACAGTCTGAACAGAACAGCCGACATTGTAGTCTACTATACCAGGATCAGTAAACAGTCCTCCAAAAAATGCGCTGCACACATCTGAATATTTATTTAGAACTGTTCTGGAACAGTGTTGTAAATAAATCTTAACCACTGATTTCTAGTCGTGTCCTCTTTTGGGAAGGCCAAACAAAGTAGTTTCACAACAAAACACACAGCGTCACACACGGCAGGCTAGAGTGAGCAGAGGCCGGAGGCTAGAGTGAGCGGAGGCGTGGGCTAGAGTGATCACACACGGCGTGCTAGAGTGAGCGGAGGCAGGCGGCTAGAGTGAGCGGTGGCCGGCAGATTCGACGAAGGACCGGTGGGCTTGCGGCAACCACATGTGACGACCCCGGGCTGGACTCCGCTTCGTCCACGGTGAAAGCTGATCCGGTGATCCACAGCGTAAAGTTGTTGTATTTCCTCAGCAATCAGCACGGATCAGCTCCAGGCATGACGAAGCAGATATCGTCCTCTTTTGGAAGGCCAAACAAAGTAGTTTTGCTTTCACAACGAAAAAAAACACAGCGCCTTCACAACATGGCGGCGCAGCAACAATACTACAGCAAGAATAAAAATTACGCCTTTCTTTGCATGAACATTTGGGCGGCGTTATGCAAATCTTCCCACATCGTGAAGTAGACATGTTGGGGCGTGTTAGAACGACAAAAAAAAGCCAAGAAAGCAAAGACCCGTTTTAGGTAGGCTTGGTTGACTCTTAACTTTTATAAAGAATATCTGTTTGGATTTGAGACTTTAGTCTTTGCAACTTTACAGATCTTCTTTATGCACCAAGAGCTTGTAACACTTCAAAGAGAAAGGAAAAATTTTTTTTTTTTAAATCGCATCATATGACCCCTTGAAAACATTCACTTTGAAAAAAAAAAAAAAGACAATTTAAATACTTTTAAGCAGTGGCGCCTGCAGCTGTACAGCTGTGCGTACCATGAATGCTCCGACTGACCTGAGAAATGTTTTCCCTGCAGTTTTTTTTCTGCAGTTATTATGTGTATATCTGTTGATGGCTATCATTTTGAAAAAATTTTCAGTGAATCGGCCAAGCTAGTTTACAAAGCGGCCTGAATCGACTCGCATTCGTCTGGACCGCTCTCTCATTCAAACATCTAAAAAGTGGTTTATCAGTCAGTAAAACAGTATCGAGATACTTAGGAACACAGAGAACAAACAGTGCATATTCACCTACAAACACCTAAAATTAAATGTTACTTTTTAAGAGGTAAAATAAAATTCTGCTACTTCTATGTCATGTGAATATGCGACCATTCACACTGAAAGTGTTTTTGTGACCGCCAGTACTGTTTTTCAGTTGTTTTCTTAACCGAACATGTGCTAGACATGAATGTCTTTGACCACTGTTGCTCCATGTCCTAAAAAGAATAGTTCACCCAAAAGTCCATCAATTAATGTCTTGAAGCAAGAAGCTACATGTTTGTAAGAAACAAATCTGTTTTTTTTTTTTTTTTACTGTTTTTAACTTCAAACCTGGCTAAAGTCATCGTTCAATTAAAATCCGTAATGTTGGTTAATCAGGAGAGCTTAGATGAAACAACAGAAAACAGTCCAAAACAAATATGTCAGTGGATTTTGAAGTGAGAGGACAATAGTGTAAGGACTTTTTCACTGGAGGAAGCATTATTATGGATTATGGACTTGTATTTTGGCCAGAAGCAATGGTTTAAAGTTAAAACACATTAATGATGGATTTCTTTCTTACAAACATGAAGCTTTTCAGTTCACAAGACATTAACTGATGGACTGGAGTGGTGTGGATTATCATGATGTTTTTATCAGCTGTTTAGACTTTTATTCTGACAGCACTCATTCACTGCAGAGGATCCATTGGTGAACAAGTGATGTAATGATAAATTCTGATGTATTGTGATGCAATGCTCTTCTGTTCTCATGAAGAAACAAACTCCTCTACATCTTGGATTGCCTTGAGTGAATCAATTGTTAGCTAATTTTCATTTTTGGTTGAAAAAAACGTATGAATCCGGTCCCTGTCATTCCTCCCTCTCACCACCAGAGGTCTCTCCGCATTCTCCCGGACTCTATTTCCCACAATCCACGCTCTAGGAACTGATTACTGTCACACCTGTTACCCATAAGAGGGACTATATAATCTGCACACACATACACACTTTGTGAAGTCTTGTTTTGCTACTTCTTTGCCTCGCCAGTGTTTTTTGACTTTGGACTGTTTGCCTGGTTTTTGATTGTTTGCTGCCTGCCCTGACCAGTGCCTGTTATCTGGATTACTCATTTTGTCTTGCCTTTGGATATTGTTGTTTGCTGGTGTTTGACCCTGCCAATGCTCTTTCAAATAAAGCCTGCATTTGGATTCCCAACTCTGTTGCCGCACTCATCTGTTACAGAACTATTCCATTAAAATTTCTCTAGAGATACATTCATTCTGATCAGGTGTACCGTTGCTCTCATTGATAGTTTGGTCTGAAGTGTGAAATAGGCTGCATTTACACGGGCACAAAAAAATCAGATTTTTCTGCTCACATCCGATACATATCGGAATTTGTTGCACACGTGTAAACACAAAAATCTACACGAGATCCAATTTTTTTCACATCCGATCCGAGCCACTTCCAAATGTGGTTTTAAAATCAGATACACATCCGATATCTGGTCATCCAACCTATGTCTATACACACATATCTGATTCCCCGCAGAACTCCCAATGCGAGGGCGACACGTTTGCCAGATGTGCATGCACTCGCATTTTATTGAGATGGAAACTTTGTATAGGTTAGGTAAGAAATTGCACATTCAGGAGCTGGTTGTCAACCCCTGCCCCGTGAATTTTATAAATACAACAGCTTCACTACTAAAAGCTACATATATTTCTTTCGTCCTGAAACGTAATAATTTTCACTTGTTCGCAAGCTTCACACTCGCTCGCTAGCTCTCTCTCTAACTTATTCATTAGAATTCATTTAAATAATATCTTGTCACTACTTTATTTCACTAAAGAACTCCACTTCTAACGAGCTGAAGATAAAATAGTCTACCAAATGAAATTAACATTATTTTCCATTATTTATCCGTTCAGTCAGATTTTGTGCTGCAGAACATCCATGACAGCTGTTGTCCATGCTGGCAAATAATAATGGCCACTTGACGTGAATTATATAAATAATTTTAATAGCACGGCCATTCAAAACCCAAGGGTCTACCATGTGCATAGTAAAGCGATCACTGACTATCATTTTGAGTGGGAATTATGTAAACACAGATATCAGATACCAGTTGTGTCTAAAAGTGAATGTAAACAGTCGGGTCAAAAAAATTGGATATGGTCAAAAGATTGGATCTATGTATTAAGACTTGCAGTGTAAATGCAGTCATAGTTGCATGAATTTTAAATATATTCTTAAGAAAACTTAAGAGTTGAACTGACATTTTTTAGTGTTGTTTTTGCAAAAATTTATTTTTTAATTTGCTTATAAAATCTAAATACTTGCATTGTACGGTAAAAAAACTGACAGTACATCTGACCTACAGCACTATGTGTGAACTGGTTGGATCAAACACATCAATTAAAGAATAGAAGACGGTCAACATTAATTTAGGACTTGTGACTGCTGTGCGATCTGATTGGACAGGAATGGCAGTGGGACACTGACCTGAATGGGTAGTCAAACTCAACCTCAATGTTCAGGTCACTCTCTGAACGGTTCTTACACTCCACGCTCAGACGTAACACTCCAGAGTAACCGCCGCAGGTGGAGAACGCGAAGATGGCAAAGAACTGAGGAGGAGAAAGAGAGTCAGTTACACTGAATAAGTGTGTAGAATGGCAACTAGCATGAAACAGGTGTCTTAAAAATGCTCAAGTACAATAGTTCTTTATAATAAATATCTTTCACTGTGTTTTTACAAGCATTATACAGTATAAATCAATGTAATATTATAGTTCAAGTTTCATCAGTGGCCAATTTTTAGAAGGGCTTTTTCTCCTGTTCTAAAATATAATGATCAGTCACACTGCATTATGGCCCATATTTCAAAAAATGTCTCATGAAGAAAAGATGGCAAATTCTATATATATGAAAATATTCCTATATGTGCTCTATATATAGTGTATGGCTGAAAATTATGGCAAAGTTGAATTTTCAGCATAATTACTGCAGTCTTCAGTGTCAGATGATCCTTCAGAAATCATTCTAATATTCTGATTTGATGCTCAAGAAACATTTATTACTATTATCAGTGCTGAAAACAGTGGGCTGCTTTCATATTTTTTTTGCGGAAACCAAAATACAATAACCGTTCAAAAGTTTAGAGTAAGTTAAAAAAAGAAAGAAATTAATACTTCTATTTAACAAGGATGCATTAAAGGGATAGTTGTGATTAATTAAGAAAACTGGGATTAATTACTCACCCTCATGTTGTTTCGAACCCGTAAACCTTCGTTCATCGTCAGAACACAATTAAGATTTTTGATGAATCCAAAGCTTTCTGGATCCGATTCCATAGACCGCAAGAGAACTACCCGCTCAAGTCCCAGAAATGTAGTAAGGACATCGTTAAAATAGTCCATGTGACATCAGTGGTTGTTATGAAGCTACAAGAATACTTGTTGTGCACAAAGAAAACAAAAATAATGACTTTATTCAACAATTTCTTCTCTTCCGTGTCAGTCTTCGACACGCATTCACAAGAGTACTACAACGCATACGTGTGATGATGCTGCTGACGCAGGAGCCGGCATTCTTATGCAGAACACGCATGCGCTGTGCCTTGTTTACATGCAGAGGAAAGCACGTGCATGCATCGTGATACTCTCCAAAATGGAGGCAAGCCACTGGAACGGAGAAAGAAATTGTGAATAAAATCCTTTTTTTTTTTTTTGTGCACAAAAAGTATTCTCGTAGATTTATAACATTAAGGTTGAACCACTGATATCAACGGACTATTTTAACGATGTCCTTAATACCTTTCTGGGCCTTGAATGTAGTAGTTCCCTTGCCGTCTATGAAGGGTCATAAAGTCAAAAATACCTTAATTTATGTTCCGAAGATGAACGAAAGTCTTACAGGGTTGAAACGACATGATGTTGAGTAAATGATGACAGTTTTCAATTTTTGGGTGAACTATCCCTTTTTAAATTGACAACAGTGGCTGTAAAGACATTTATAATGTTAGAAAATGTTAATATTTCAAATAAATACTGTTCTTTTGAACTTTCTCATCATAAAGAATCCTGAAAATGTATCACGGTTTCCACAAAAATATGAAGCAGTTTTCAACTGCTGAAATGGATGCTGTAACTCTTTTCAACATAGATAATAAAGCCTATTAGCTTAGCACAATGCAAGCTGGATAAGAAATTTAAACTCTTCAAAATGATACACACTATCCATCGAAAGTTTGGTGTATGTAAGATTTTTTATGTTTTTGAAAGAAAGAAGCAGCTTACTCTCATCAAGGCTGCTTTTATTTGATCAAAATTACAGTAAAACACTAATATGTGAAATATTATTACAATTTAAAAAACTATTTATTTGTTTAAAAATGTTAAAACCACGTAAAATTTCATTCCTGTGATCATAATGTTCCACATATACTCTATATAGTGTATGGCTGAATTAATGGCAAAGCGGCCATCATTACTCCAGTCCTTCAGTGTCACATGATCCTTCAAAAATCATTCTAATATGCTGATCTGCTGTTCAAAAAAAACATTTCTGATTATTATCAAATGTTTGAAAAACAGTTACGCTCCTTCATATTTTTTGTGTAAATTGTAAATATTTTTAGGATTCTCTGATGAACAGCCTTTAGCTGAAATAGAAATCTTTTGTAACATTTAAAGGGTCATATGAAAATGCGATTTCAATTTTTCCTTTCTCTTTGGAGTGTTACAAGCTCTGGTGCATAAAGAGATCTGTAAATTTTTGCAAAGACTAAAGTCTCAAATCCAAAGAGATATTCTTTATAAAAGTTTAAGAGTCCCCCCCCAGCCACTCCTACCTAAATGGCTCGTTCTAACACGCCCCCACATATCTACCTCACTATGTGAAATATTTGCATAATGCCGCCCAAATTTTTTCATGCAAAGAAAGAAGGCGTGGTTAACCGCAGTTAGTGTTGATGCAGCATGTTGGAGACGCTGTGTGTTTCAGTGCGAACGCAAAAGCACTTTATTTGGCCTTCCGGAAGTAGATGCAATAGGAATTAAAATGTATTTACAAGGCAAAAGCACAACCCAGATGTTCGAATTTGTGCAACGCCTTTTATGGACGACAGTTTTTTGAACCAAGAAGAGTACAAGGCTGACTGTGCACAAAAAAAAGGGTGTCAATTCCACTTTGCTATGAATCTGGCACTGTTCTGGATCAGCGACTGTATATGTTTTGTTATTATTTGACAGTATTTGCTATTGACGGTTCAGATGCGGGAGTTTTGCGCCGCAGAGTACTGCTCCGTGTGTGTGTGTGGGATGGGAACAGGGTCACAGTCACATGATTGAACTGTCGGTCATAAATTCATAGCACGTCAGCTGTCGTTAACCGCGGCTTGTTACGTGCATCAATCACGGGTGTCTGTCACGCGACTCTGTTGCGCTTTCGGGCTTGAACTGATAGTAAAACTAACAACATTATTAACTGTCATGATATATGGTAAGTGACTTACATTTCACACATGCTTGTGGTTGTTCGGCCATCCCCAATGCACTGGTCGCTAGCCGCTGGCTTTGTGAACAAGCGTTTGAGAAGCGGGGCCAGAGGACCTACACTAATGTACAGTATTTGAAAAATAATGTGGTTTTTTGAACATTAAAACAATGTCAACATATTCTTTTACACCAAATACACAAAATAATGATCTTTAAAATAGCATTATATGACCCTTTAAAAGTCTTCTGTCACTTTTACACAATTTTAACAGTACATTCACACGGGGCATCGGCGTCGACGCTTGATGGAGGGCGTTTCTGAAGCTTGGTGCTGACGCGACCGTCATAGTGACAAAAGCCAATCACATTAGTTTTCTGGTGTTGCATGAACGCGATTGGCTAGCGTCTGCACCAGGGTATTTGCATAAGGCGATCTGACTGGCTGACACCTGCGTTGGTGTTTGAAAAGTTTTCAACTTCTGCCGTGAGCAACGGACCCAACGCGACACGACAGACCAACAATTCATTTCGGCAACGCTTGACGTCACTCCATTCAAAGTAAACGAGAGGCGTTGATGCCGACGCCCCGTGTGAATGAGGCGTAATGTATCTTTGATGAATAAAAGTTTAAAAATGTTTTACTGACTCCAATTTTGAATATTTAAATGATATATTTAATAAAAATATGGTTTCAGATATTTCACTTGTAAAATTCTAATTAAATATATAAAAAGTAGTTACATTTAAAATATAAAAACGAGAGAAAATACAGAATTTAGTAAATTATAGTGATTTTATGAGATGATTGACCATCTGCTGTATCACACCACTGACGGTTCACACCCTTTCCTCTGCTACCCAACCAGACGCACTGCTGACACAAGCACACTAGCGCAAAGTGTTGCACCTGTTGTCATGGATACTTAGCAAATGAGATGAGGTGACAAACATGAGGCATTAAAAAATTGTCACAATAATGTTAGTGAACGGATTGGAATTAAAGCAGTAATTACAGAACATCTACCATTAGCAAATGTACTAAAGTCACAATGGTGCAGGCACACACACACACACACACAGATTAGTTGGTCGGAGTATTTTTACCACACCCTCCCTTCACTGCAGGAAGATCCGATTGAATAGAAAATCCGGCTATTAATCTTACTGAGGTGCTTCACCATCTGTCACTACACAAACTGTGCCGATCTACTATATGTCACTCTGCGCACACATTTACACACAAACACACACATAAGCTCTGTTCCTGAGCTGCCTCACTGCCTACACTGGTAGCATGCTAACAATCACGGAAAAAATTACTGATCTGGATCGCTCTACATAGACAGTGACTCTACATGACACATCGACTACTTGCATCACTTTATTTTTAAAACATGATGAAATCAAAATCACACTTCTTTAGGAATTGCAGAGTTTCATTATCATGGTTTATATCCAGCCCAACCTGTCCCATAAGATAGGAGCAATAGAGTGCATTAGTGCCAGCCCACTTTTTCAGCAGCGCTGGTTCTGGAAGTATTTTTTCTGTTAATTTTTTCCCATAGGGATATAAAAAGCCTTTGTTTAAAGCCTTATCAGCCATAAACCGCACCAACATCTACAAAGTAAAAACTCTACTTTGCATGATACCATCTCTGCCGCACAACACGTCAACCCTGAGCAGATGGCTACAGGGCAGAAGACCACACCGGTGCTCTCCTGTCAGCAAAGAACAGAAAGGAGGCTCCAATTCGCACAGCTCACCAACATCGGGACCAATAGAAGTTGGAAAACGTCGCTGTTCTTCTGAGTCTCGATTTCTGCTGCGACATTCAGATGGTAGGGTCAGAATTTGGCGTAAAGAACATGAAAGCATGGATCCATCCTGCCTTGTCTCAACGGTTCAGGCTGGTGGTGGTGGTGGTGTAATGGTGTGGGGGATATTTTCTTGGCACACTCTGGGCCCCTTTGAGCATAGTTTAAACGCCACAAGCCTACCTGAGTATTGTTGCTGACCGTGTCCATCCCTTTATGACTACAGTGTACTCATCTTCTGATGGCTACTTCCAGCAGGGTAATGCACCATGTCACAAAGCTCAAATAATCTCAGACTGGTTTCTTGAACATGAAAATGAGTTCACTTTACTCAAATGGCCTCCACAGTCACCAGATCTCAATCCAATAGAGCAACTTTGGGATGTGGTGGAACGGGAGATACGCATCATGGATGTGCAGCCGACAAATCTGCAGCAACTGCATGATGCTATCATGTCAAATAGATCCAAAAGTCCTGGGAATGTTTTCAAAACACCTTCGTGCCTTTAGACGGCACTGCATCACATACAGGTATGCTACTGTAATGGAAATCACAACATGGGCTCAGTAATACTTCCAGAAAACATTGTCGGTGAACACAATCCACCGTGCCATTCGCCGTTGGCAGCTAAAACTCTATAGGTCAGAAAAGAAGCCATATCTAAACATGATCCAGAAGCGCAGGCTTTTTCTCTGGGCCAAGGCTCATTTAAAATGTACTGTGGCAAAGTGGAAAACTGTTCTGTGGTCAGACGAATCAAAATTTGAATTTCTTTTTGGAAAACTGGGATGCCATTTCATCCGGACTAAAGAGGACAAGGACAAACCAAGTTATCAGCGCTCAGTTCAGAAGCCTGCATCTCTGATGGGGTTGCATGAGTGCGTGTGGCATGTGCAGCTTACACATCTGGAAAGGCACCTTCAATGCTGAAAGGTATATCCAAGTTCTAGAACAACATATGCTCCCATCCAGACATCGTCTCTTTCAGGGAAGACCTTGCATTTTCCAACATGACAATGCCAGACCACATACTGCATTAATTACAACATCATGGCTGCGTAGAAAAGGATCCGGGTACTGAAATGGCCAGACTGCAGTCCAGACCTTTCACCCATAGAAAACATTTGGCAATCATAAAGAGGAAGATGCGACAAAGAAAACCTAAGACAGTTGAGCAACTAGAAGCCATACTAGAACATTCCTATTCCTAAACTTGAGCAAACTTGTCTCCTCAGTCCCCAGACGTTTGCAGACTGTTATAAAAATAAGAGGGGATGCCACACAGTGGTAAGCATGGCCTTTTCCCAACTTTTTTGAGATGTGTTGATGAAATTTAAAATCTACTTATTTTTCCCTTGAAATTATACATTTTTCTCAGTTTAAACATTTGATATATCATCTACGTTGTATTCTGAATAAAATATTGAAACTTGAAACTTCCACATCATTGCAAACACAAAAAAAGTGTTTTTATTCACAATTTGTACAGTGACCCAACTTTTTTTGGAATCGGGTTGGATATATTTTAATGAAAAAATATTATTATGTTTTATCATATAAATATATTATATATAAATAGAAATTAAGAATATAATTATATCCATGTAAAGTATATGCAAATTTTAAAAAAATATATACTGTATGTTTGTATTGTATATCTACATAATAAATATACAATTAATTATTGATTGCGATTAATTGTTGCCCGCACTAATACACCATATTATTACATCTATATTCAACTACATAAACATTTCCTTTCAGTCAGTCACGTTCTACGTTACGTCAGAACAGACTGACAAATGGGATCTTGCCCGAGAGCCCAATCATTTTCGAGTGGTAACAGAATGAGCCAATGGTACGCTGAGTACCTTGGTCTGCGGAATTTGCATCGCAAGCTCCGCCCCACTGTGTGGGTATATAAGGAGCTGCGCGAGCAACTCGCATTCAAGCTTTAGCTTCGGAGACGAGCACATCTCTCTGCTGGTATCACCGGAGTGTTTTGCAATGAGCCTTCAGTGGTGTTGGTGTGACAGCGTGATTCAGCGGTTCGTTGAAGAGCTTCCTGCTTCTTCGTTCCAGCTCCTGCATTCCCCTGAGCCCTTCAGCATCTCTGAAAGAGCTATTTCCTCTAAAAGAGTACACGGGTTGTGTTTGCGTCTTTTTAAAGATGTCATACCGCCCGTGCGTTTCTGGGTGCGGTCGATATTTGGCTCCTCGTGACGGCCACGATCGCTGTGTCACGTGTCTGGGCTTTCAGCACGCTGAGGCTGCGTTCGTGGATGGTTCATGTTCTCATTGTGGGGACATGACCATCTCTGCGTTAAGATCGAGACTCGATTACCTTAAAGGGTATAGAGTCCCCTCTGCCACACCCCAATCTAGTTCCTCTTCCAAGCGTAAGAGGGCTACTTTGGCTGGTGGCCAGGGTGAACTGAGGTTTACGTTGTGGGCTTCCCTGACGAGACAACCTCCTCGGGCCGCACCTCCCTCACAAACACCGCGGCCTGTGGAGCCTCCGGTTGAGCTTGCTGGGCCCTCTCACCGAGATCCCAGCATCTCATTCGGGGCTCAGGAGGATGACCGAATGTCGATCGCCGCATCATAAGGCGGGCTTGAGTTCTCGGGAGATGAGGATTCGGCTGTGTTGCCTCCCTCTGGGATGCCAGCATTGCCCAAGTCTGATCCCGAGCTGACAGCCATGCTTTCCCGGGCAGCTGAGAGCATCGGGCTCGAGTGGAATCTTCCACCCTGTCCCGAACACTCGAGGCTGGACTATTGGCATGCGCTGATCACCAGCACCCCCCTCCGGTTCCTTTCTTCCCGGAGGTGCATCAGGAAGTTACCAGTTCATAGAAGGCACCTTTAACCGCCCGAAACCGTTCTGGTGCTACCTCCGCCTTCACTGCCCTCGATGGTGGGGCGGCCAAAGGGTATGCGGGGATGCCCCCAGTGGAGCGCTCGGTTGTGATGCAATTGTGTCCTCAGAGCGCCTCCACCTGGCTTGGTGGTCCCAAGCTCCTGTCCACCCTCCAGGTCTACCAGGCCAAGGTGCTCAAAGAGCTGCACAAGGGCAGTGCTGACCCGGAAGTCTTGCAGGAGGCGCGCACTGCTACCGAAGGTCACTGGGTCTGGTGATGTCCACTTTGGTGGTCCAGGAGCGCCACCTATGGCTGAACCTGGCAGACATGAGGGAGTCTGATCGGACTCAACTCCCCGGTCTCTCAAGCTGGCCTCTTCGGCGACACGGTTGAGAGTTTTGCCCAACAATTCTCTGCTGCCCAGAAGCAGTCTGAGGCTATAAAACATATTCTGCCCTGGCGGCCCGCTGCTGCCTCCACACTGTCGCCGGCTCAGCCACCTCAGCCTGCTCGTCACTGAGGGCGCCCCCCTGCGGTCTCCTCCACTCCCGCTCGGCCACAGCAGCTCACTCGCCATCTCCTCTTGTGGAGTCTGAAGCATTTGTTCGTGCTGTTCACGCCCCGTGATGGCTCAATCGTGCAGCCGATGAGCTCTCATGACAGCAGTCTCGTTCTGGGGAATGGAGAGTCCATCCCCAGTCGGTTCAGCTGATTTGGGAATGCTTTGGAGACGCTCAGGTAGACCCGTTTGCCTCACCAGACACGTCCCATTGCCAGTTGTTTACCTCCCTGGCCGAGGGCACCCTCGGCACGGATGCGCTGGCACACAGCTGGCCGCAGGGCTGTTTCCTTCCACCCTGAAGGTCTTATGGGGCGCCCATTGCAGCTCCCATGATCCTTTTGACTACGTCTTTGGGGAAGCATGACCTGATCATCAGGTTCCTGAGAGGGGCCATGAGGCTCAATCCGCCTCGCCCTCAACAAGTTCCCTCTTGGGATCTCGCAGTTGTTTTATCCGCACCGCAGAGAGCTCCTTTCGAACCCTTGCTTTCAGTGGAGCTGAATGTTTTTAATTAAAAACTGCGCTCCTGACGGCTTTGGCTTCGGTTAAGAGGGTCGGGGACTTGCAGACATTTTCAGTTGACGAAGCATGCCTGGAATTCGGTCCAAACAACTCTCACGTTATCTTGAGACCCCGGCCTGGATACGTGCCCAAAGTTCCCACCACTCCTTTTAGAGATCAGGTGGTGAACTTACAAGCGCTGCCCCCGGAGGAGGCAGACCAAGCCCTGGCGCTGCTCTGTTCCAGTTATGTCTCTCCCACATTAGAGAAAAGCTCAGTGCTTCAGGACCTCAGACCAGCTCTTAGTCTGTTACGGAGGCCAGCAGAAGGGAAAGGCTGTCTCCAAGCGGAGGTTATCCCACTGGATAGTGGATGCTATTGTCTTGGCTTATCAGGCTCAAGACCTGCCATGCCCCCTAGGGGTGAGAGCTCACTCAACTAGGAGTGTGGCTTCCTCCTGGGCACTGGCGCCTCACTAACAGACATCTGTAGAGCTGCGGGCTGGGCGACACCTAACACATTTGCGAGATTCTATCATCTCCGTGTAGAGCCTGTGTCCTCCCGTATATTTACCCCTTTGGGCCAAGTAAACAGGACCTGCTTGGTGTCAATTTGCTTGCTGCACCATTCCACTCCACGGACTGGATGCGTGTGCTATTCTCCTCAGGTGAGTTCCACAGTTCAGAACCCTGGGTTCCTCCAGCACTGTTGGTGTTGAGCACTTGTGTGCATGCCCTGTCGGTCAGCCCCTGTGTTAGACTACGTGCCTCCATGTGTTGTGATTCCCCTCTTGGGCAATCCCACGTGTGTATTTCCACAGTAAGTCTCTCTCGGCAGCATGTGTCTTTCCCTTGGCAAGCCACCCTTGCCATCTCTGACGCTGAAACACATCCACTCTGCGGGCTGGGTACCTCAGAGATTCATATGTATCACCGCTACGCTGCTTGATATGTGCTTTGTAAGACCTCCTACGGGCAGACAGTCTGTTAGCATACTTCCAGCTGGAATATGCTAACCAGTGCATTCTGTGTTATGTATAGCCCTTCGCTCGTGCTGGCCTCACGACAGGGTTCTATCACTTACGCAGGTCACTGGAAGACAGCCAATGTGGCATTTTGGAAGGGACCCCCAAACCCCATTTTGTCAGTCTGATGCTTACTAACGTTGAATGTGACCGACTGAAAGGGAACGTCTAAGTTACGTTTGTAACCCTCGTTCCCTGAAGGAGGGAACGTAGACGTTACGTCCCTTTGCAACAATTGCGGTTCCGCTGAATGGCTGGGTCACATGGCTCGGCTCCTCAGCGAAGACTTGAATGTGAGTTGCTCGCGCTGCTCCTTATATACCCACACAGCGGGGCGGAGCTCGCGATGCAAATTCCCTAGACCAAGGTACTTAGCGTACCATTGGCTCGTTTTGTTACCATTCGAAGGTGATTGGGCTCTCGGGCGAAATCCCATTCGTCAGTCACTGACGTAACGTCTCCATTCCCTCCTTCAGGAAACGAGGGTGACATCAAAACCAGACATAGATATATATATATATATATATATATATTATATGATATATATACACCTACATACATACAGGGCCTAAAATTAACACTCGCCAAGTGCCAAATGCGAGTAAAAATCAGCGTTGGTGAGTCCCCCCCCACCCCCCCCCCCCAGTAACTGTGTCAGTCGCCAGTTGGCAGGTAAAACTTTTACGAATTATAACAATGCAATGTAGTGGGAAAAACAGCCAGTTTTTAAAGAGATTCGCTGTTTCTGACATAAGCGAATCAAATAATCTTGCCCGAAGACAAGATCATCGTGATTAGCTGTTCTGTCATAAGCGACAAGAGCAAATCAAATAATAGGATACAAACGGGCTGATAAGGTCAGAGCAGTGTGATGGCCAGCTTGTCCCTAGACACGGTTTTAATAACTTTTACCTGAGAAGATATTGCTGCTTCATTTCGGAAGATTAACTTTTCCCGTCTTTATTCTTCATAACCAAAGAATGTGGCGACACATACCTGGGGTTACACCTCAGAAACGGAGCAGTGAAGTAGGCTATAGTTTTTTAAACGGTTGAGCATGACGTTCGGCTGTACACAGACGCTAAGCCGCTTTAGACAGCGCACCAGTAGTGCTTCAACGGACGAAAACACACAATTATGTCAAAATACGTGGTTTTGGCGAGTTACCTCGTAAACGTAGTCTTACATGAGTTATAAAGTTTTAAATTACCTTAAAGAGTTTGGAGAAAATAGGATATGTGTCAGATCCGCGTCATGTGCATCAGGTTTTAAAGAGGCCGCGCTGCTTTTGAAGTAAAACCTGCTGAAGTCTGTCATTGATGTAAGTCAAAGAACAAAAGAAAAAGACAAATCACTGGACTGCTCTAGTCGCTGATTAACTTTTGTAGCTTGAATAAAGATTAATCTATATAGTTGCATATACAATTTATAGTTTATGTGAAGATTGTTTTAAAGTTGTTATATATTTCAGAGCCTATTAAAATTTTAAAAATAATGGCTTTCAATTATACTGTAATGTTGAATGGCTATAATTAATAGGTAAAATTGAGGGGAAATGTATTTAATAGAGACACCAGTAGCATTATTGGTATCAATACTTCATTAATAATATACTACTTAGTAAAAAGATGCCATTTAAATATATTTAAAATATACTATCTTTATGTTGTTTCTACATTAATTTGGATGTTCAATGTGAAATTGTGACTATAAATATGCAATTAATCTTGAATAATTACAGAAAAATGTGTGATTAATCTTTTTTTTTAATCGATTGACAGACAGCACTAATGTTTCCTATTTCAATTTAATTTCTAATTTTATAGGTCCCCTCAGAGAGATCCGAACCGCCCCCACACCCTTGGCCCTTTCAAATTTTCAGTTTGATAATTCGGCCATCAAATGAAGCTAATTATATAGCGCTGCTCTAATCTGTCAACATGGATGCGGGAAAAAAAACGCACTGCAAAGTGAGTATGTGTGAAACAGGTGTAACACGATGGCCTGCTACGTTTGTTGAACAAGAATCTCAACGTTTTTTAGGGACAAAAAATATATATATAAATCAATAAATCTGTTTGTTGGTTTTTTTCTTGTAAGTAAAGTAAAGGACAAACTAAAAACTTTGTAAATATGTTTAGTCATTAGTAGTAATGACTTCCTGATTTTGCAAAAAGAGTTTCATGGCTGGTAAAAAAATTTTGGCCGGTAAATTCTATCACGTCACCGGCCATTGGCAGGTGTGGCAAAAAGTTAGTTTTAGGCCCTGTATATACACATACACAAATATTTAAAGGGTTAGTTCACCTGAAAATGAAAATTCTGTCATTAATTACTCACCCTCATGTCGTTCTAAACCCGTAAGACCTCCGTTCATCTTCGGAACACATTAAGATTTTTTTTTATGAATTCTGAGAGCTCTCTGACCCGCCCATAGACAGCAATGTAATTACCACAACCAAGGTCCAGAAACATAGCAAGGAGATCAGTAAAATATTCCATGTGACATCAGGGGTTCAACCATAATTTTACGAAGCTCGTGTCCTCCGCGTCACCCTGGTGCCATTTTGGAGAGTATCCACTGAACGTAAATAGCGTATGCTATTCTGTGTCAGCTGCACCATGCGGATACGTTGTTTTCGTTCAAATCAAAGCGTAAACAACATAGAAAACATGATGCAGCTGACACAGAATAGCAATTTTTTCACCTTGATCGTGGTAATTACAATGCTGTCTATAGGAGGGTCAGAGAGCTCTCATAATCCATCAAAAATATCTTGCGTGCTTCAGGGCATAGCGGACGCTTCAAGAATACTTTTGTGCGTCTTTGCTGCAACTTTCTGATTGGTGGAATTTTCTGCACAGCATCATGCGTAATGTAGATTTTCACTATGACATTTTTCGTTATTACACATATTTTACAAATAAGCTGAAACAATGGGCTGACAGCTACAGAATGCAAATACTCATCGTATACAACCTCCAGTAGGTCTGTCTGTAAAGGTTTATAAGTTCCGGAGCCCGACTGTTGTGCTCTATAGCAAAGGACAACGATCCAATGATCCAATCAATTTCCGATGGACCAAATTAAATCCCACCCTACATTTTTTTCTCATTCAAGTAACAGTAACAAAGGATATGCATAGGTATATCCAACTAAGCTATTGGAGTGCACTTTGATTAAATGCAGTTTCATTGTATGAACAAAACAAATACTGTGACATTTTTTAAATATTTTGTGAACAAGTGAATATTTTGTAAATCTTTTGTGTTCCACAGAATCAAGAAATTCATACAGGATTGGAACAGTATGAGGGTGAGTAAATGATGATAAAATTTGGGTAAACTATCCATTTGAAATACACAAATACACAAAATGAAACAATGACATGGATCAGAATTGTTTCACTACTGAATTTAACTTTTTGATTGCTTTTCAACATGGGGGAATTAACATTTCAGCATTGATTTATTAACATTTTTTAAACCTTTTTACAGCCATTTAGCATTAAACATTGTTTCAATGTTTTTTCCGACAATCAAACAAAAACGGTCTACTTGTTCAACCACATTTCAAGGTTGAAGGTTGGTCACATGCTGGCTGGTAAGTAAATAAGTCAATTTTTAATTATAGTAATTTAATTATATATCAGTAATTATTTACAGTGATTGCCTAACTTCTGTGCAACTTGTGAATCTCTGTACACAATTAGTCACTGGCATAATATGGCACAAGCACCAGATGAAATGAACACAACACTTCATTATCCTGGGCTGTCTGAGTGTCTCAGGAAATGAAATGGGTTATTACTTGCACTGAGTGATTATATTCACTAGAAGGCAACATGACTGACAAAAAACAAGATAAAGTATATCACACAAACATTTTGCATTAATAAAGAGACAAGGGCTACTACTTTATTTGTAGTATATATTGAAGGCTGTTGAAAAAAAATAGGTAATTTCCAAAAAGTCAAACGAGAATCGAAGCATTCAATAGGAATTTCAGATCCAGTAGGATCTTATTTGATTCCTAGAAACCTACTGGATATTGTGTGAACTCAACTTCGTTTGTATTGGAATAAAACATGAAATCCCAGAGATAGCGTTAGCAGTTTTCAAATCCCCACAGATTGTCTTTTAATTCTTTTTGATACACAATTATTTTATCCAGCTGGTTCAGTTAGGAACTTATACTTGCACCTAAAGGCAAAAGTACTTCACAACTTCAAACATACATAAACACACACTTTTGTAAGCTCACGTGTTTTCTAAAAATACTGGAGAACTTGAAATCTTACAACCGTAGAAGATTCATAACCTTGATTTCCTAGACCTCGTGACTGTAAACTAGCGTCAGCTTCCTCTCCGAGTGCCGGTTACATAAGCAGCGGTGACTGTTCACAGCCTCCCACACAAGCTGTGCACAATACCATGTGTATGTGTTGTTTTTACTGCCAGCTATAATTGAGAGAAACTAGATTTGCACTTCTTGAAAGAAAATACCAGTGCTTTCGGTAAAACTGCAGTTTTACAAAGTTGCAAACCCAAATATCTAAAGATAATCTACAGTTTTGTAGAAGGAAATAATATGAAGGACAGAAAATAGAAAAAGGCATTATTTATTAAAAATAGCAAGATAAAAAAAAAACCTTGCAAGGTCTGTAGTTACTCACCCATTGTAAGACTTTAATAAATCCTAATGGCTGTTTGAAGACTGTGAACTGCCCGGTGGCGACCAGCTAAAAAATAAATACATAAATAATATCAGCAACAAAAGGTACAGCTATAAAGACCACGATGTGTAAACACAGCATACTTTTAAAAAGAGTACTTATTATGGATATAACATACTTTAAAAGAATATGCAGTACAGAGTGAACTGATGTTTTCAGACACTTAAATGCATGCTAACTGCAAGCAAATTAAAATGTTCTGTAGAATATATTTGCATTTAAACTATAATAACTACAATAAGAGTGGCTTTAAATAGGACTATATATGTAATTTCAAAATCATTTCTATTGTCTCTGAAATATGGTTGTACTGCTGAATGTACTGACAAGCATTTATGGTAAACTAAAATATACTTTAATGTCACTTCTATTGAAACTTGTATGTCATGTATTTAAACATTTATAATTACATAATTGTAACTATGAAGTTGCAGTTTAGTACATTTAAAATATTTTAACTTTAAATGTGAAATCAAATAACACACTACATTTAATATTATTATAAAAAGTACTGTACGTGTGCTTTAGTATGTTAGTCAACGCATCAAAACAAGTGTACTTCTGTAAAGCGCAACAAAAGATTATTAAAACATAATGACTTCAAATGTACTGTAATGTAAAACTTTTTAAAAGTGTACTTAGCCATGAAAGTGAACTCTCTATAAATACACTTAACCTTTAATTTCATTAATATTATATTATCTGCAAGTAGTTTTTTTATATACAGGTGCGTCTCAATAAATTAGAATGTCGTGGAAAAGTTCATTTATTTCAGTAATTCAACTCAAATTGTGAAACTTGTGTATTAAATAAATTCAATGAAACACAGACTGAAGTAGTTTAAGTCTTTGGGTCTTTTAATTGTGATGATTTTGGCTAACATTTAACAAAAAACCACCAATTCACTATCTCAACAAATTAGAATATGGTGACATGCCAATCAGCTAATCAACTCAAAACACCTGCAAAGGTTTCCTGAGCCTTCAAAATGGTCTCTCAGTTTGGTTCACTAGGCTACACGATCATGGGGAAGACTGCTGATCTGACAGTTGTCCAGAAGACAATCATTGACACCCTTCACAAGGAGGGTAAGCCACAAACATTCATTGCCAAAGAAGCTGGCTGTTCACAGAGTGCTGTAACCAAGCATGTTAACAGAAAGTTGAGTGGAAGGAAAAAGTTTGGAAGAAAAAGGTGCACAACCAACCGAGTGAACCGTAGCCTTATGAGGATTTTCAAGCAAAATCGTTTCAAGAATTTGCGTGAACTTCACAAGGAATAGACTGAGACTGGGGTCAAGGCATCAAGAACCACCACACACACAGACGTGTCAAGGAATTTGGCTACAGTTGTGTATTCCTCTTGTTAAGCCACTCCTGAAACACAGACAACGCCAGAGGCGTCTTACCTGGGCTAAGGAGCAGAAGAATGGGACTGTTGCCCAGTGGTCCAAAGTCCTCTTTTAAGATAAAAGTAAATTTTGCATTTCATTAGGAAATCAAGGTCCCATAGTCTGGAGGAAGAGTGGAGAGGCACAAAAACCATGTTGCTTGAAGTCCAGTGTAAAGTTTCCACAGTCTGTGATGATTGGGCTGCCCATGTCATCTGCTGGGGTCTTGGGTCCATTGGGTTTTTGAAAACAACATCAATGCACCGTTTAACCAAGAAATTTGGAGCACTTAATGCTTCTTCTGACTGACCAGCTTTTTGAAGATGCTGATTTCATTTTCCAGCAGGATTTGGCACCTGCCCACACTGCCAAAAGCACCAAAAGTTGGTTAAATGACCATGGTGTTGGTGTTGGTGTGCTTGACTGGCCAGCAAACACAACAGACCTGAACCCCATAGAGAATCTGTGGGGTATTGTCAAGAGGAAAATAAGAAACAAGAGACTAAAAAATGCAGATGAGCTGAAGGCCAATGTCAAAGAAACCTGGGCTTGCATACCAACTCAGCAGTGCCACAAACTGATCACCTCAATGCCACGCCGAATTGAGGCAGTAATTAAAGCAAAAGGAGCCCCACCAAGTATTGAGTACATGTACAATAAATGAGCATACTTTCCAGAAGGCCAACAATTCACTAAAAATGTTTTTTTATGTCTTATGAAGTATTCTAATTTGTTTTTGTTATATAGAGAGTTTCTTATTACATTTCATTGAAACACAAGAATGACACATGTGCATTACCGTGTTGTAACAATACTTACTATATACAGAAAGAAAAAGAAAACAAACAAAAACAAACACTAGGGGATCATATTACATAAAAAGTGTAAAGCACAAAACCAACAAGTATTCTAATTTGTTGAGATAGTGAATTGGTGGGTTTTTGTTAAATGTGAGCCCAAATCATCCCAATTAAAAGAACCAAAGACTTAAACTACTTCAGTCTGTGTGCACTGAATTTATTTAATACACGAGTTTCACAATTTGAGTTGAATTACTGAAATAAATGAACTTTTCCACGACATTCTAATTTATTGAGATGCACCTGTATTTATAAGATTTGAAGCACACTACAATTGCACATTCAGTAGAATTAAGTGCCCTTCTTAAATATCCATCTATTTATCTACAGTCTCTATCTGTGCAATGCATAGAGTGTTTACAGCTTATTACTTCTACTGAGCACACTGTCACATATTTGAGTGGATAATGCAGGTATGTTGCATTTCTCTCGATACACTGTAACAACCTGAGCGGCCCTGGTGACGCCAGAGCGCCCGAGAGAGGAGAGGGAGGCTTTGCAAGCATTAGAATTAGTCAAAGCTGCTTACCTCAACGTTTCCTTTATGAAAGTGCAACTGGCGAGCATTTACAGGCCACAGGCCGATATATCTGACTCGCACCGCGGGCGCAAGGCCAGAGAGCGCGCGAGTGAATGCGGCACGCTGCAGACTGCGTCGCACTGTCATCTCTCACCTCGCTCTTTAATGCTAACCATATGCCATCTGCTGTAACCCAGCCTGTGATACCCCTGTTCTGTTACGATGTGATAATAACTGACAGACACTGTCTGGATAAATAGTATTCTGAAGTTCGATTCGTTTGAGAGAATCGGTTCTCTCGGTCGGTTTGACTCGAAGAGCTAGTTCGCCGAGTCGTTTGTGGCGACACTCAAAAAGCTGCATTTTAAGTTTCATTTTTTTTAGTTTTATAGATTGTTTATGATTCAATCATGTCATCCACTAAAAGTTCTCCCTTACACGGTCAAGTCGCTAACGAACTCTGTGGGAATCGGTTCGATCGAATCACTAAAAAGAACCGGTTCAAAAGACGATTCGCTCGCGAAATGGACATCCGTGTAAATACAGATAAATAGCCCGCAGACGGCTCTAGTGCTTTAATGCCTCAACTCACAGATGCATCATGAAATTAAAGACCTTGAGTAACAGCCAGTTTGGTCTGTGTGAATCATACAGCCACCCCGTTTGAAAATAGTTGCCATTAGTGCCACTAAAAATATATATATATCTCTATTATATTATATTATATTATATATATATATATATTTATATACATACCGCAGTATAAAATACCACCGTCCCAATGCACTGCATAACTCAGTGCTAGTGCTATTTAACGGTTTCACGTGAAATTTTTGTTTTGGTGTATTTGGTGTCATCCAGCAGGGACTCCCTGAAAGTCAACGCAGCGTCGTGTCTAGGTATGTGCTTGTCCTGGTAAGTCATTCATTTAAACTCCGTTATCCGTCCTGTTAAAATCAACGTCTGTCAGTCAGATAACAGCAGCCTGCCTGGTCTACATGCGAATAAGTGCGAGGAGTTTGCAGCAGATTGCAGAATGTATTCGGTGAATAGCTGTGATTGAGAGCCCTACCTGGTTGACAACATCCATCTCGTCCGCCTTTCGCTGATAAGAGGATCAGTGGAGGTAGAGCGCCGCTACATCCGGGTCACCGCAGGAGCAGCGCTCACGATAATCTCTCGCTCAAGTCATGCTTGTCTGAAGAAATGAGGTGCTTTTTTTCAGGATGGGCAGCCTCGAATAATACAACAATAAATAACAATACTAAATTAAATATTTTGTCAGACATACAATGTTATTTCTTTATACTGTCAGTTCCCCCCCTTATTTTACTTCTACATAACACTGAACAATTGAAAATATTTTCGATAGATTGCATTTGAATTGTTTAAGTTCAACTGTACGGTAGGGAATTAAATGTCCATTATCTACACACATTTAGGTAGATTATGCATGATGTTGAAAAGTGAAACGTGTGAACTTTGTTCAGTGGAGATGCATCAATGCATAACTAACTAAATGCATTGACTGGCTTTCTGCTAATCCTCAACAGCCATCATTTTGAACAAAACACTGTAAAACAAGGCATTATAATACATGTAGACAGTACTGGTCACCCTGATATATTGATTTGTATAAGTTTTTTTTTTTTTTTTTTTTTTTTTCATATGTAGATCTGTTCATGCAGTATATTATTGATCAAGGTTTCCTGCGGAATTGGGCTACTTTAAAGGGGTCATATGGTGTTGCTAAAAAGAACATTATTGTGTGTATTTGGTGTAATGAAAAGTGTTTATGCGGTTTAAGGTTCAAAAAACATTATTTTCCACATACTGTACATTATTGTTTCTCCTCTATGCCCCGCCTTTCTGAAACGCTTAGATTTTTACAAAGCTCATCGGTCTGAAAAAACGAGGTGTGCTCTAATTGGCCAGCTTTCCAGTGCGTTGTGATTGGCCAAATACATCAAGGGTGTGACGGAAATGTTACGCCCCTTACCATATTGTGATGCCCTGTGCGGACGGCGCGACGAGACAAAAACATTAAAACCCAAACCCATTATAAGCGAGGCATTTGTAGCATTTAGTGGGGACATAATTATGGATTATAAATGACTTATACTGTCTTTTTACGCGTTCGTGCATCGTGCCGCGTAAACATAAAACAATGTCTGCATTTATGATCAGAGAAATTACAAACAACAAGTGCTACTCTACACTGCCCAAACCTCACGTTTGAATCGTCCCAGTGGCAAATTCTTTAAATATGAAAAACGTTACCACTTTAAAAATAAAGGTGCTTCACGATGCAATAGAAGAACCTTTTTGTCTAAATGGTTACATAAAAAAAACCTTTAACATCTGAAGAAACTTTCTGTTTCACAAAAGCTTCTTTATGGCGAAAGAAGGTTCTTCAGATTACAAAAACGAAAGAAAGAGATGGTTCTTTAAAGAAACTTTGACTGAATGGTTCTTTGTGGAACCAAAAAGGTTCTTCTATGGCATCGCTTTGAAGAAACTTTGAAGCACCTTTATTTTTAAGAGTGTACCCACAGTCTGTGCGTCAGAACAGCCGGCACTGTAGTCTCCTCTACCAGGATCAGGAAACAGTCCTAAATAAAATGCGCTGCACACATCTGAATATCTGGGTTGAACTGTTCTGGAACAGTGTTGTAAATACAAACTTAACCACTGAGTTCTAGCGTGTCCTCTTTTGGAAGGCCAAACAAAGTAGTTTGGTTTTACAACGAAACACACAGCGTCACACCACTCGAAGAAGGAGCGCTGGTTGGCTTGCGCAACAAAATGGACACAGGGCTGGACTCCGAACCCCTCCAGACTTCGGTCCACAGTGAAAGCCGATTCCGGCGCATCCACAGCGCAAAAAGTTGATGTATTTACCAGTGACCAGCAGGATCGCTTCCAGGCATGACGATAGCAGATATCATACCCTTTTGGAAGGCAAAACAAAAGTAGTTTGCTTTCACAACGAAAACACAGGTCTTCAGGCATGGCAGGCGGGCGGCAGCAACAACAATACTACAGCTAGAATTAAAGTTACGCCTTCTTTCTTTGTGTACACATTTGGGCGTCATTATGCTAATTTTCCACATAGTGATGTAGACATGTGGGGTGTGTTAGAACGAGGTGTTTTAGGTAGGCGTGGTTGACTCTTAACTTTTATAAAGAATATCTCATTGGATTTGAAAGATTAAAGTTTTTGCAACTTTACAGATCTTCTTTATGCACCAAGAGCTTGTAACACTCCAAAGAGAAAGGAAAAATTGAAATCGCATAATATGACCCCTTTAAACTGTTGCGACAGATTGTGACTTATAAAATATAAAATTTTCAGTTGTAATTAACTTGTAAAATTGAGAGTATATGTAACATGTATATGTATATAAAACAGTCTGTGTTTATGATATGACTATATAAATTGCCATATAGTGATTTTCCAATTTAAAATGTGACACAATCTCATAGCAACTCGTAACTATTTTACGTTTTAGCGAATAAATGGCTTAATCTGCTCATGCCCCAGTGAGGGTTATGTTGGCTTAGGGGCAGGCCTTCATGCTTACTTTTTCTAAAAATCGTATGTTACGATTCACATAGTACGAATTCATACAAAATCGCCACACCGTAAAATACATATGTTTTCCTGTGAGACCGGGTTGGTACTGTATAATACATAACAGTGACTGTATGGACTGTTTTAGGAATGGGAGTGACATTTTTTTGGGCTAATTTTAATTTGACGATAATTCCAGCGTTATGCTTCAGGTTTAATGGTGAGTGCAAGGTAAAATGTACGTAGGCTAGCTAAAATTTACAACAATGAAGGTAAACTAAGTTTCGAGAAAGACAATAGGACTTCTTGTCTCCAGTTCCAGCACTACAATTACAACACATCAGTAATGGGAAAGACAAGTTAGTTTTTTGGTAGTAAACCAAAAAAATTTACATGGAATAAAAATCAGGGGATTTTTACACAACACCGTTTTCAACGAAATATGCATTTTGGCCATTCATTTATACAAGATTTTGGGGGCCTGAAAACGAAACCTTTGAAAATGGGTTTCAAAATGCGAGGTTTTGAAAACTATACCGTTAGCATTTCTGTGAAAACCACAAAACATGAATTTGTGAAAATGGCGATGCACATGCGATGTGTTAAATCTATAGGAATGTGCAGGCGAAGTGACATCAACTACTGGCCTGGCATGCATAATACTGCGTTTTAGTTGTTTTCATGGATCCGTTTGAACAGGGATTGTTTTGACAACATTGCCGCATGCAAAACTTCTCATAAATGTAAAGTTTCAAGTTTAATTTATTTATAAAGCACATTTAAAAAACCTTGGTTGACCAAAGTGCTGTACAAAATGGTGTACGTTCATCACCCAAATTTAAAATAGACATTCACAGAACATTGAAAGTACAGGAACACAAATAGGTTTTAAAAAGACTTTTAAACTCAGACACTGTAGTCACTGTTCTGATAGATAATGGTAATTTATTCCATAATTTGGTTCTGGCTACTGCAAAAGATCTGTCACCCCTGCATTGCAATCTAGATCTGGGTACCTGTAAAAGATGACTGGCCTGTGATCAGAGTAATCTGGCAGGATTGTAATCAGCAATCAACTCTGAAAGGTATTGAGGAGCTAGATTTGTATTTGTATACAAACAACAAAATTTTTAATTAAATGAGATAAAGAAGATAAAGATAAAGCCACTAGCCAGTGCGGAAAACGTAAAATAGGCCTGATGTGGTCCCTTTTGCGACTGCCTATGAGCAAACATGCAGCTGCGTTTTGGACCAGTTGAAGTCTATGAAGACATGAGACAGGCAGCCCATGATACAGCAAATTGCAATAATCAAGCTGTGATGATATAAAAGCATGAATTACAATCTCTAAACACTTTCAGTTTAGGAAGGGATTACACCTTTAGCTTATCTTCAAAGGTGATAAAAATTGGAATTGACAACAGAATTGATTAGTTTGTTCAGCTTTAGGCCACTATCCAGAATAAAATCCAGATCCTTGACATCAAGTGAGCGATATGGAGTGAGAGAGCCCAAGTCTACAGCACTCAGATCAGTTTTCTCGGTAGGCCCAAACAGAACAATTTGTGTTTTGTCATCATTCAGGTGCAGAAAATTATTGGTTAGCCATGTTTACAATTCTTGGAGACAGGCTATTAATTGATTTATGGCAGACCTGTCTTTGCGCCTAAATGGTATGTAAAGCTGAGTATCATCTGCATAACAATGATACGACACACCATATCTCCTAAATATAGAACCAATGGGTAACATGTACAGTGAAAACCGCAACGGTGCCAAAGTTGAACCCTGAGGGACACCACATGTAACATGCGCTACAGTAGAAAAATGCTTGCCTATATTTACTGAGAATCTTCTGTTGGACAGAAAGGTCCGAAACCAGTTGAGTACAGTGCCTTTAACACCAATGCAGTGCTCCAAGCGAGACAGCAAGAGACCATGGTCAACAAAATCAAACGCAGAGCTGAGATCTAACATCATTAAGGCCATAGTATTACCAGCATCAGTAGACATTAAAATGTCATTAAAAACTTTCAAAAAGGCAGACTCTGTGCTGTGTAGGGTTTTAAAACCAGATTGAAAAACATCATAAATACTGTTACTATTCAAATAATTTTGCATCTGCATAAACACTATTTTTCCAAAACTTTTGATAAGAATGGCAGATTGGAGATTGGTATAAAATTTGAATAAACTTCAGGATCAGTTGAAGGCTTCTTAGGGATCGGTGACACAGAAGCAAGTTTAAAACAATCCGGAACAGTCCCTGTCAAAAGGCAGTTGTTTATGATATCCACTAAATCAGGTCTGATTGTATCAAAAATTTGTTCTACATATCGTGAAGGCAAAGCATTGTAGGAAACTTTTTCCTCGTCGAAGTAGAAACCAGGAGACTTTGGGATATCTTTCATACAGAAGTCACTCTTTATTGAGAACTCGCTGTGCGTCGCTGCAGTCATCCAAGTCTGATTATAGCTCAGCACAGTAGAGTTTATACTTTTCAAGGGGGAGGGATACATAGAGGTTGAGACAATCTAAACAAAACATCAAATGCAATACAGGAATCAGCCCATTACCAGAATTTCTCCAGCCCTGATCTCATCAGCATAACAGTGTCATTCAAATGCATAGGTAATAATCCAATCAGTCTGACAGTCCTAATACCATCAGCATAACTACTCAAAGACTGGGGCAGAGGCACCAAGAGCCATTACAAACAAAAGGTGATTGTCTCAGTAATCTGGTTCATTTTACTAACAATAAGAGAACAGGAACAGACAGGAACCTCTTGCCACACCTTACTTAAGACAATCATTTGTCCGATGCAATTTACCCTAAACGACTTCACCTTAGTTTTTCATGTGATGCTATGTCAGAACATAGGATCAGCATATTTTAAACAGATTCTTAAATTTGTAATCCCACAATTCCCCCTTTGAGAGTTCTAATAACTCTCACAAAATACAGATTTAGACACTTAAAAGTTCATTCTTGTAACCTGTGATCGTTACAGGCACATAGCACTTGCTCTATGTTGATTGTCTCTAGTGACGAACGGCATGTTGACACAGAAACAAACATGCAGCTAGGGTCCGTGAAGTTCTTACGGGTAATAGTCTTTTCTGGTTGGAACTGTCATTTCCTCGTGATGGGCGTGGGTCATTTGTTGAATGAAACACTTCATACTGTGGACGCAAAGATAGTACACCAGTAGGAAAAACAACAGCAGAATTGCTATTTCCTTGATCCACAGCCAGGGTTTTCCTAACAGGTTTCCGAACCATGAAGACTTATCTTCAGTCATCTGGTGTAATTTTGCTGAAAGATCAAGAAAGTCAATCTTGATCATGTTGATGACTGAAGTTCCCGTATGTGATTCTCTGCATTGTGTATTTAATTTTTCTTCCGTGACAGTTGGCTTGGTAGGGGGTCTAGTTGTCTTTCAGAGGTGGTGGCTTCATACATAGGTGATGAGGTCGGTGCGTATGGGTCTCGGGACAGCCATCAAGTGGTATCTGCACAGAGTAAGAAAGAAAACAAAAGACGACAGAGCAGTATTTGTTGTAAAAGACTGCAAACGGGACAGCCATCAAGTGGTATCTGTGCAGAGTAAGAAAGAAAACAAAAGACGACAGAGCAGTATTTGTTGTAAAAGACTGCAAACGCTAGGGTTGTACCCTTTGTTCGATCTGAGTCTGCTATTGTTGTTCCTTCTTTCCCTATTTCTTAATTCCTGCGACACCTAAAGAACAGTGAGGTAAGGATGGACTAGTGGATGGGGAAGGCCTATGAGGGATTCTTCACCCAGGATTGGCCCCCGAAGCCTGTTGCATTCGGTTCTTTCCTGGGCTCCTCACTGGTCCGTGTGTCCTATCCTATCCCTGTAGGTGGAGGAACAACTTTACAGTGGGACACATGAGTCCAGGTTTTCCTTCCCTGACACAACACTGCAGCTGGTGTAATCAACATCACTTGATGTGGTCCGTGCCACTTAGGCTCTAACGGCTTGTTTCTGAATGACTTTATCATGCAACAAACAACTCCAATTCTGCATTCTCTATGGGAGTTTCTGTTATTTCACCTGTAGCTGCGTATGTGAGCGTAACACAATCATGAGTCATTTCTTCTTCATCCTCTAACACAACTTCAGTCATTGCAGACATCATACATGAGGATGGGTTCGTGACTGACGCACGCTGTAAAACAATGTTCAGGGCTGCGAGGGTTGTTAACCAATTTCCCCAATGAGAGGAGGTGACAAAAGTGACTTTTGCTTGATTCATTAGTGCGGACACTGCATGAGGGCACATTACGTTTACAGTCTGTCTGTTAGCCAATTTTGTAGGAATTACTGTAATTACTGCACCTGTATCAAGCAAAAAATCAATCTCTCTTGTATGCTACCTTTCACAAAAATTATTTTGTCATTGTGATGGATTACAGGGGAAATTAAGCACTCACAGCCCTAACAGTTAACACCTGAGCAAGCTGCTCCAACAGTTCGGTGAAGTGGGGAGGGGCTGCTTCAAAGTAGTAAGTAGACTGAGTAGGAGCTGAGTAAAGCTGTTCATTTCTCCTAATGTCTTCTTGCTTTTCCTACACTCTTTCATCCAGTGTCCAGGTTTACCACAGAAATGACAACTGCCCTCCCTCTTAGGACTTTTACGTTTCTGTCGGTTCTCTGTGTTGACCTGAAAGGATACTGCTGCAATCTTTACTCTGGCTTTAACATCAGAGTCTCTTTCCCATGTAGCTAACCTGTCCAAGTTGTTTTGCAAACTTCCAGTGGACCAGGTTAGATCTAAGAACGGCAAAGCAGATCTGTACTCTGATAAAAGGCCATCAAACCATGCTCGAACTAGTGGTCCTTTATGATCCAGTACCTTCTCTGGAGTGTCAGCTATTCCACTGTATGCTGCAGCTGACTGACAAAACCTTTCAGTGTATTCACTCACAGTTTCTTCTTTCCTTTGCACACAATTAGTGATTCTGGACCAGTCTATTTTGGGTCCCATGATATTCTTTAGAATTTTCAAAACACCTTCTCTCAAATCGCCTTTACTGGCATGTTGTAGTTCAGAAGTAACAGCAGACTCAAAACTGTTGAATTCAGATTCAGTTAGAATTTGTGACATCAGCTGTGTGACTTCTGCTAACGACATGTCGTAGAGACGCATTTTGCTGATCAATGGTCTTCTAAATTCAGAAAAATGTGTGCGTGCTGAGGGTAAGCTCTGGGATAGTCTCTCTATATCTTTAGGTCCTAGTGCTTTGGCAACAGCTTGTACTTGGACAACAGAAGAGTTGGGAGGAACACTTTCAATTCCCTCAAATCCCTGAGATCTTCTCGTAGCGCCACATACCTTCACTGAATCTACAGGCACATCAGTTACTGATTGGATGGCTACATTTGTTTCAAAGAAAGCTTGTAAGTCAGGAAATTGTTATCAGGCTGATTAACTTCCACATCAGTTTTTTCTGCAGCTTTGTTGCGGTTCATTCTCTTAGTCACAGAGGATACTCTAGCATGGAGCTCTTTGTTCTGTTCCTCTAGCTTTAAGTTACGCTGAGACTGTTGTGTAGCTAGCGCTAAACCAAATTCTCTGTGGCAGCAGATAATGCCTTTCACATTGTTCTTGCGTATACATACTCCTAGTACCTTTTTACACTCATCTACAGACCAAGTCTTGTCAGGATGGATCTCATATTTCTTTGTTAGTTCCTTTAACTTTCTCAGTGCTAAAAAATTTTTAGGGGTTTTTTGTTTTGTTTCAAAAAAAAATTTTCTGATTTGCACTCCTAACAGTGATTTGAAATCACTATCTGACCACAAAGGAGTCGCAAGACCACCTTTTTCAGTTGTGGGGATCAGTCTAGCATTCTTTCTAAACATTTTGTTAGTTTCTTTGTTACCACACAATCAAAACACTAAAACTTCTCTGATCAACAGAGGGTACGCTTGTTAACACATCAACTATTGTTAACCTTCCTTGGCAAAGCAGAGGATAACACAAATTATTAGCACTTTACGCTAAACTTCCCTGCTTAACTTCACTTCTTCTCTGCCGAAACAGAGGGTAACAAATATTAGCACGTAATGTTAATCTTCCCTGTTTTAACAGAGGATAACCAATTCTTCCCTGCCGAAACAGAGGATAGCCTTCATCTCTAAAATACAATTTTGTTTTAGAGGATAACTTAGTTAACCAAACCCTACAGCTGTCTGTTAACTCTTCTCTGACGGCGCAGAGGATAACACAAATTATACTGGTCTTAAAGGTTCTTTTGGATAGAGTGGAACTCACCAACCCTTGGTTGTACAGAAAGATTCAGTCTGGAACTTAGTCAGATCTTTGTTGAGCTTGAAGTTTCAATCTGGATTCAGGTGAGGAGCTCTATCCGGGTCACGGTGCCAAAACTGTAGGATACTTTTTCCTCGTCGAAGCAGAGACCAGGAGACTTTGGGATATCTTTCATACAGAAGTCACTCTTTATTGAGAACTCGCTGTGCGTCGCTGCAGTCATCCAAGTCTGACTAACGTAGTGATACATTGTGTTTATATACATTTTAAGGGGGCGGGATACATTCAGTAGAGGTGGAGACAATCTAACCCATAGCATGCAAATGCAATACAGGAATCAGCCTGTTACCGGAATTTCTCCAGCCCTGATCTCATCAGCATAACAGTGTCATTCAAATGCATAGGTGCTAATCCAATCAGTCTGACAGTCCTAATACCATCAGCATAACTACTCAAAGACTGGGGCAGAGGCACCAAGAGCCATTACAAACAAAAGGTGATCGTCTCAGTAATCTGGTTCATTTGACTAACAATAAGAGAACAGAAACAGACAGGAACCTCTTGCACAACCTTGCTTAGACAATCATTTAGTCCATGCACTTTACCCTAAACGACTTCACCCTTAGTTTTTCATGTGATGCTATGTCAGAACATAGGATCAGCATATTTTAAACAGATTCTTAAATTTGTAATCCCACAGCATCATGAGGGGAAAAGGTGGATTTTAATTTTAGAGTGATTTCTTTACATGTCTGTAAAGAAACTAATTCAAATCCACTCCATTGAGTAGTGGATAAAATGGGGTCTGGAATAGAATTCGCCATCATAGATAAATGAGCCCAGGAATTTAACTTTATCTAAGAAGTACTTAAGAAAGTTTTCACATAAGAAGAAATCTCTGGAAATTGGGGGATTTAAAACAAGGGAGTCAATAGTTGAAAATAGAATTCTAGAAGAGTAAGAGTTTTTGATAATTGTGCAAGGAGTCTTTCAGCATTTAATAAACTTTAAGCCCATCCTTCTTCCACTTGTGTTCACACTGGTGATATTGCTGTTTAAGCACCTGAATATCGCTGTTCATTCATGGTTGGGATTTACGTTAAAGATTGATAAGCTTTTGAGGTGCAATAATGTCTAAGATATCACAACATCTGTTATTGAACAATCGCATCTGATCATCAACATTCAAGTGGGAAGAAACAAGATCTAAAGTAAGTGGTTGGTATTGCTCCAGATACATCTTAGAAAATGCATTACTGGATTGAGCAGTCAGAGTACGAGACCAGCATGCTTCAGTTGGTATAGTACTAGGTAGAGAAGGAAGAAGAGTAATGAACAGCACTGATTTATGATCAGAGAAGGAAGTGTCACTAGTGACAACATCAGCAATAGACAAACCATAAGTCAATATCATATCTAATGTATGACCAAGACAGTTGCGGGGAATCTCATTGAACATGAGACGATCTGCTTAGTGAGCGCAGATTACTATGGTCGGCCTTCTTTCGCCGAATCCAAGGGGAGTTGGGTCGTGAAAGGTAGACAGGCGAGTCCTGCAAGTTAGAAGTCAAGTCTACACACAGTAGAATCCTGTGGAGAGTGGCAGTAAAAAGACATGGGAGACAGTAAAAAGAATAGAAACACAACAAATAGCACAGAGAGTATGGATGGGCGATACCACTTATTTTGTTTTCGATATGATACCGATACTTTTAAAGGCCAGTATCATCGATATCGATACCCATATGATACTTTTGAACTGAACTTTTAAATTATGAAATTTATGAAATTATTAAATTACTAAGAGTAAAATGGGTAATGATACCCACTTAACTTTATATCTGAAACACATTTTAACATTCAATATGCCTTAATTGCAACTTACTAGGTTGTATTTTTGTTTACACATGGTTAAAATATGTTTACTGTACCATGGAAATCAAATAATATAGTTGAACTACGGTCACTTTAGTAAAACCACCATGGTTCATTTTCATGAGGGACTGCCAATGAAAGGCTGTTGCATGCATACAGTATAACATTTTTATTCTGACAGCTATGATTTGTATTAACATTACAGAATAAAACATGATCAATATGAACTTTTAACGTTCAGTTTAAATAAATGTAATTGCACAAACATTTTCAGTTTGTTTATTGTGAAATAACTCAAACATATATGTTTTTTCTGTCCTCTGATAAGAATTGTTCTGGGCTGTCATCAGGGATGAGCAGTATTTCAGATACATGTATTTAAAATACTTATTTGAAATGCAAAATACTATTTTGTATTTTAAAGCCTTTGGAAAAAATCTAATGTAATTTGTATTTAAATACATTTAAGATTAGTATTTTTGTTTTTTCAAAATATATAAAATACTTTGTGCCAGTCTTTATCAGGGTGCTGATTTTGTGCATCAACTAGTTCAGACACGCACCCTCCCCTGCCCTGAAACCCGACATTAATCACGTGAGCTGCAGCTGTACAGCTCCATTCAGCATTGGGTGAGTGACTTTTCTGGAATAAGATAAGATGAGGATGTCATGGTTAATTGTACTTGTTGATTAAAGTTAAAATAGTGCATCATTCAGATTTGCCTTCGGGTTAATATGAAAGAAGAAAAGAGCACCGAATAGTTTTAGCCAATCAGTTTTTATAGTTAATCGGTTGTTGTTTTTATCAACTAGCTTGTCAAATGTGTTTAAAGCATTACTGCATGTTAGGGCTGAGTGATATAACAATACATATCATGGCGATGATATAAAGTGTGAATAGTTCAATCAACTGTGAATTGATTGAACTTTTTCTAAATCGTTTACATAGAAAAAGGCCTATATATCTGTAAGCAAATATATCTGTGTAGCTTTTAGTGGGAAAACGTTGGAGTGGAAAAAGAAGCACGGACGAATGGTCGTCGTTGCTTGGTGCAATCACACTTATTATAAGTGCAGTGTGCCGCAAAAGGAAATTCAAGTTCACTCTGGCAGGCAGTTTTTTGTGCACGCTCCAAGACGGAGTGGAACGGCGACAAGTAGGCCTACACCTCTGACTAAAGGCCCTTTCCACACGGACCAGCATGCGGTGTCATCACCCGTGCATCTGCCGTTTTTCCCTTGATTGAAGCGGTTTGTGCAGTTGAAGCCTTGTTCATACTTTGCCTGCCTCTACACCGCAAACTTGCACTCCGCTCTAAAAGGTTGCAGCTTTTTTGACACTTGCTTGACACTTTTTACACTTGATTGCCATTGTATAATTCTGTGAAACGACAGGGGGGCAACTTGAAGTCAATTGTTTCTCCAAACCATCAGAAATCAGCGGTGAGAGGAAGTAGTTTGCAGAGTAGTTTGTCAAACAATAATTTCTTGAGAAGTTTATGAATAATGATACTGATTGAACAATACTGATTACAATACTGATACAAACACTGATGAACGGTACACCACAAAAAATATCTTCAGCTTTTGGTTTTATTGTTTACTTATTCTTACCAGGATGGACATGGCAACCAATGCACCAACACCTCTTTACGTCCCTGTGAATTAGGTAATCATCATTACAGTTTCATCTTTATACGTTATTACATCACTTATTAATTTTTTTAAGCATTTAACGTAACTCAACAAAAACTTTTAACAAAGCACCATTGAAAGCCACCGTCCCACCATCCTCATGTGGCATTACTGTGGTACAACAACACCACCAGCACAAAAACAGAGACGGTTAGCTGCAGGTCGGAGTAATGGGCGTACCGAAAGGTGGCATGCTGAAAGGTGAATGCTACAACAGAAACTAACCCCTAACCCTACAACTAACCTTAACAGACAGCTTTCACTACCAATTATATAGACCTTTCTCTATGCCCCAACCTTTCTCCACACCCAATGCTCCAACCTGCCATGACCCACACCTGCAAAAACGCACTAAAGCAGGTTTTGTCATCAAAGCATGCAATCTGAAATTTGAATTCCAATTCATCATTTAGGATTCTTATCTTAACCAAAACTGACCCATAAATGCCACCCAAGCAAAGCCTAACAGACTGAGGAGCAACTTCAACAACTGCAGTTAATATATTCAAAAGCAATGGAAATACACACCTGAACTTTACGGTATATAGTTAGATTGTGTGTTATATTCATATTACACTGTAGAAGCCAACACTGTAGTACTGTACATAGCATTTTATATTGATACATTAATTTTCAATTCTTCACCTTGTTTATTTATTGTTTGTGTACGAGTGTGTGATCTTGTGTGATCTTCTACACTGCCTGTACTCATACTGTAGTCCAGGGGTGGGGAACGTTGATCCTGGAGGGCCACTGTCCTGCAGAGTTTAGCTCCAACCCTAATTAAACACACCTGAAGCTAATCAAGGTCTTCAGGATTACTAGAAAATCACAGGTAGGTTTGTTTGATTATGGTTGGAGCTAAACTCTGCAGTATACTGGCCTTCCAGGATCAATGTTCCCCACCCCTGCTGTAGTCAGTAAGCAAATAAGAATTCCATTGCAGAGGTTTATTTTTTTGCAATAAAGTACCCTACACATTAGCATACATTCAATGTGGAGTTCTTAACATTACAACAGAGCTAAATATTTTGGGATACTGATCCATTCATTACTTGAGCAAAAACATTAATTAATTACTTAACTTAATAATGAATTTGAATAATTTACTGTACATCAGGAGTGTCCAAACTGGGTCCTGGAGGGCCACTGTCCTGCATAGTTTAGCTCCATCCCCAATCAAACACACCTGAACCAGCTAATCCATGTGTTCAGGGTTGCTTGATAATTACAGAGAGGTGTGCTGGAGCAGGGTTGGAGCTGAAATCTGCAGGACTGTAGCTCTCCAGGAGCAGGGTTGGACACCCCTGATGTAGACTGAAAAGTCCCTGATATATTGAACACACATAACAGATTGTCGATAAGATTAATACCCACATGTTCGAGCGTTTCTGGATACAGATTCCACTGGAAATACATCCCGAGATGCATGGAATGGACATCCTGTACAAATGTCAAATGTCTAAATTACTTAATAACTAGAACAGAGAATGTCTAAAAGTTAAAATGCAAAACATGTGTTTAAATCTAAGCACACGACACAAATAAAACATCAATATAATGAGACCTTTCCAAATGGATGACAATGTGTAAAAGACTAGCCATGCAAAGAGCTAAACCACTGGTCTCAAACTCAGTTCCTAGAGGGCCACAACTCTGCAGAGTTTTGCTCCAACCGTAATGAAAGACACCTATCCTCTAATTAAGGTCTTCAGCATTACTAGAAGCTTCCAAGCAGGTGTGAGTTGGAGCTGGTGGTAGCTAAACTGTGCAAGGCTGTGGTCCTTTCAGTTTGAGACCACTGAAAACTGTATTGTATAACAGTTTATACTTGTGTCTGTCTTTTTTTGGTGCTTTGCTGCCATGTTGACCACTGACTTGCTGTGAAGTAAAAAAAAAAAAATGTTTATCCTTAGTTCAAGGACATGTCAAAGAACAGTTTTCATTGAGCCCGAGTTCACATTGCTCCTTGCTCATTGTACTGGCTTTACAAGTCATTTCACTCTGCGCTCATCTTTGAAATGCCTTTGAAAGTGCAGCTCCTATCTCTCTGAATGGGGTAACGTTAAATTCTCAAACTGTTCACGAAGATTATAATTAAATTTCAGATTTGAAATCACCAATAACATCCTACAACAACGGTCTCATAATTTTTGTAACTATGTTCATAAAGCATTTTAAAAAAAGTACTTTTCAGACTGCCGCAGCCAATGCGCACGCGTTTCTCAGAATAAACTATAGCAACCGGAGCTTCTAAAAGCAGTTGGGATGTATCAACGATTGGCTCTTTTATTTAGAAGGTGGGACTAATTCGCCATGTTGTGCGTTACACTTTCTCACATTGATGAGTAATAGGAGTGTAACATTTTCCTAGAGTCTTTGCTTCACCCCATCTTTTTCTACTCACCAATCTGTTTTTAATATGACTGCCTCTATCTCTCTTCTGTCTTCCATTTCATTCATCTTAAGTGCAATAATCTTTATTTTCTCTGCCTGTTTCTTCATTCCTTTGCCTGTGTAGTCTTTTTAGTCACTTTCATCTCTCCTTCTTCCTCAAAAGGCCTCTCCGGTTCCCCCCCCCACACACTTTCTGTCTGTTGTCCTTCGATCTGCTCTTTATCCTCCAATCTTCCCTTCATCCTCACTTCTACATTGTTCTCTGATAAAATGTCCTCTTCATCTTCTACGACCTCTTTTAAGTCTGGACTCTCTGTCCTATCAGCTTCTGTGACCTCTTGTTCTTTTTCTGGACTCAAACCTTAAAAGGTACCATCAAAGTCATATTAAAATGCATTAAAAAAACAAAACTTTGAAATAAAGTGCAGTTTAACATAGAAACTTGTAAAGCTACAGAACCTACTGTACATATTAAAATATTAGACAAACATTTAAGTATCAGTGCTTGCAAGTATGATTTACCTTGTAAAATATGCTCAAAGAGTATGAGCATTTTTTCCATCACCTTATGTCCCTCAGGTGGGAACTCAAAGGGACACTGGACCTCTGCTGTCCACTTATGGGCCTTTGAACATTTCCCCAGCAGAAGAAGAGGAACATATCCCAGAGCTTTAAGCTTTTCCATCTAAAATATAAGAATGTCCAATAGTACAGCTTATAAAAATGGTTCATAATAATTCTGAAAGAAACCGTTTATAAAAATCTGCGTAGCCTCGTGTCACCCCAAGCCAACATGTTTTTTTTTTTGCTTTAACACAAAAACAGAGATTTTTTTTTTTAAATGTCCAGGCTTATTATTTATATTATACCATACAAACATTCTAAAAGGCTATTCACACTGTCAACATTCAACAGTATCCAAAAACACAACTTGTGAGGTGATGAAATTAGGATGCTGAACATTGCTTACCATGATGGCTAAATTGTCAAGGACTTTTGACTGATTCCGTGACTTAACTGTTGTTTTAGCCCACTGATGGGCTTGGTCACCACATTTTGCCAAACGCACTGTTTATAATAATGAAATTTCTCTCCCATTTAAAATTCTTATTCTCCAATGAAAGCTTAGATTTATGTGAAATTTTTAAATAAAAGATCAAAAGGATTAATAATGCAGATTTATTTTCACAGCCTTCTTTTATCATATTTACCAAGGGTATGAAAAATTTTGAGCACAACTGTAAGTGATTTGTCCAGTTTTCTCATCAAGAGGAAAGAATCTTTGGTCCAGATGAGACAGAGAACTTATGGGCCTAAATATACAACATTTTTGTTGTTGAAAATTGTATTCAAAGAGTTTTTGACTACATTTTTTACATCTTAAAACGTTTTTACAGACATGCTGTAGAGACATTGATGGTCAATAATTAATTAATTAATTTTCTTTTCTTTTATTCTGGTAGGCTAAATTTATTTGAGATTTATTTTATATTCTTGTACTTTTATCTCTTGTGTGCGGAAGTTCTAAGCGGCCATGCATTATATTTTTTTTCCTTCTTGTTTTCTCCCCTCGTTATAACGACTTGATTTTCTCGTTATATCGACATAACGAGAGTTGTTTTCTCGTTATAACGACTTATTTTCTCGTTATATCGACATAACGAGAGTTGTTTTCTCGTTATAACGACTTCATTTTCTTGTTATATCGACATAACGAGAGTTTTTTTCCTCGTTATAACGACTTAATTTTCTCGTGATCTCGACATAATGGGAGTTGTTTTCTTGTTATAACGACTTATTTTCTCGTTTTATTGACATAACGAGAGTTGTTTTCTCGTTATAACGACTTAATTTTCTCGTTATATCGACATAACGAGAGTTGTTTTCTCGTTATAACGACTTAATTTTCTCGTTATATCGACATAACGAGAGTTGTTTTCTCGTTATAACGACTTATTTTCTCGTTATATCGACATAACGAGAGTTGTTTTCTCGTTATAATGACTTAAATTTCTCATTATATCGACATAACGAGAGTTGTTTTCTCATTATAACGACTTTATTTTCTCGTTATATCGACATAACGGGAGTTGTTTTCTCGTTATAACGACATAATTTTCCTGTCCCTCGTTATATACATAACGAGAGTTGTTTTCTCGTTATAACGACTTAATTTTCTCGTTATATCGACATAACGAGAGTTGTTTTCTCGTTATAACGACTTAATTTCTCGTGATCTCGACATAAAAAAGTTGTTCTCTAAGTTACAAAACTGCGCCAACAGGTGGCCCTATTGACCTGAATATAACTGATGGGGTGTTGTAGGCTATACTGTATCCACTTTACTGTACGCGTTTGGGATAGAATATGAACGACCTCGTGATCGCTATAATTTGTACAGTATTGTTCATTAGGCTACTGACATTTAATTCATTCATAAATGTTAAATGCTTGAATCAATATGACTATTTTGTGTATTAAGTTCTTGCTAGATGCATGAGTTTCACCAACGCGTTCTGTGTCATAAAATAATAACTGCTTATTAAAACCAAGGTTGACGTCACTGTATTCTGTTTGCACCTATATCTTTATTTGTGCTTCTTTGAGGTACATTATTGTTAGTTAATAAGCGGGTGTTCTGTTTATCTACAGTAGGACAGGCTTCAACGACGTAGGCTATTTGTAATGTGCCTCTTTTCCTTATTATTAATC
>JADLZN010000373.1:272693-537693 GCA_018155175.1 Sinocyclocheilus anophthalmus | reverse complement strand
AGGTGCATCTCAGTAAATTAGAATGTCATGGAAAAGTTTGTTCATTTATTTCAGTAATTCAACTCTGTTGAATTACTGAAAGTAGTAGTTTAAGTAGAAAGTAGTAGTTTAATTACTGAAGTAGTTTAAGTCTTTGGTTCTTTTAATTGTGATGATTTTGGCTCACTTTTAACAAAAACCCACCAATTCACTAGCTCAACAAATTATAATACTCATAAGACCAATAAAAAAAAATTTTTGTGAATTGTTGGCCTTCTGGAAAGTATGTTCATTTACTGTTCATGTACTCAATACTTGGTAGGGGCTTTTTTTGCTTTAATTACTGCCTCAATTTGGCATGGAGGTGATCAGTTTGTGGCCCTGCTGAGGTGGTATGGAAGCCCAGGTTTGACAGTGGCCTTCAGCTCATCTGCTTTTTTTTGGTCTCTTGTTTCTTATTTTCTTCTTGACAATACCCCATAGATTTTCTGTGGGGTTCAGGTCTGGTGAGTTTTCTTGCCAGTCAAGCACACCAACACCATGGTCATTTAACCAACTTTGGGTGCTTTTGGCAGTGTGGGCAGGTGCCAAATCCTGCTGAAAATGAAATCAGCATCTTCAAAAAGCTGGCAAGAGAAGGTAGGCAATGAAGGGCTTCCACATTTCTTGTTAAACGGGTGCAGTGACGTTGGTTTTTCAAAAAACACCAACACCAGCAGATGACATTGCACCAAATCATCACAGACTGTGGAAATTCAACACTGGACTTCAAGCAACTTGGGCTATGAGCTTCTCCACCCGTCCTCCAGACTCTAGGACCTTGGTTTCCAATGAAATACAAAACTTGCTCTCTCTGAAAAGAGGCCTTTGGACCACTGGGCAACAGTCCAGTTATTCTTTTCCTTAGCCCAGGTAAGACGCCTTTGATGTTGTCTGTGGTTCAGGAGTGGTTTAACAAGAGGAATATGACAACTGTAGCAAAATTCCTTGGCACGTCTGTGTGTGGGTGGCTCTTGATGCCTTGACCCCAGCCTCAGTCCATTCCCTGTGAAGTTCACTCAAATTCTTGAATCAATTTTGCTTGACAATTCTCATAAGGCTGCGGTTCTCTCGGTTTTTGTGCATCTTTTTCTTCCACACTTTTCTCAACTTTCTGTTAACATGCTTGGATACCGCACTCTGTGAACAGCCAGCTTCTCTGGCAATGAATGTTTGTGGCTTACCCTCCTTGTGAAGGGTGTCAATGATTGCCTTCTGGACAACTGTCAGATCAGCAGTCTTCCTCATGATTTTGAAGGCTCAGGAAAGCTTTGCAGGTGTTTTGAGTTGATTCGCTGATTGGCATGTCATATTCTAATTTGTTGAGATAGTGAATTGGTGGGTTTTTGTGAAATGTGAGCCAAAATCATCACAATTAAAAGAACCAAAGACTTAAACTACTTCAGTCTGTGTGCACTGAATTTATTTAATACACGAGTTTCACAATTTGAGTTGAATTACTGAAATAAATGAACTTTTCCACGACATTCTAATTTATTGAGATGCACCTGTATATTCTTTTTCCAAGGTTTGCATGACTGTGACTCTAAAAGTATTCACGCTATCTTAATATCCTTCTAGATTCTCATTCTTAATAGACTTTCCTTTTGAAATCTTACTTTCCAAGGCCCATATAGTTCACTGTAATTTAAGAGACATAAAGGCAATTTTAAGCAAACTGAAACATAGGGTGCACAAAATATTTGTTTGAGATTATAATATGCTCTCCTTTAATGGAAAATATATTATATTTCTGAAGAGAATTGTTAGAAAAAATAAATACTGTTATCATCAATGGACATGAAATGTATCCTAAATTGTAGAATGGCTCATGAGCAAGAGTAATACTGATGCTGGACTAAGCAAACACCATAGATAATGGATCTCTGTTTTCTCAGGAAGCCCATTTCAGTGATATCTGTCAGGCGGTTGGGTTTGTTTTATGTGTGGTATTCCAAAAAGTGCTTACAACAGCTATAAATCCGGACATCCATTTGTGAGAATGCTGCTGTGCGTTTTGCTATGTTTATAGCAGAACCTGAAGGCGTCTTAATAGTGCTCATGCTCTTTTCATTCTTCAGGCAGTTGTTCAGAATAGATGGAGTCAAGAGTGTCTTCTTCGGCTCTGACTTCATAACCATTACTAAGGTAAAGATCCGGCATTTTTAACAGTATTATAATCTAACTTTATTTTTAAGCATTCTATCTCTTTATCCTCCAGGCTGATGGTCAAACAGAGTGGAAAGTGATCAAACCGGACGTCTTCGCCACCATTATGGACTTCTTCACCTCTGGACTTCCTGTTGTCAACGAGGCAGATGCCCCACGTGCCGACACAGGTTAAACATTGCTTTCCCTTCTTTACTTCTCATCTTAACATCCTCACTAAATCCAAGATTGTTGAAAATGTTGTATATGCCATACATCTGCAGCTCCTTCTGAGGATGACGATGAGGTGGTGGCCATGATTAAAGAATTGCTGGACACACGCATAAGGTACCGCAGTAAATTACTGCACTTTTGTTAATGCAGGCTTTAAATGAACTTTTTTTTATGTTGCATACAAATTTAGTAGGTCATGTAAGTAAGTTCTCAAATCTCAAAAAGTGAGCTGCCTATAAAACCAGCATCCAAACTGAAACAGAACCACAGAAATGATTGATTTGTGACATTCTACAAAGGCAGCAACTTGCATTAAGCATAAATATACACATAGTAGCACATACAAATATTGGGTAAATGGTCAGTGTAACTATTTAAATATTAAACTGAAACAGAGCCACCTCTAATAAGCATAACTAGGCCTATACATGAAGTAGCAAACACAAATATTAGGTAAATGGTCATTTTTTTATTAGTAAAGTATTAATATTGAATCTTTATAAATATTAAATAAAATGTATTTATAGGCAATGTTTATCTTGCGTTGTCTGCCACCTTGGATTTATGGTTACCCCTGAGCTTCTTACATTTAAAAAATGTATGCAATGCTCCGTTAGAATATGACCAAAGCAAGGTATCGTTGAGCTTTCTCGGTTTTTGTTTAACTTATACATTACCATCCACAAATTTACTTTTTCTAATACTTTTGAAATTAATACTTTTATTCGGCAAGGATGCAATAAGTTTATCGAAAGTGACAGTAAAGACATTTATGATGTTACAAAACATTTCAGTTTCTAAGAAATGCTGTTTTTTGCAACTTTGTAATCATCAAAGATCCTAAAAATGAATCATGGTTTCCACAAAAATATGCAGCAGTAAAACTGTTTTCAGCATTGATAATAATCGTGTTTCTTGAGCAGCAAATCAGCATATCAGAATGATTTCTGAAGGATCATGTGACACTGAAGACTGGAGGAGTGATGCTGAAAATTCAGCTTTACATCACAGGAATAAATATATAAAAATATATTGTAATTGGTGAGCAGAAGAGACTACGGTGTTGTACTGTTAAGCTGCTTCATTCTAAATAGAAAATTTTTGCGCAACAGGAATAGACACATGGACTAATATGTCACATGGACTATTTTAACAATGTCCTACCTTTCTGGGCTTTGAACTTGTCAGTTGCATTGCTGTCTATGGAGGTTCAGAAAGCTCTCGGATTTCATCAAAAATACCTTAATTTGTGTTCCAAAGATGAGCGAAGGTATGGAAGCCTGTGTCCGCCACTGAATAAAAAAAAAATTTTTTTTTATCTCACAATTGACTTTTTTTTCACACAATTTTTTATTCAGTGGCGGAAACGGGCTTCCATACGAAGGTCTTATGGGTTTGGAATGACATGAGGTTGAGGAATTAATGACAGACTCTATTTGCATGTGTACTTCAGGCCCACAGTGCAGGAGGATGGTGGTGACGTGTTGTATTGGGGTTTCGAGGATGGCATTGTAAAGCTGAAGCTGCAGGGTTCCTGCACCAGCTGTCCCAGCTCCATCATCACGCTGAAGAGCGGCATCCAGAACATGCTGCAATTCTACGTTCCCGAGGTGGAAGGAGTCGAGCAGGTGAGGAGTTAGAACTTGGGGGGGGGTGAGGAGGGGGTGAGGGGTTGGGGGGGGATATCCGCTCTCAAGTTGTTTCAAACCTGTGTGACTTTCTTCCTTCTGTGGAACATGAAAAGATGTGTTGAAGAATGCGGGTAACCAAAGAGTTTCGGTTCTCATAGACTTCCATTGTACTTTTTGGCCACACGATGGATGCCAATGGGAACCAAAGCTGTTTGGTAACCAACATTCTTCAAATATTTTTTTACCTGCTTCATGAGAAAGTCATACAAGTTTGGAATGACATGAAGGTGGGTAAATGATGCCAGAATTCTCATTTTCTTGCAACGATGTCCCCCTATGGTTTTGTGAGAAGATTCACTCAGCTGTAAGTTATGTTTCTGAGCTAATATTCTGTGCCTTTAATCTTGTAGGTGAAGGAAGAGGATGTGGATGTTGAAAAAGAAGTCCAGTGATATGAGTTTCAGTTGACTTCATCCTTTCTTCCTAATAAATTACCTAGCACACTTCAATGTCCGATCATGTAGAAGGAGTCTTGAGTTTAGCAGAGACTACTCGGTTACACAGCAGTAAGGAAAATGGACAAATCTGTGTCTTCCCATTCCTTTAAACACGTATGTATTAGCTACAGACATTGATATTAAATCAAGTGTGCAGCAAATATTTTTTAGCCAGTGGGCTTTGCCCATGGACAGTGTTTGGTTGGTGCTGTAATAGGTTTGGGGTTGGTCGCCGATAATATTTGATAGATTATCACTCGTTGCACTGGTTAAAACAAAAGGCAGAATTTCATGTATTTGTGCACATCTTAAGAAATCGACTGTTTTCATGCTTAATGGATTTTCAGGAATCCTGATTGTATCATGGGTCATTCTACATTAAAAAAAAAATAGAATTATTTAATAGAGATTAAATTTGTAAGATTAATAAATAATGAATCTTGTGTTTTTTTCATTTGATAGAAGGATACACTAAATAAATGAAAAGCATAAAATTCAAAATAATTTTCATCCACCGTTGGCTGAAGTGCTCTTCTGTCGGTGCTTTTGTACCTTGTTAGATGAAACACTTGTATTCCTCATTTGTTGTTCAGATAACAGCATCTACTCAAAGAATAAATATAACTGTATTACTGTTAGGGCTGCACAATTAATCGAATGTCTAATTGCGATTACATTTATGGATGCCACAATTATGTAATCGTTCAAAGCGGCAATTAATCGTTCAAAGGCCACTTATGTTATTCTGCACGCTTAAGATGTGTTTTTTTTCATTCTACATGTTATCTTAAGGGTTTTTCCATTGTTTTAGTTTTAGTATAACATTATAATAGCATTCATATTTTTTATAATTTAAAGAAGAAACCAATCCGATGTATATTTGACATTTGAGGCTTAATACTACAGAAAAGCACTAAAGGTTTTTCAGTTAGTGTTTTCAGCTTGTTTATTTTCATATAAAAATACGGCATGCAGTTGCATCAAACAATGGTATAAACATCATTCAATATAAATTGTGATAATCGTAATTAATAATCTCAATTACAATTTCAAGGGAATAATCGACAATTATGAGTTTTGTCATAATCGTGCAGGCCTAATTACTGTATGTAATTATAATATTACTTCAAAATATGTTCAGAAAATATGTCTTTGAAAAATATGTTCAAAGACATTTTGATTAGTGGCTGTTCAAAATGGCCCTTCAAGTATTCTAATATTTTTTTATGGACTTGCAGAAGAAAATATTGGATGTAGAAACTATTGTGGCTAGCCTGTTATACAGGATCAAATGGATAAATATTAAAGATAAAGAAATAAAACAGGATATATGAATGATAAATATGTTTAAAAATATTATAGTTTTGGTTTTGGCTTCTGATTAGACTGCACAGTGTTCCGGTTACTATAATGTGAACAGCTGTTCACCAAATCACTACATAGCTCCCATAGAGGATTATTATTTTTGTTGCATAGCAACATTTTGAAATATCAGAAGCTATATCCTCTAGACGAGCAGGGATAATAATACATTTGCTTATTAAAATAATGCTTAAGCAGAAATTTGTGTCGTTGATATTGTTATTTAGCAGCTGTTTCATATTTGTCTCAATTGTATTTGTAGCATACTTGTATCTAGCTGTCACATCCATTGTGTGGGTCAAAAGTGGGATTGGATGAACCATTATCCACCCCTTTTTTTCTTAACACCATAATGCATCCTGAAGAAGATGAGGAATCATCTTATCCAACTCTAATCTAATGAGAGAACAACTTAAGTGTTGCCAAAAAACTCCACAGAGAGAGCATTTTCTTTTTTCAGACTCACAAAGCTGAGTTCCTCCTCACTCATTTTTAGTTGTACCCAATATTAAAAACATCCTCACCTTCTCAATCAGAAAACAGCAATAAAAACCACGTGACACAACATGACTCAAGCATTACTGCTGGTTAAAATGTAAAATAAGCTGACCTCTGCTGCTGGCATGATATTATTAGTTGTGTTTTGTATCACCAGCAGAGGGCCCTACAGAACTATACAAACAGCCGCAATAAAGTTCAGTTTATTTATAAAGCACATTTAAAAAACAGGCCACAGGCGACCAAAGTGCTGTACAAGTTAGAATAAAACTCTGAAAAAAAATTAAGTACACTAATAAGCAGCAAAAACAGTTAAAAAACAGAACACTCTTATAAAGTACACTAATACTAGCAAAACAGTTAAAACTGAACACTCTTATAAACTAAAAGCAATAGAGAATATATAAGTTTTGAGACATGACTTGAACTCAGACAAAGTGGAAGCCGATCTAATATAGAGTGGGAGCTTGTTCCCTTGTAGCTTTTTAGATTTTAGTTTTGGGTGTCTGAAGGAGGAGTTTATCTTTGGATCTAAGGCCTCTGGTGGGAGAGTAGGGGTGAAGTAGATCGGACAAATAAGAAGGTGCTAAATAATTTAATGATTTATATACCAGTAATAAAGTTAAACTCAGTTCTAAAATGAATCGGAAGCCAGTGAAGGGATCTCAGAAGGGGGGTGGCGTGATCAAATGACCTCTTTCCCTTCAGGAATCTCGCCGCAGCATTTTGAACGACCTGTAAGTGTGCCGTTTGGGACTTAGATATGCCAAAATAGAGGGAATTGCAATAATCCCGGCGAGAGGTAATAAGAGCATGGATAGCAATCTCCAAGGAGCGCTTAGGAAGAAAGGATTTGATTTTCGATAGAGAACGAAGAAAGAAAAAGCTGCACCCAATGACCGTGCTAATCTGCTTGTCAAATTTGAGGCAACTATCTACCATCACACCTAGATTCCGTACTTGGGGAGAGATTAATTGGTTTAAAGATTCAGAGTCAAGGTGATTTCTTGGCCTGAATTCTGAGGGGGTCAAAAACAATGACTTCTGTTTTGTCTGAGTTCAGAAAAAGAAAATTATTGGCAAGCCAAGCTTTCACATCCTCAAGACATGCTTTTAGGTTGCCTAGAGCACTCTTATTTCCTAGACACAGGCATATAGATTTGCATATCATCGGCATAACAATGAAATTAGACATTATGTTTCCTAAAAATGGAACCCAGAGGGAGAAGATAGAAAAAAGGACAGGAGCTAAAACAGAGCCTTGAGGCACACCACAGGATAGATTGCGAAGAGAAGAAGAAGAGAAACATCCTATTTTTACAGAGAAATGTCTATTGGTTAGAAAAGATTTAAACCAACTTAAAACAGTTGTTTTAAAAATTGTGACAACTAGCACATCACTTCAGATTTTCTATCAGAGAACTATCATCTTTATTTAATAGTCTTTTTAATCATCATATTTATATATTTATTAATATATTGCAGCGGTGGCGAACTCCGGTCCTGGAGAGCCGCAGCCCTGCAGAGTTCAGCTCCAACCCTAATTAAAACTCACCTGCCTGTAGCTTCCTAGAAACCATTCAGACCTTGATTAGCTTGTTGAGGTGTGCTTGATTAGGGTTGAAGCAAAACTCTGCAGGACCGACGTTCGCCACCGCTGATATATTGTATATTTTAACTGAACTTAGCATAAAAAAAGATCTATTATGAACACCATGTTCTGTTCATTTCTGGGTGTCTTTTTAAATAATATGAATGCAATATAAAAGTGCATTGTCTGTTCAAATGTTGATGGTAAAAGACTTTAGTAATGCAATAACAAAACCCGCAATTTTAATACTGCATAATTCTGAGTCACCTTACAATTAACAGATTACAGATGTTTCAAAAAGTCCTTGCGTAACGCATCATATTTGTTGATATTTCAATTAAATTAAGACCACTCAATCGATTAAAAACATAAGGCAGAACCACTGGGCAACACTCCAATATTTGATTGGAATTCCCCTTTCTTGATCTTGTTCTCCTCTCTCCTCTCTTTTCACTGTTTTTTTAGTTTCTCCTGTCACTGCTTCTACTCCTACCATGATAATATACTGTATATATATATATACTGTATATAAACACACACACACACACACAATTTTTTTAATCTTATATATTGTATAAAACTATATAAAGATCTATAAAAATATCTTATATTTATTTATCTTTAACAAACATGAAAAAGGTCTGCACTCTAAATAAATTTTCAATTTGAATATGAGTTATTCAATTCATATAAGGGGAAGTAAAACATCACAGACATTTCATCGCAAAGCCTTCAGAGTGCAGTATTTTTTTTTTTTGCTATAACATCATTTGGTCTAGATGCCTACATTAATGGGAAAGTGGTGTGATGATTGCATTGATTTGACTCAATATAACATGTAAAAAATTTAATTAATTGCATGATTTTCTGATTAATCAAATCGTACTTAATCATGTATATAAATTGTGGAGAACAGAACCAAATGAAGATAAATAATGACATTACTTTAACAGTTTATAATGTCTGTTTTATTTCCATATCTATGAACATAAGCATATAACTAACTTTATGTAAGGCAATGTCAATCAGATCATTCTTGCAGGTTACATTATTATATACCATATATAATAAATGTAATTGTTTTAATTGTTCAGACAGATGTGTTTGGTCATGATCTTATGTTTTGGTGTGTTTCAGCATCTCACATCAGAAAAAAAAACTTGTTTCTAAGATGCTGTGTCAAGTACACAGCAAGTGGCCATCCAGAGAGGATGTTATTATTAGCGTTGTTATTAGCAATCATTTTTAAATTATATATATATATATACAGTGGGTACGGAAAGTATTCAGACCCCCTTAAATTTTTCACTCTTTGTTATATTGCAGCCATTTGTTAAATCATTTAAGTTAATTTTTTTTCCCTGATTAATGTACACACAGCAGCCCATATGGACAGAAAAACACAGAATTGTTGACATTTTTTGCGGATTTATTAAAAAAGAAAAACTGAAATTATCACATGGTCCTAAGTATTCAGACAATTTGCTCAGTATTTAGTAAAAGCACCCTAATACAGCCATGCGTCTTTTTGGGAAAGATGCAACAAGTTTTTCACACCTGAGTTGGGGATCGTCTGCCATTCCTCCTTGCAGATCCTCTCCATTTCTGTCAGGTTGGATGGTAAATGTTGGTGAACAGCCATTTTTAGGTCTCTCCAGAGATGCTTAATTGGGTTTAAGTCAGGGCTCTGGTTTGGCCATTCAAGAACAGTCACAGAGTTTTTGTGAAGCAACTCCTTCGTTATTTTAGGTGTGTGCTTAGGGTTATTGTCTTGTTGGAAGGTAATCCTTCGGCCCAGTCTGAGTTCCTGAGCACTCTGGAGAAGGTTTTTCGTCCAGGATATCCCTGTACTTTGCCGCATTCATCTTTCCTTCGATTGCAACCAGTCGTCCTGTCCCTGCAGCTGTAAAACACCCCCACAGCATGATGCTGCACCACCATGCTTCACTGTTGGGACTGTATTGACAGGTGATGAGCAGTGCCTGGTTTTCTCCACACATGCCGCTTAGATTTAAGGCCAAAAAGTTCTATCTTGGTCTCATCAGACCAGAGACTCTTATTTCTCACCATCTTGGAGTCCTTCAGGTGTTTTTTTTGCAAACTCCATGCGGGCTTTCATGTGTCTTGCCCTGAGGAGAGGCTTCTGTCGGGCCACTCTGTCATAAAGCCCCGACTGGTGGAGGGCTGCAGTGATGGTTGACTTTTTACAACTTTCTCCCATCTTCCGACTGCATCTCTGGAGCTCAGCCACAGTGATCTTTGGGTTCTTCTTTACCTCTCTCACCAAGGCTCTTCTCCCCCATAGCTCAGTTTGGCCGGACGGCCAACACTAGGAAGGGTTCTGGTCGTCCCAAAACGTCTTCCATTTAAGGATTATGGAGGCCAATTTGCTCTTAGGAACCTTAAGTGCAGCATAATTTTTTTTGTAACCTTGGCCAGATTCTGTCTCTGAGCTCTTCAGGCAGTTCTTCAGGCAGTTCCTTTGACCTCATAATTCTCATTTGCTCTGACATGCACTGTTAGCTGTAAGGTATTATATAGACAGGTGTGTGTCTTTCCTAATCAAGTCCAATCAGTATAATCAAACACAGTTGGACTCAAATGAAGGTGTAGAAACATCTCAAGGATGATCAGAAGAAATGACAGCACCTGAGTTAAATATATGATTGCACAGCAAAGGGTCTGAATACTTAGGACCTGTATATTTCATTTTTCTTTTTGCATAAATCTGCAAACCACATGTCAACATCTTGGGATGGTTCTTTCTTCAATACATGCGGGTGGGTGTTCGCCGGCTGCTGTGACATTTAAGGCGGAAAAAAAACTTTTAATTCTTAAATGATTTTAGCAAATGGTCCTGGCAATATTAATTCATCTCCGAGTGAGCTAATTTTAAGGGGGTCGAAACTTTCCGTTTTAACCCCACGGTATATATATCATATATATATATATTATATATATATATATATATATAGTATATATATATATACTGTAATGTTGTATGTGTCATCGCAGTGTGTAGAGGTAAGGCACACGAAGACGAAGGTCATCTACACAAAAGTTTAATAGAATCCAAGAAGAGGATAATCCATGAAGGTAAAGGGAACACGTAACAAAACAACTTCAACAAAAGAAGTTGATGACTGTGACAGTACTCACTACCCGCTCCTCCTTCTGACCGCAGGTGCGAACTGTCTTTTTGCCCCCTCTCCTGTACGTCTCTCCCCGAAGCGTCTGCAGCTAAACATCAAAGTCGATGGACGGAACTTGCTCGACAAACGCAGGAAGGTCATAGGGATGGTTGGGATGGTACAGGAACTGGCGAGGGACAGGCAGGAGAGTGCAGGCATCATTGATGACCAAGGTCGTGCCGAACTGAAGGGATGAACCATGGCGAGCAGAACGGAGGGCGCGGCCAGGATGGAATAGGAGGGCACTTGGAGCAGGAGGAGCCAGGCGGGACCCAGACCGCAGCCAACAAGGGAGGAGCAATGGTGGAGGAATGGCTGATGACTCCAGGGGGCCGACCGACAGTGGTGGAGCAGGTGGGAGAGATGCCTGGGGCGGAGACTGAGAGCTGACGAGCCAGGGTGACGGGGAGGATCTGGAGGGCCAAGGTGGAGCAGATGTCTCAGGTAACCGAGGCGTAGGCGGGGATCCGGAAGGCCGTGGTGAGCAGCTTTGGTCGACGGGCTGGGCAGAGTCTGGGACTTTGGAGGCAAGGGATTCTCCAGCCACGACGCCGATGGAGACTGGCGGACCCACACCACAGATGGTGGGCTGAGGGTGACAAAGGGGCTGGCAGGAGACAGAGAAGACTGGGATGAGGAATGGATGATGATAGGAGGAGGTGGGAAAGGGAGTCTGGGTGGGAGTTCATGACAGGTAACAGGTTCTAGGATGATGTGTGCTGCCCACACACACCAAATGGCGACACCCATGACAGGGAGTGCCAGGGTCAGGGCAACTTTCTCCATGGTTGAGACAGGACAAACAGATAGTTCAGGGCATACAGGCAGTTCCAGGCAGACAAACAATTCAAAAACAGACCTCCATGGTCATTTCAGGACAGACAGGGAGTTCATAAACGGCCTCCATGGCCGTAACAGGACAGACCGATTAATAAATGCATGACCTACATAGTCGTGAAGGGACAGACGGACAGTTCATTAATGGCCTCCATGGCCGTAACAGGAGGGGCAGAGATTTCAGATGATGACGAAAGACTTGGTAGTTCTGAATAAAAGTCTGTTAACTCCCCTGAGTCCTTCCTCAGCTCACCCTCGGCGGTGGCACAGTGGGCGGGGCTTTCCTCCACGCCCTCGCTGTCCATTGTACAATCCTCCATGGCAGGCGTTGTTGCTGGCTCACGCACCTGGTCAGACGTTCCATGAGGTGCTGGCTCCGGGGCGATCCTCAGCTCTGTTGCTCCATTATGCGATGGTTCGTTGGTCGTGGTGGGCTCTGGCTCTCCGTCTGCGGTGGGCTCTAGCTGTTGCTCCGCGCAGCAGGGTGGTATTTGGCTGGGCTCTGGGTCCGGAGTGGGGCTGGTGAGTTCCTCATCAGTGTGGCAGATGGTGAACTGGGATCCGTTTCTCGCCAGTACCCACTCCACAAAGGCAGCGAAATTCCCCTCTGCTCTGCACGTGGTGTTGAGGCTCGCTATGTAGAGCGAGCAGAGCGCATTGTCCTGGTAGCTGGTATTGTTGGCAATGTCCAGAAATAGTCTGGTGTGGTCCTCGAGGGCAAGTTCCCCCTGCTCCAACAAAATAAATACTTGAAAAAAACTGAAAATAAACGGGAATACAAACACCGCTATATTTACACATTTGTGGGTCCGGTATTCTGTCACGCAGCGTGTAGAGGAAAGGCACACAAAGACGAAGGCCATCTACACAAGAGTTTAATAGAATCCAAGAAGATGATAATCCATGAAGGCAAAGGTAACACACAGCAAAACAACATCAACAAAAGAAGTCCATGACTGTGACAGTATGTTGTCACCTCGCGTCTGCTGCCCTTGAACACACCAAACAGACTACAGCCAACTGCAAACTAGAATGTGTGTTCTGCATCTGCGTGTAAGGAGTTGTCTATATCAGCAGCTATCAATAGTCTATATTCGTCATTAAAAAGGAAAGCCCAAAACAAGGATATATGAGATATACGCAGATATATGAAACATAAACAAAGCAGCGTTAGCTAAACTGAACATCCAATCACTCACCAACGGCCCCGTGAGCCCAACTAGGACCGACGTGTGTAACACACCAGAAAAAAAACTAGCCCGACAGACGCTCTCTGACATTCTAATGTTTACCGACAGTCAACCTTGGCTTGGTGTGTCCCAGACTTGATAAACAGTGGACCAGAGCAGAGCAGGGGATTTGGAAGACTAAAGTGGAGCCGGAGAAGGTGTAGACCAGGGGTGACTATTCCTGTTCCTGAAGATCTACCTGCCTGCAGAGTTCAGGCACTCTGGCAATTTTTCCGGACCAAACGTGCAGTGTAGATTACTGAACCAATGATTAGGTTACTTAGTTTTCATTCCAGTAGACCTCGTTACTGTTACCTTGTTTGTATCAGTACTTAAGTTCTTTTTTCTCCTGTGTTCTTGGTCTGGTCTCGTTTACGTTAGTGTTGATTTATGCCTCCTGTCCTGTCTGCCATTGGACATTTTGCGATTAGAATGACTTATGTGATTAACGGGTGTAGTTCACTTCCAGAATGACAATTCTGTAATAATTTACTCACCCTCCACTTGTTCCAAACCTGTATGCATTTCTTTCTTCTTTTGAACACAAAAAATATATTTTGAAAAATGTTGGTAATTGAACAGCGGATGGGCACCATTGACTTCCACAGTAGGAAAAAAATACGATGGAAGTCAATGTTGCCCATCAACTGTTCAGATACCAACATTTTTCAAAATACCTCTTTTGTGTCCAAAAGAAAGAAATGCATACAGGTTTGGAACTAGTGGAGGGTGAGTAAATGACGACAGAATTTTCATTCTGGAAGTGAACTACTACTTTAAGGACTAAGGCCCTGTCCACACGAATGCGGTTATTTTTAAAACCGCAGGTTTTTCTACGCGGTTTGGCCGTTCGTCCACACGCAAACGCAGCACCAGGTCACTGAAACCAAACATTTTTGAAAACACCTGCCAGGGTGAAGATTTTCAAAAACTTTTTGGCTTGTGACGTCGGAGCCTGCACTGTGATCTCCGCCTACTGGAGACTTTTTCAGGCTTCTGATTGGACAACATGGCTTTACGGTTGAGATTATATTGTCACCTGTTGGTTTGGCATGCTCTTGACAGTGCTTCAGAGCATGTGTTTGCGTTTTCATGTGGACGGAGATTTTACCCATGTACGTGTGGACATGGCCTAAATCTGTTCTCTGCCTGTCTGTCTACAACACACTGTGACAACATCTTATATATATTTATCTTATATCTTTTTGCATAAATATTTTACTGCCGGTGCTTAAGTACAAAGAGCAAATAAATGCAAATTTCTCCTTCAAGTGAAATTTTGAATGCTGAACAAACTTTTAGTGCAGTTCTATTCTAAACTTATCTGTGCATTGATTTAAGTAAATAATTAATGTACTTAATTAATTGCTGCCAAAAAGTGCTGGAGCACTTCTAGGCGAATATGAGAATGAATATTCACTTCAAAGTAAAGAATACAATTGCCAGTCACAGCAGAACGCATACATTACATTACTGGTTGATTGCATCAGAATTTAGTCTTCAATCAGTAGAGGAGGGAAGCCATGTTGAAACACAATTCTGCCAATTGCTTACCTATATTTAGGTTCAAGACGAAGGATGGAAGGTCATAAAGAAATTAGAAATGAACAGTCCAGCTGATCATATCCTCCTGAGGCTCAGAAGGGGAGGCATTGAGAACATTTTCCTTGTTAATTTCTCTGACATCATATATGACACAGTTTTAAGTTGTGAAACGTGTAACAAGGACAAGGCAGAAACTATGTAAAATGTTGGTAACATAAATTTCGTCCTGTTTACAGTAACTGTAAATAGTAAATAAAAAGTTTCATGACACAAATGTAGAAAGTTTTCTTCATGTTTAGTTGAAATTTAGTTTTGAAGCTTTTCACCTTGAAATAGTTTAAATTTATGAGCTGAAAAACACTCACTGATACATAAATACACAAAATACAAGTACTACTAATTTATATCTATACTATAATTCAACATATAAACATATTTTATGAACATCTAAGAACACTTTTATACATTTACTGTTACAAAGGACATTACATAAAAATTATATATGAATGAAAAACATATTTTTGTCCATATAATAATAAGTATTATTATTTCATTATTTTTTTTGTCATAATAGTTTAAGTAGTAAAGTGATAATGGGGCAAATATTCATAATAATACTAATAATAATAATGTTACACTTTTTATGTTTTATTTCTGGTACAGGTGAATATAAAGAAACAAAATTAAACATTAGATTACAAGAGAGTAAAACAGAAGGAAATGCATGAGAAAGTGAAAATAAGTATGACTTTGACAATGCAGGAGAGGATTGTGGAGGTGGAGAAAGAGAATGAGTGAATGAGAGACTAAGGAGGAGCGATAAGCAGACCTGTGGGTGATGTCTTCAGATGTGGTTTCAGGGTGCTGATGGTCAAAGCTGACTGACTTCACTACAGACTGAAAATCTCCTGAGCCCAATATCTCTCTACAGCCCGCTAATAGAGACTGTCACTCAAAGCACTGACAAGAGCTCGCACACACATACACACACATAATCACACTCTCTCTCTCTCTCTCTCTCTCTCTCTCTCTCTCTCACACACACACACACACACACACACACACACACACACACACAGAGACAGACACACACACCAAGATCCTGGCCATAAATCAATGCCTTGCAAGTGAACGTGAGTGGAATATGAAGCAGACTGACTCATTCATTCACCTCAGTTTTAGACACCTCAGGAAGATGAAAAGATGACAGCAGTCTGACCTATAGCCAATGAAACACTCATGGATCTATGTCAACATAATTCTACAAATTTAATCTAAAATCCCTATTTCATGTTCTGGCTGCTGCATCACTCTGTAATTCACCAGATGTTAAACAGGGAATATTTTTAGCATCAGGATGTTGAGCTCATGTCATACTTCATCCAATACAACATATATTGTCTTCACATGGTTCTTAATGCCCTTTGAGTTTGAGCTACTTAATCACCTTAACGGCTGCTTTAGGAAGTGTGTAGGCATTCTGCTAGATGATGGTTATCGCAGGAAACGATTTTTAGCTTGAAATCTGAAATAATGTGTTGTAAGGAAGTGTACTGTGGCTGATTAGTGATGCTTGTTAACGCAACCATCTGTTTTACTGTTGCTCAGGGGCTTTGAACAAACCCCTAACCCTAAGTATTCAACTTTGTTGCATAACTCACTCCACATGGTTTGAGCTGCAGTCATGAATGATAGCTCAACATGTGATCAGACTTACGATTTTTAGATCTTGCGATGATAAAATGGGTGAAATATCACATAGATGGAAATTTAAGGAGGGACCTGAACCATGTCTACAGAGCAGAATATCATAAATTGATTGGGGTCACTTTGTCAGAAATATGAGTTGTTCATGCCTATTTTTTAAATGAACATTGACAGGAAAATAATTTACCAATTTTTCAGCATTTGTCATTTGCCTGGTACTCTTATCAAAATTAACTTATCCCTAAAACCCAGAACAAGATGAGACACATAAAGAACCAGTTGATCCCTTCTGAAAAAGAAGTAAAAAGTGATAAAAAGGTGTACAAACTGTATTTTTTAAATACTGTACTTGCAAATATTAATGAAATAAAAGGTTACATGTACTTAAAGAGAGACGCTTTCATGAATGTTTAAGTACACGTTTAAAAGCAAACTTTGTAATAATGTCAAATTAAATGTTTTACTTTGAAGTACACTTAAAATCATTGTTTTAATCATCTTTTGTCATGATTTATTACACTTATTTTGATGTGTTGACTGACATACTAAAGCAAATGTAAAGTACTTTTTATAATTTTATTGGTTATAATTTTACTGTTTTGTTATTCAATATTTCATTTAAAGTTAATATATTTTAAATGTACTAAACTGCAACCTCAATGTTACAAGTTTTTTAAGTTTCAATAGCATTGACATTAAAGTATATTTTAGTTTATCATAAATGCATGTCAGTACATTCAGCAGCACTTTAAAGGGGTCATATGACGTTGCTAAAAAATAACATTATTTTGTGTATTTGGTGTAATGAAATGTGTTTATGTGGTTTAAGGTTAAAAAAACACATTATTTTCCACATACTGTACATTATTGTTTCTCCTCTATGCCCCGCATTTCTGAAATGTGTGGATTTTTACAAAGCTCATCGGTCCTGAAAGCGAGGTGTGCTGTAATTGGCCAGCTATCCAGTGCGTTGTGATTGGCCGAATACCTCAAGCGTGTGACGGAAATGTTACGCCCCTAACATACTGTGATGCCCTGTCCGGCCGGAGCTACGAGACAAAAACATTAAAACTCATTATAAACGAGGCATTTGTTGCATCCAGTGGGGAAATAATTACTGATTATAATGAGTTTATACTGTCTCTTTACGCGTTGTGTTGCATCGCGCCGCGTAAACATAAAACCATGTCTGCATTTGTGATCGGAGAAACAACAAACAAGTGCTACTCTACACTGCTCAAAACTCACGTTTGAATCATCAGTGGCAAATCCTTTAAATATGAAAATGTACTTACAGTATGTGAGTCAGAACAGCCGGCATTATGTCTATAGCTGACATAAATTAATAAAAAAACAACACTTTTACAGCATGTTGTTCTTTTTAACATATAATTCAACATTTAAGGTACAAAAACTGTCACTGAGAGATACCCCTTCAGAAGGTATTAATATGTACCTTTTAGGTACAAATAAGCATCCATTAGGGGTAAATAAAGTGCAAAGGGTACTGCTTTAGTGACAGCTTGTGTACCTTTTTTGTGTATAAATTAACATTAATCAGTGCATTACATGAACAATAGCACATTTATTAAAATCAAAGTTGACATGAAATGACAATTCACCCTATTTTCTGAATTTAAACATATCTGGTTATAACCGGATATTCCAGTGAAATGTCAGGCTTCTTTTCAGTAATGTGTGCCAGACATCATTATTCAGCTGATCTGCCTTCATCCAATCAACAACCGAGACACAGAACCTCAGCCCTACATTTTTTCTTTTTCAATCATTCCTTTTACTCCGATGTACTTTGCGTCACAATAGGGAATAAATTATCTGTCACTACTTCCATTTAACTGACTTTAATGAACAAATAAATACTATAAAAATGTTTACCTTTTTGTAAAGTTTGACAGGTTAATTTAGAATAAACTATTTTTCTTTCAAGCAAAATGTTCAATAATAGGAAGCCTGCACAGAGTTAGTGAAGAATTTAGCATTCAGCTGTTCACGTGATTCATCTCATGTGAAGCTACATGAAAACCCAAGGTTAAACCAAGGATACAGCTTTTCAGTAATTTGTTAGCAGTTGGCAAAATGAGCCCATGCATCCTCATGAGGCTCGCTTCATCATGCGAAACAACTGTCCTTTTACATTCATGATGTAACAAGATGATGATGATGAGGACAAACGATCCGTTCTCCTCTCTTTCTCTCCCCACCCCTCGTGCAGAGAGAAAATCTTGCATTCTCACACAAATTAAGGACATACATTCCCACAAAGCTCACAAACACACACACGCTGAAGAGCAGGAGCCGAACCGTGTGTGTATGTGTGTGCTGAAGCGATGACAGCTGAGCTGAGAGATACACACGCTAACATAGATTTGTAATTTGTTCAAACGTGTCGCTGGGAGTCACTGGGAAGCTCCACAACAGCTGGTGTGACAAATCTTAGCAGACGCCCCAAACTCAGCCACTACAGCTGCTCTCAGGGCCACAACAACTAGAACAACAACTAGCCCGTGCTATAGTTTCAGATCATAATGTTCAAAATCACAAATCTAATTAAATGTTATTTCAACAAATCCATCTTTATATCTAGGCTAGATATATCGAGAATATCATAGAGACTCTGTGTGGACTCCAATTGTGAAAAAGAACTTTTAAAAAGAGTACTTATTACAGAAATAATGTATTTAAACTGTGTGCAATGTTGCACTTGAACTGCGATTCAATTCAAATGTATTATAGTTTAAAACAGAACTTTAAAGGCTTTTTTTGACCCACTTAAGTAGGACTTAAAGGGTTAGTTCACCCAAAAATGAAAATTGGCTTGTGTTTTACTCACCCTCGAAGAATCCTAGGTGTATATGACTTTCTTCTTTCAGACGAATCCAGTCGGAGTTTTAGTGTGTTTACTGTGCTTTACTACCTGAAAAAAATATTCACAACAATAAAACAAGGAATTTAAAAACTTTGAAAATGATTTAAAAATTGATTTAAAATGAATTTAAAACAGTTTAAGAATAGAAAATGATTATACATAAATATAGTGCAATCAGTCGGAAAGTTGCCAGTGCTTATTCAAGGAAGTGAACAGCTAAACAGATGGTTTTGAGCTGCATTTAAAATTGTGACTAATGTTTTCGAACATCTGATCTCTTCTGGAAGCTGATTCCAACTGCTGGCGGCAAAATAGCTAAAAGCGGATTTCCCTTGTTTTGTGTGAACCCTTGGTAATTCTAACTGACTCGATCCTAATGATCTGGGTGGTCTGTTAGGTTTATAATCAGTGAACATATCTGTTATGTATTTAGGTCCTAGGCCATTGATTGATTCATAAATGAGTAAAAATACATTAGAATCAATCCTAAAAGTAACTGGAAGCCAGTGTATGTACTTGAGGACTGGTGTGATATGCTCAGAGTTTCTGGTTCTAGTCAGAATTCTGGCAACAGCATTCTGGATGAGCTGCAGCTGTAATAGTCTTCTTGGGAAGGCCGGTGAGTAGACCATTACAATAGTCCACCCTGCTGGTGATAAAGGCGTGAACAAGTTTCTCCAAGTCTTGACTAGAAACAAAACATCTAATTCTTGCAAGTTTTTTAGATGATAGTATGTTGATTTAGTTACTGCTTTGATATGACTATTGAAACTAAGGTCTGTCTCCAGAATCCCACCAAGACTCCTGACTTGATTTTTAGTTGTTAGAACCCTAGAGTCAAGGTACGCATTCACCTTGAGAATTTCATCTTTGATTTCAAATGCAATGACTTCTGTTTTTTCCTTGTTTAACTAAAGAAAGTTCTGGCACATCCAACTGTTAATTTCATCAATGCATTGGCAGAGGGAGTCAATGGGGCTAGTCATTTGGCAATAAGGCTAGATAAATCTGGGTATCATCAGCATAGCTGTGATAGGCAATTTTGGTTCTTTCTCATTATTTGACTTAATAGGAGCATATGCAGGCTAAACAAGAGCGGTGCAAGAACTAAGCCTTGTGGTACTCCACATGTAATGGACGTCCACTTAGACTTATGCTCACCTATACTCACATAATAACCTCTCCCTTCTAAGTATGACCTGAACCATTTGATTACCATCCCAGAAAGCCCGACCCAGTTTTCCAGTCTCTCTAGAAGTATGGGATCTAGTAGTACCAGCACTGATATTTTTCCAGATTCAGAATTTAAGCGAATATCATTTATTATCTTAATGAGCGCTGTCTCTGTGCTGTGATACAGTCGGAAACCAGATTGAAAATTGTCCAAATCCATTTGAGTTTAAGTATTTGTTCAACTGATTAAAAACTACCTTTTCAATAAACTTGCCTATAAAAGGAAGATTTGATATAGGTCTATAGTTGCTCAATATGGTGTTATCAAGATTGCTCTTTTTCAGAAAGAGTTTAACAACTGCAGTTTTCAGGGAGTTTGGAAAAGTCCCAGAAAGAAGTGAGGCTTCTAAAAAATATTAAAAATTGTCCTGGCTATTCCAAGCTCTATCATTGCAGTCAGCTGGTGTTGCAGTTGAACAGTCCACAAGTCGTCAAATAAAGTCACGATTCATAATTAAAACGTGCTCACACAGCTCCGGGGGGTGATACAGGCCTTTCACAAACGCATGGATTCGCTGCAGGAGGCCTTTATTCACGCCCTGGAGCTGTGTGAAGCATGTTTTATTATGGATGCGCAGCTTTATTTGATGACTTGAGGACTGTTCAACTGCAACACCCGCTGACCGCAATGATAGAGCTTGGAATAGCCAGTACAATTTGTAATATAACTCTGATTGGATTCGTCTGAAAGAAGAAAAGTCATATACACCTAGGATGCTTCGAGTGTGAGTAAAACACAGGCTAATTTAAATTTTTAGGTGAACTAACCCTTTAAGTATTTAATAATATTCTAATTATTGTTTTTGAAATATGGTTAAAGTGTGCTGCTTAATGTACTGACAAGCATTTATGGTGAACTAAAATATACTTAAATATAATTTAACTTGACTGTCAAGTATTTAAGTATATTTGTAATTGCACATCTGTAATGATGATGTTGCAATTTGGTTTATTTAAAATATATTATCTTTAAATAATATCAAATAACATAATACAGTTAAAATTATATTCAAGTAATGTACATGTGCTTAGTAGTATTCCAACACATGACACAATTAAAACATAGAATTTAATATGTACTTTAAGGTAAAACTTTTAATTTGCTATTATAAATTGCACTAGTGCTAAGAAACAGTCATGAAAGTGAGCTAACTTTAAGTTATTAAAGTATTTCGTATTATTATTTAATAGTGTTTAATATTACAAACCCAATTCCAAAAAAGTTGGGACACTGTACAAATTGTGAGTAAAAAAGGAATGGAATAATTTACAAATCTCATAAACTTATATTTTATTCAAAATAGAATATAGATAACATATCAAATATTGAAAGTGAGACATTTTGAAATGTCATGCCAATATTGGCTCATTTTGGATTTCATGAGAGCAACACATTTCCAAAAAAGTTGGGACAGGTAGCAATAAGAGGCAGGAAAGTTAAATGTACATATAAGGAACAACTGGAGGACCAATTTGCAACTTATTAAAGGTCAATTGGCAACATGATTGGGTAAAAAAAAGAGCCTCTCAGAGTGGCAGTGTATCTCAGAAGTCAAGATGGGCAGAGGATCACCAATTCCCCCAATGCTGCGGCGAAAAATAGTGGAGCAATATCAGAAAGGAGTTTCTCAGAGAAAAATTGCAAAGAGTTTGAAGTTATCATCATCTACAGTGCATAATATCATCCAAAGATTCAGAGAATCTGGAACAATCTCTGTGCGTAAGGGTCAAGGCCGGAAAACCATACTGGATGCCCGTGATCTTCGGGCCCTTAGACGGCACTGCATCACATACAGGAATGATACTGTAATGGAAATCACAAAATGGGCTCAGGAATACTTCAAGAAAACATTGTCGGTGAACACAATCCACGTGCATCGCCGTTGCGGCTAAAATCGATAGGTAAAAAAGAAGCCAGATCTAACATGATCCAGAAGCGCAGGCGTTTTCTCTGGGCCAAGGCTCATTTAAAATGGACTGTGGCAAAGTGGAAAACTGTTCTGTGGTCAGACGAATCAAAATTTGAAGTTCTTTTTGGAAAACTGGGACGCCATGTCATCCGGACTAAAGAGGAAAAGGACAACCCAAGTTGTTATCAGCGCTCAATCCAGAAGCCTGCATCTCTGATGGTATGAGGTTGCATGAGTACGTGTGGCATGGGCAGCTTACACATCAGGAAAGGCACCATCAATGCTGAAAGGTATACCCAAGTTCTAGAACAACATATGCTCCCATCCAGACGTCATCTCTTTCAGGGAAGACCTTGCATTTTCCAACATGACAATGCCAGACCACATACTGCATCAATTACAACATCATGGCTGCGTAGAAGAAGGATCCGGGTACTGAAATGGCCAGCCTGCAGTCCAGATCTTTCACCCATAGAAAACATTTGGCGCATCATAAAGAGGAAGATGCGACAAAAGACCTAAGACAGTTGAGCAACTAGAAGCCTGTATTAGACAAGAATGGGACAACATTCCTATTCTAAACTTGAGCAACTTGTCTCCTCAGTCCCCAGATGTTTGCAGACTGTTATAAAAAGAAGAGGGATGCCACACAGTGGTAAACATGGACTTGTCCCAACTTTTTTGAGATGTGTTGATGCCATGAAATTTAAAATCAACTTATTTTCCCCTTAAAATTATACATTTTCTCAGTTTAAACATGTGATATGTCATCTATGTTGTATTCTGAATAAAATATTGAAATTGAAACTTCCACATCAATGCATTCTGTTTTTATTCACAATTTGAACAGTGTCACAACTTTTTGAATCGCGGTTGTTATTATCTGCAAGTACAACGTTTTAAATATATATTTATAAGATTTGAAGTACATACAAGTGCACATTCAATACAATTAAGCACACTTCTTTTTAAGCGTTTTTATTAGTTTATGAGACTTATCGTTGTCTTTTATTACTTTTTATTTCCGTTTTAGGTTTAAAATTTTAGTACTCAGTCAAACTATGACAAGTGAAATATTGTAAAGCTGAAAAAAATAGTTTTTGTATATACATTTTTAAAAATTTTATTATACGTTTAAGTATTTATAAACTAAAAAATTGTAAGTTTAGTTTGTAGTAACTATAAGTAACCTGATTGGGCAGTAAGAAACAAGCTAGAACACCCTAGAAATGCCCTTGCAACCAGAATACCATCAAAATACCCACACAGCAATGCATTAAAACACCTTAGCGATCACAAATAAACCATTCGCAACACTTTGTTTGCAGTTCTGAAAAGAAAAGCATATATTGTGTGCTGTCAAACGATTAATTGCGATTAATCACATTTTGTTTACATAATATATGCGTGTGAACTGTGTATATTTGTTATGTATATACAAATACACACACATATATGGCTGGCTAGATTTAGGAAAAATGGGGTATGTATAAAATATTTATATTGATATCTAATAAAATTAGATATGAATATAAATATATGTAGGTATATATATACGTATATATATATATTATATTCTTATAATTATATACACATATATATTTACATGAAATAGTTTTACCTATATACTGTGTGTGTGTATATTTATATATACATAAAAAATAACTTATTTTGGATGCGATTATTTGTTTGACAGCACTAATTATTAATGAAGTCATCCATGCGTAATTAGAGAGATTACTAGCTCATTTTTAGGGGATTATCAGAAGTTTAGGTGTTGTTTAGGTTGGCAGGGTCAGAGGACGCCGGAGCAGCACAGCATGCAAAATTGCTACATCTGTTTGGTTATGTAACCTAATTTAGATGACTATGCACAAAGTGCTGGCCGCTTATTTAGCTAGCCTGTCAAGCCACATAAAGTCATTGTGTGTGTGTTGTGCGGCCCTTAAGACATCTGCATCACTGAAAGCTGCAAAAGGCATCGACTTAAATAAGGCACTCAAAGGTCTTTTCTGTTGCTCTCTTGCTCTGTTCTGTATCTGTTTCTGTTTCCTGCACTATTCATATGCACTATGTTAGCAGATCTGTGGTATGCATTAACCTCTCAGTATAGAATTACCTTAAAACTGTGTTTCAGTTTAAACAGTAAAGCACTGTGCTCAATAAAAATGCACAATAAAAAGTAGTATTATAATTAGAATTATCTACAATTTAGTATTATTATGAGATTTAATGAATTATGTGATGGTTTGTGGTATTAGCTGGATTGTGTTGCTTAAAGGTCCCCTGAAATGCTTAGAAACACGCAGCGTTACTCTGTGTTGACGTCATTTTAACTGAAACAGGAAGACAGGGCGGGACATATCAAGCAGCCCCGCCCCTTTTAAAAATAGCCAATAGCGTTCGTTTATATCACAGCTAGAGCCGTCGAGCTCCGTAAAGCCGCATTTGACAGAGTATGCCAGCCACAATCTCATTCATATTGCTATAAAATATAGCATTCTGTGTAGAATTCAAATAGCTCCGATACATGTGATCCGCTCCGTGCTATCGTGTATCTGGACCGGAGCAGAGTGTGTGTGCGGTGCGGTGGTTAGCGTGACACAGCGCGAAACCAGACTTCTTTTTTTCCTCAATGGAAAGCATATTTACACTGATTGAATCGTTCCCTGTCCCCTATATAATGCACTACGTGCCATCCACTGTACAGAAAATACTAATTCTGTAGACAAGTGACCGATTTCAGCCACGGCTTCAGCATCTATTTATAGTGTAGGGGGCGGGGCTTCAGATTCTAGAGAGCATTTGATTGGACCGAAAGTTTAGAAAAAGTTTGATGAGCAGCTGAAGTACGATGTGACGTCAAAAAAAAAAAATCGTTGAGCCGTTTTGGCAGAAGTGACGAACTGCAAGCTTTGAATGCTTATATCTTCTAAATGCGAATTTTGTCACTGTTTTGGAGCACACTGCCTTATAGATAACCTTAAAACTAACATTGATTTCATGTTTTCATGAAATCATTGTGATTCAGGGGGACTTTAAAGGGGTCATATGACGCAATTTCTATTTTGCCTTTCTCTTTGGAGTGTTACAAGCTCTTGTGCATAAAGAATATCTGTAAAGTTGACTAAAGACTAAAGTCTCAAATCCAAAGAGATATTCTTTCTAAAATTTAAGAATCAACCACGCCTACCTAAAACAGCTCGTTCTAACACGCCCCCACATACCTATGTCACTATGTGGGAAGATTTGCATAAAACCGCCCAAATGTATACGCAAAGAAAAAGGCATAACTTTGATTCTTGCTGTAGTATTGATGCTGCCACCATGTCGTGAAGACGCTGTGTGCTTCGTTGTGAAAGAGGAAAATACTTTGTTGGCTTTCACCGTGGGCGAAGTGGAGTCCAGCCCGGGGTCGTAACATGTGGTCGCCGCTCATTCGTCGGATCCGCTGGCTGCGCCGTTCTCAACCCCGCCACCTCAGCTCACTCTAACCCGGCCTCAGCGCACGCTAAGCCGGGACTTCCCCTCACGCTAGGCCGCTGTGTTTCATGTGAAAGCAAAACTACTTTGTTTGGTCTTCCAAAGAGGACATGACTACAAATCAGTGGTTAAGTTGTATTTACAACACTGTTCCAGAACAGTTTAACCCAAATATCCAGATGTGTGCAACACATTTTATGGAGGACTGTTTACTGAACCTGGGAGAGTAACGTTAGACTAAAATGACGGCAGTTCTGACTCACGTAAGTACGTTTCATTTAAAGGATTTGCCACTGACGATTCAAATGTGAGTTTTTTGGGCAGTGTAGAGTAGGTTTTGTTGTTTGTCATTTCTCTGATCACAATTGCAGACAGAGTTTTATGTTTTACGCGGCGCGATGCAACGCAACACAAAAAAAAGACAGTATAAGTCATTATAATCAGTAATTCTGTCCCCACTGGATGCAACAAATGCCGTTTGTAATGGGTTTTAATGTGTTTGTCTCGTCGCTCCGGCCGGGCAGGGCATCACAGTATGGTGAGGGGCTTAACATTTCTGTCACACGCTTGAGGTACTCAGCCAATCACAACGCACTGGATAGAAGGCCAATCACAGCACACCTCACTTTTTCTGACCGATGAGCTTTGTAAAAATCGACGCGTTCCAAAGGCGGGACATAGAGGAGAAACAATGATATGGTAACACTTTACTTGAAGGGGTGACATGACATGGCACCTTCATAATCATGACAAGACACGTCATGAATATGAAGGAGGTTTTAAGCATGTTTATGACAACTGTCATTAAGTGTCATTCGCTCAGTTGTGTCATTTTTAATGCAAATATGAAATTATTTGACCTAACCCTACCCCTACCCTTAGCCCTAACCATAGCCCATAACAAAGACATCTCAAACAATGTTATCTTTGCATTAAAAATTACATAACTTAGCGAATGACACTTAATGACAGTTGTGATAAACATGCATAAAACCTCCTTCTTATTCATGACATGTGTCATGTCATGATTATGAAGGTGTCATGTCAGTCTTCTGCACACCCCTTCAAGTAAAGTGTAACCCAATAAGGTACAGTATGTGGAAAATAATGTGTTTTTTTTTACTTTAAAACGCATAAACACATTTCATTACACCAAATACACAAAATAATGTTCTTTTTAGCAGCATCACATGACCCCTTTAAAGACTGTTGCACTGCAACTGTCTGGAGAGCTACTGTCCTGCAGAGTTCAAATCCAACCCTAATCAAACACACCTGAACCCAATCATGAGCTTCAGAGTTACTAAAATTACAGACAGGTGTGTTGAAGCAGAGTTGGAACTGATAGTGCTTTCAGGTCCTCCTAGGAAGTTTGTATTTATGAGTTGGAAAGTTGTAATTATGCCATGAGTTTAATTTAAGTCACTTAGAGAAAGAAGGTTTTTCATAAAGTTTCTGAGGTTCACTTGAAGGCAGAAATATACTTCAGAGTATCTGATCCATTTGACACTGGCAACATAAATCACAAATTTTACTTCATCAGTTACTTTTCATATTTTTTAAATGGCTTTGTTGTTTGTTACACTTCAAATGGTACTTTGTTTTTATGGACTTTTAGATTAGATGTATTTCTCACAAGAATCATGAAGTTATGGATTTATAAACAAATAGCATATTGATAAAATGTAGCATGTAGAGAAAGACCTCTTTATGAAAGCTTTACAGAAAATCTATTCAGTTCCAAATGTTTGCTAGCGGCTGTGTAACATTGGTTCATTTTATGAGCAACAACGCTGCTGAAGTCCAAGCAGGTGTGTTTCTCAGAAAAGACAATCATTCGTTATTCTTAGATTGCGTATAATTGTTAGTCTTGTGTTTGACATTTGCAATATTTTTGCACAAAGGAGTTTAAGTGGGTCAAGCTTGAAATGTGTCATTAAAACATTTTTAGTCAATTCATAAAGAACATAAAAACAATAATAACAAAAAATGTTAATTCAGTTTTGTTACTTGATGTAAAATAAACGTTACTTGAAGTAACATGAAATATATTAATTAAATTTCAGGTAGCTGCCAAGGAAACATTCCTTATTTTCATTTAGTTTATCTTGAGGTGCTAAAATAACTAAAACTGAATAAAATAAAAAGTATAACAACCATATGGAAAAATAAAGAAATAAAAATGAGAAACATGAGAAGAAAAAACAACAACTTTCATTTCCAGATGTTTTCGAGATGCAACTATGTTTTAGCATAATAAACTTTTATTTCCAAAATGACTATTGCATGATATGTAAACATTTCTTTGCACAGTGCATTCCAAAACTTAATCAAGATAATAGCCAGAAATATGATCTCTGTTGCAATTTTATTTACAGAATATACACAATATTTCACAGAATGGTCAGTGTGACCAGAAATGAATGGAGAAGTTCACGTTGAAATTAACATTCTGCAAACATTTACTCACGTTGTTCCAAAAGTATGACTTTCAGTCAGTTTTTCGTGTGTTTAATCATTAGAATCAAACTGGCACAATATGTCTTGTTGAAGTGCAACAGAACATTTTCATTAAATAATATCTTTAGTGTGTGTGTGTTCCACAAAAGAAATTAAAAATGGTCTCAACAGGTTCTAACAGGTTTGGAATGACATGAGGGTGAGTTAATGATGACAGAACTCTCATATTTGGGTGACTGTCCCTTTAACAGAAAGACCTAACAGGACACAGGCAAGCTAAACCATGACACATTTTTGTTTGAATATGATATCAGCACGTTGTGGCGATACGAAAAAAAAAATCCATACCAGCTTTTGCACTTTGTCCGCAAATTAGGAGGAAATGGTGAAAAGGAAGTGGAAGGAAACACACACACGGCACTCACCAATATATTGCAGGTGGGATTAAATTATCTTCTTTGTGTGTGTGTGTGTGTGTGTGTGTGAGAACTTTGACTGTTTTCGAAATCTGAGTAAGGGAAAACTAACTTCTTTTGTGTTTTATTGACTTTTCATTGGACATTTTTATTGGACTTGTTGATCTTGTGAATATTGAATTGAACAATATGGGCCATGTGGAAAGCATGTTGCTTTCTCAATGTATTTGTTTGTTGTTGTTGTTGTTGTTGTTGTTGTTGTTGTTTTCAATTATATAAATGCTGTGGAAAAAACATTGGAAGATTGTTTGTTTGTTCCCCCCTTCCCTTCATTTTCTTCTGATGTTTTTGCATTTACTTAAATTACATTCTTCTGGCTTGAAACTAAATCTAGTTTTCCCTGAACAAACTCCTAATTTGCTGTTTATTAATAGTTAGTAAGGTAGTTGTTAAATTTAGGTGTGGGGTAGGATTACGGGATCTAAAATATGGTCATACAGAATAAGGCATGCTAATAGTGATAACTGGTCCTTAAAATAAAGTGTTACCATTTTCTTTGTCTTGTCTGATGCCCAAACAATTTAATTCAGGTATTTACCTTAATTAACTTTAAATCTCATTTTGGGGGCTGCCGCCGTTATAATGTACAGGTGAGGAAAACACTACACTTGTCCCAGCAACTGTTGATCAACACTGTGAGAGGTAAATGACATTCTGGGGTGATTTTGGGAGAAGATTAGCAATCCAGATGAAATGAGTGATGGGTTAAGGCTGGGTTTAGGGATAGGCTTAGCCTTTTGTAAATCTGCCCTGTGAGTAAAAATGACTCCACATAGTGCCAGTGTGACATTAGTCAGAAATGAAAGCTCACAGCCTGAAAAAATAAGGTTTTAAATCAAGGGGTGAAATTCAGTGCAACTGCTAAAGAAGGATTTTCACAGCCCCCGCAGGCCGTAGCGGTTTAAACCGGAAGCCAGGCGAAGGATTAGTCTATACTCAAACAAGGAGTCATTTCGGATTCTCGGCAAGGTCACTCTCATATTCCCAGATACCCTCCAAGCAAATCGGTCAAGAACATTTCCATGTCATGTTTCACCCAAAAATCAAATGAAACAATTATATTTTGTACTATGAAAATGAAGATTAAAATGTTTGGCATTGTGCTTCCATGACAGTTAAGAACACTACCTTGCCAATTATCATTACTGTAATGAAAAAAAAGATAGATAGACAGACAGACAGACAGAGAGATAGAATTATAAAGAAATAAATATAAAATAAACAAAACAAATTATAAATAGTACCTGATATAGTATCTGATGCACTAAACACGATTAAATGACAATCACCATAATAAAACAAATAATGACAAGTTGGGGAAAGAATGTTATGTTAAATTAGCTTAAATTTCTTCAAGAAATTATACACAAATTTTGGGGGAAATGTGATATGAACAGCTTATTGTGAGAAATCTATTTACCATGTTTTGTACTTTTATCATATGATTGTCCCTTATTTGTTTTACACATTGTCCTTCACCATGTTACTGTATGAATGTATTTATATTAATATTTTTGGGCAAAGTAGTGACTTATGAGTATGAGGCTCATCTTACCTTTTAGTGCAACCTGCTTCTTGCTTCTTTTCATTTTCTCAATGTATTTTATTTATAATATATATATATATATATAAAATGTGGTAACTATGTATTACACATTTCAAATATCAAAAATTCAATCAAGCATTCAACTTTGATTATGAATAAATTTAAAATCCGTATATGTTTTACATAAACCTCCTCAGTTTGACAGATGTAGAAATGATTCTTTTAAAGATTTATATTTTTATTTTATCTTAACTAGAATATATATTAATCTTCAAGTTATCTATATTGGGTTATATGCTCTGGACACTCTAGGGGTTTTATGGAAAGCGAGTAATAATCTAAAATCATATGTTTTGATCAAATAAAAAGAAAATGAAGTGAAATTAAAATATTTATGATAAGAACATTCTATTGATCATCTGATTAATTTAACTTGTTCTACTTTCAAAACTAATGGCAGATTAAAAATCAGTGAGTCTTGTTGTATAGTCTATCATAGCTCACGGATGAAAATAGCAATAAATGCTTCATTGTTACAGAATTTCATATGATATCATATTCCCACATCCAGAAATGTCTTTTAGTTCATGTAATGATCAAATTTGTTTTTTTTTCCATTTATTATTTTTAATTGCAGCTGCTTTTAAAAAAACGAATATTACATGCACGTTTTAAATGATTTCTTTTCATAACTCTTAATGGTGTTTAACAACAATATACATAGTGTATAAAACAGTGCATTGTGGAACGTACAGACACTTTTGTAGAACACATATACCATTTTATGAGGATGTTAATGTCAGGACAGCATACAGACGGTCTGCTGACATAGATGTCAGATGTTGTGCTCTTGAGCAAGACATAAAACTCATGTCCTCCCCAAGGCTTACTCCTTTAGCTGACCCTTGTCTTTCTTTTATTCTTTCTTTCTCCAGAGAGAAGTTGGTGTTCTGGAAAACTTAAGTAATGGCAAACAAGAATCTCCTCTTCTTCTTTGTCACTACTTCATTGAAAGATTAATTACCTTCCTCGAATATCACAAGATCTGATCTGCCAACAGCTGTGCTATTAGCTAAACAAAGTCAGCCACTGTTTCTTGTTATGTTAGTGATCCTGGAAAAGTCATAGTTCTCCGCAATGAGCTAAGGAGAGATTTTCACACAAGCATTTTTATGACCTAAGTGGGTTTTGAGTGGACCGTAAAATGGAGTAGTTGATATTGCTTGCAAAAATAAATGTCAGAATACGTGGATAGTTTTTTCCAGTGATACATACTGTTATAGTAGTTCTCACGTCGCACCAAATTAATGTAGTGGTCAGATTATTATTACAGATATCAGGTCATTTAAGTGTGAGCGTGTCAGATGACTCCTTTCTTTTATTTTTGGGTACCAGATAAGGAATTTCAACTAAACCGTAAAAACAATCAATTAGAATTGTTAAAAAATAAATAAAATATCAGCTGGCCAGTCTGATTTGTGAGGTATCGGATAACTTGTATTAAAGTGCCCCTATTATGCCATTTTTAAGGTTGCTAATATTGCTTTATGAGTCTCCTAAAAGAGGTTTACATGCATGCAAGATAAAAAAACACATTAGGTTTCTCAAAAAATAGATTTAATTTGACCTAATTTCTAAATGATTCGTGTGAAACAGTTCAAAGAATCAGTCTCTCTAAACCCCTCCTTTCCGTGAGCCCTCACTGCTGTGATTGGTCAGATGGCGCAGTCCTTTGTGATTGGTCCAGAGCCGTAGAGAGATTGGCTCTGGATTGGTCTACCGCGAACAGCGCGTGTCAGAAACGAAACATTGCCATGACGGAATGACAGCCCTGGAGACTTGTCAATATGTAGAAAAGATGGTATGGATTGTACCTTACCAAATCAAGCCGGAGTCTGATGCTGAAACGGTTGAACTGGCTGATCGACAAGAGACTGATTCGCAAGCAGGACTGGAGCAGGACGTTTCTCCGTGGTAAGTGTCAAGTGTTAACAAGTTTGTGGTAATGATAAGATGTGATAAAACAAATTTACTCTCACAGCGTAGGATACAGCGTCTTCTCGACATGATGTTAACCACATGGAAATTTTACTGTGTTTGTGGGCGGGCAAGTTGGCGACGTAGAACGTGGGCGAACATTATGCAAATGTATTACTTTGTGACGTAGAGCCGTAACAGAATAAGATTCGAATTCCTGATGACTCGTTTAGGCGATTGCGAGCCGACTCTTTTTTTTTTTTTTTTGATAGACAATAACATTATTTATCGTGCACTGTCGGCTTCACAACTTTGCAGATAGTTTATGTTCACATACAGCTACATGACACACTGCATGAAAAGGCATAATATGGGCACTTTAACCACTACAATATCAATTATGTATATATATACACTTTTTTTTTTGGGCCAGATTACGTAGTTGCAAAATCTACCAGCAGGGGCAAATGTACACATGTTAACCGACCAGCCCTACACTGACTCCTTGGTTCAGACAAGCCTAATAGAATGTTCCATGTTTTCAAAACTTCCACTTTGTTAGACACACTCTATGTAATCTCATATGTACAAGTTAACATTAAAAAAAAAAAAAAAAAAGTAAAAGTTGCTTTTAGGTATTTTAAATACTGGTAAATATAATTCAAGTTTGATCACTCATTCCACCATGCTTATAATTGCCACTAATGACAATCACAGCTTGACTTGATTTGAATATTATTATTTTCATATATCATATGGAATGTATTTAATATTTTCCTTTATTATGCACACAATTCTAAAAGTGTAAATTAAGGGTTAGTGTTACAATTTGAACCTCACATAGCTGCATTACTGAGTATGCCTTTTAAAATAACATTGTGGCTAGAGGAATTCCCATAATCCCTTGCACTTGGATAATTTAAATGTCCATGTTTGATCAAAACATGGGGAATTACAAAGATGTGTACATTAATTGTTATTTAGATTTAAAGGTTGACAATATATGTAGTGTTTTCGGTGTTTTATATTTTAGGTCACCATTATTGTGTTTAATGTTCTTAATGTTCTTAATTTTGGTTAGGTTTGTCCAGTTCTTTGACTATAACCATATTAACAACTGCTACGCAATTTTACGTTTATTAACTTTCAGGGCTTGACAGTTGTGAAAATGTTTTTCCTAAACTCACAATGTTATGGATGTAATGACAGATCTTTTTTTCTGTATTGTGTGACATACATTTGAGTATTCTATCCATCTGTTGTTGTTTAGATGGAGGCAGATGCATTCGATCGTAACAAAGGGTCAGGGTTTAAGTGAACAAACTGATTGGTAAAGTCTAGCATAGTCTGTTGTTTCACCAGAAAATTGAGGCATTTTCATTAATTGAGACCTTTTAATTAAATTATGAGGTCCATATGCATGGATAAATTATTCACAGTAACATCAATAACATGCATTTAGAAAATGCATGTTATTCTAATTTAAAGTTAGACTGATAGTTTATTTAACAAAATATTTAGTGTTCAAAAAATTCTTAATGTTCTGTCAAATGTATTTGCTGGGAAAGGTTGATTTAACTAAGTAGTAATGAGCAACCATCATACCTTTCAAAAATTTGTTCTATTTAGGTACAACTAACTAGTTCTAGTTTTAATTAGGTACAACTAACTACTGAAGTTGAGAAAACTCCAAAATGCTTTGCAGCTGCTTACCTTATTTAACTCATCTTTTGTTATTTTTCACAGTGAATGAATCACAACTTTCTGTGAAAATACTTTCAGTAAAACAGCACAAGCTAGTCTGATAAAACTGTGGACAGCAACAGTTGCTACGGTAGGATTGGTCAGTAACCTTTTTAAGGTGGGACTTAGTGCAGGGTCAATTGTTTTGAAGCTCCTTATACATGACATCAGTATCAGAAGTGACCACAGTTTGTCTCTGACACATCAAGCTTATCTCTAGTGGCCAGAAGTTTCATTTTGAGGCTGCCTATCCATCTATTCCTCACACTTGTCCTGGCATGAGGAGAGCCTACAGGGCCTTCACAGAAGGTGAGCCTGCATCTTCTCCGGCAGCTGACTCACAGTCACCTCACTGCAGGATGTACCGATCAGCACACGGGCAGTCCTTTGAGGCGGGGTCTGTTGACAATGAGGGTCCACCTCTGTGCAATGAAGACAAGCCCCATGGCTGTCCACCAGGCCGTTGGAGAGTCGAGTGGAGTTGCTAGCATCCTTGTTGCAGCGTAGAGATGTTTGCCGTTGAAGATCATTTTCACCAGGCACAGGGCTTCCTTTGCACGGGCTGGAACATATTCGTTTGCGAATCTGAGCGGTGTCCTTGCTCAGAGATTTACGAAAGTTAGGCTTGAATACCAGGTACACCACAGGGTTGTAGGTAGTGGAGGATTTGGCAAAGATAGCTGCGAATGCAAAGGCTATAGGGGGAACTTTACTTGGTTCCACAAATGCAGCCCACATTGCCACAACAGCGTAAGGGCTCCAGGCGGTCAGAAAACCAATGCACACCGCCACTGAGAGCTATGAGAGAAACAGAAAAAAACTCATGAGAACATTTCCACACTTTCTGGAGAAAAGTAAATGGGTGATTCTTCATTTGCAGTGGAAACCGTACTTTTCAACAGTAAGTTAAGTCCCCCTGCAGTCATTAGTTTTATCCCTTAAAACTCAAACAATCAAAAGTGACGTGAAAATAATGCCTTCCCTAAAATGACATGGAAAAAACTCTACATTCTTACGAGAGAATTAAGAGGAAGAACAAAATTACACAGGGTTGTCTACAAGTCCATGTACAGTATCAGAATGGCAATGCATTTTATGCATCACTCTCTCCAATGTTGGGCACATACAGGTAATTAATATAATTATCCTTTGACTTGAATACGTTATCAAACAGCTAATAATCCACTGCTAATGTTACATAAATCATGTTGCCATTTGCCATCTCAGACAGCTACTTTCTAAAAATCTGAAATAGGGGCTGTTTCATCCCGCATTTCTGAGACTATTATTACTATTATTTTTTTTTTAATTTCTAATTTTTTCATGGCCCCCTAGCACCCACTTGCGTCCTTCTTGGGATTCCTGGAGCCCAGTCTGAAAACATCTCTTTTAAATGACTCTGCATGTCATTACACCCAGTCCTTAAGCACTGAGGTTTTGCACGCTCACCTTCACAATGAGGATATGTGCATTTGTTGTCTTGGTCTGTGGCGACACATGTTGCTGTACTGCCTGCCGTGACCCTCTTACAGTGATGAGGATCAGAATGTAGGAGAGGAGAATGATGGCGAGAGGTAGGGCATAGCAGAAGAGGAAGAGGCAGATAATATAGGACATGGACAGAGTATCCTGGCTTGGTGCATACCTAAAAGATGAAGAGGACAGTACATATCAGTGGTGATGGTAATCAGGAGCACTGCTAGCGTTTCTGGGACCTCTGTACAGTTTATTTCCCTGGGCTAAAAATCACTGATTGCTGATTGTCTGAATCGTCCCAACAGTTTTTTCCCCAATATAGTGACCCTGATATGCCTTTGTTCATATGCCCAAATTGGTGGTATCTCTGGGTCACCTAAGTTTGTGAGTTCAAGGTCCATCCAGGGTGGGTTTAAGCAAAATGTTTAAAGAGCATAACCAAGAGGTTGATGAATCAAAACCATCCGCTACTAGGACTTTTTTACTTATATACAGTAGATACTTAGTTTTTACTCAAAGCAAGGCTGCCACAGTCCTATGATAAACTGGCCATTTTTTAGCCAAAACTTACATGTAAAAAGCAGCACTTAATACAGGCCAAAAGTCAAGTTGTTTTGAAAATACCTGGGTATGGGATTTCTCCTAAGGCAAGGTCCCATAACTCAGAGGTTGATGGATCAAAACTATTCTTTGCTATAGTATGAATTCCTTGGTCAGGTGTAAAACACAAAGTCTCTTAGTCCTAACACTATTGGAATACAGTACCAATGTTTTGAGAAGCAGCTGAATGAGACATTAATCTAGTTTATTGTTTCTCGACTTCAGTCTATGGGATCCATTTCTCAGAATGTTTTATATTTCTCCCTGTCTAACCAAAAACCCACTGACTTCATTATTAAACCACTTATGGATATGGGTCTATTCCACAGTCCAGACGTAAAACACAAAACCTCTTAGTCCTTAAACTATATCAATGCTGCATGAATGTTCGGAGGAGCTGTTGAAGTACACTTTGATCTAGATCACTATGTTTGTTTCAAATACCATTCAAATGTCACTAAACCACCTGTCCAGGACCGAGAATTATTGGGGGCACATAAACCCCGGCCCCAGTGGCTGAATGGATAAGGTACTGAGACAAGCCAGCAATTGTGGGTTCAAAGGCAGCAATATTCAAAAATAAAACCATAAAAAGAGTGGAGTAATTTTGTTAGAGTGCACTCCATGTGATCTCAATAGAACATGCAGTGCATTCGATTACTTTAAGAAATGTGCCATTTTTGATGATAAAATACTTTTCACTTTTCAGTTCATTTTGCAACTATAAATAAACCATTTGTAGGCTGACTTTCCAAAGAGTGAAAAGTACAATGTAGCTCTGTGGCACTACAAAACTACCAAAGTGATCACATTTGCTATTTTGGCAGATGATAAAACAAAATCCAATATACTTGTACATATGGAGAGACCCGAGCCATATCTAAAGACCAGAATATCAGTCTCTATACAGGAATAGGGACACTCAGAACACCAGAAAACACACACACACTTGCATATAAACACTTAGAACACCTGAACAACTGCAATGCCCAGACAATCACACAGAAAACCCTAGTATTGTGGGTGCCACTAATGGCACTTAAATTACACACATCACCTTTAGGCTGACTTTTTGGCTTTGTCTGTTTTCCTGAGAATCTTTCAGTGCTTCCATTAACATCCTCCCAGGCACTTACCAATCTATGCAGCATGCTGTCCCATAGGGTTCAGGGCCATAGTGACCCCAATTTGCCAAGGGACCCACAGCAAACACCATGGCATAGCACCACACCCCCACTATCATCAGACAGGCATGGGAGTAGGAGAATTTGTTTCCTGGAAAGCAAATCATAGAAGTGTTTATTTAGCACAAAGTACTGATCACTCTTAAATGGTTTATACTGTGCTGGAGAATATTACATATGAACTACTGATTAGAAACATAAAATGAAAACTGAAAAACACATTTTGAAACCAAAACTTTTTCCTTTTAGAATCACACCACTTCATGTTGCCCCAATCCATTCATCTTCCATGTGCTTATGAGGGAATGATTCTGTACCAAGAAAGCTATGCTGTGTAGATGAGTTATCGATCAAACATCAATCATCCTTATTCCCTTATTCTTGCAATTTGTCAGAAGTACATGAACAATTTTTTTTTGAAAGGAGGCCATAGAACATTGAAGTCATGAACAACAGGATGCTGTGGGGGTGACATTTTTTTTAGACCAAAACTCATAAGTGAGTTCCCTTTCGAACTTTCTCTCATGTTGTGTATGGGGAAACTCCTGTTTACACTGATACTGAAGCCTGATTTGTTCATGTTTGTGTAGTTGCACAAACCAATGCTGCTCTAGCCCGCCAGAATGGGTGGAGCCGACCTCTAAGTCGGCTCAGAGCATCATTTCATCAGAATATTCTCCTTCAGCGACGAGGATCATCTCTTCGCTGATGCTGGACTACGAAGCCGAAGGAGGAAGAAGCTTAGCCTGCAGCTTACCACCGTCGAAGAGCCCCAGCAGAGGAATAAGCCTTCTCCTGCAGCTATCCGGCGCACTAAGAGAGCAAATTTCTGAGAAAATTTCCTAGCGATGTTGTTCCCAATGCTCGTGCAGGGCTTCCCAGAAGGACGCAGTGAGTGCGTCGCCCGTCTGGGCAGCACCCATGCAGAAACTGCGCACTCACTGAGACGGAATGCGCTCACTGAGAGCATGAGTCTTGCTCTTCTCCACTCGCGAATCACCTTCAATGAAGGCAGCCCCGCCCTCGTTTCCCCTCTCTCAGCGAGCTCGGAGAAAGAAATGGTGAGTCGCGGAGCTGAGCAACCAGGTTGAGTGAACTCACGCCGGCATAGAGCCCGCGTGTTCACTCTCCCCCACCACTTTGATCCGCTGGGTCTGCACGAAGGATCAGCGACACCTAATTACTTGAGGCGGTCATATTCTAGGCAGATTGGAGTAGAATGCTGCACCATTTCTGTATTGCTGACAACTTCATTTGTGTGTGCGCCGCTGAGGCTGTGCTCGCTGAGACCGGCTGCTTTCACTGCGAAAGGATGAGTCTGTCCCAGCATCACTCGCGGATCGCTTTCTTCAATGAAGGCGACCCCTCCCCTCCCGTTTCTCCCCTCCAGGACTCACAGTGTTGAGCGACCAGGATTGAGTGATTCACGCCGGCAAAGATCCCGCATGCTTCACGCTCCACGCAGCTCTTTGACCTGCTGGTGTGTTTTACACGTAAATATTAGCAGCCCTCGTCTGCTTCGAACGGTTCAAATGAGAATGCTGTCACCGATGATCCTATATCGCTGACAGCTTCAGATTTGAGTGTGCCACTCGCCTGGGCCACGCCCATGCTGGGGCTGCGCTTACTGAGACAGATCGCTCTCACGATGAGAGCATATATCTCGCTCTGCTTTGCTCGCGGTTTGCCTTTTTAAATGAAGACGGCCACGTCCCTCCCATGCTCACGTTCTCCCCTCCCAGTTGCCTTGGAGGATGAAACCGTGAAGTCGCGGGGCTGAGAAATAGGTCCCGCATGCTTCACTCTTCCTACAGCACACTGATCCGGCAGTGTGTTTTACGCGTGAGGATTAGCACCCCTCATCTGCATCGAGCGGTTTTATCCTTTTAGGCGGATCTAAAGATGCACGCAGCATAGACTGGGCCACGCCAAGGCTGCGCTCACGGGGGCTGACTGCTCTCACTGAGAGAGCATTAACCTAGCGAAGCACTTTTGAGAGGAAAAGGAAGAATCAGTTCTCGCGGAGGCTGGGACCCCCTCTAAGAAATCTTGCGCTCGCTCTCCATCCCTCCGTTCAACACAGAGTGATGGAAGTATTATTCAAGCTGGGCACGTCCTTCAAGTTCAGTGCATGCTCAAGCAAACTACCGCTGATAGCGGATATATACAAAAGATAATTTCTCCTCTCCTCACTCTCATGAATACAAGTTCCCCGCCCTTGTACGGCAAACTTCCATTCATAAAATTAGAACCTCTTGCCACCCGGTTCAAGGCTTGGGCGCCCATTCCCGGTGTTTCAAGTTGGGTTCTAAACACGATAAAACGAGGTTACTCGCTCCAGTTCGCTCGCAGGCCACCTCGTTTCAGAGGTATTATTCACACTTCGGTACAGAACAACGAAACTCATGTTCTTCAGTCTAAAGTACAAACATTGCTCGCAAAAGGTGCCGTGGAAGCAGTACCTCTAGCGAACAGCAAGTCAGGCTTTTCAGCCGCTACTTCCTTGTGCCGAAGAAGGATAGCGGGCACAGATTTATTCTAGATCTCAGACTTCAGAATAGCTCTCTTATCAGACGGCCATTCAGGATGTTTACTTTGAAACTTTTGTCTACTTTGTTTACTTTTGTCCCGAGGACTGGTTTCTAACAGTGGATCTGAAAGATGCATACTTTCACATCCACATAACCCCCCGCCACAGACCGTTCTTGAGATTCGAGGGAGTGGCCTATCAGTACACAGTCCTATTGGACTGTTTCTGGCCCCTTGCACTTTTATGAAGTGCATCGACTTAGCTTTTTCCCCTCTGAGACAGATGGGAATCTGCATCCTCGATTACCTCGCCGACTGGCTGGTTTTAGCCAGATCAGAACGGGAGCTAATCGCCACACAGATCGCTTGCCTGATTAAGCCATCTGGAGAGCCTCGGGTTGAAAATCAACTCGCACAAGAGTCAATTGTCTCCCAGACAGCAAGCGGTCTTTCTGGGGACTGTTATAGACTCGGCTCAGATGCGGGCATGGTTTACGCCAGAACGGTCCCTGGCTATTCAGTGACTGGTGGCATCTTTCAAGCCGGGATCGGGTTCCCATAGGAGTTCAGGGGATGACGGCCTAATGGCCGGCCACTCATCTGTGATCTCTAGGCCTGTTCCATGACGCCGCACCCATTTTGGCACTCGGGTCATTTTATGTAAGGGATAACCCATCGCGTATCAGAGCTGTGGCTCTGATCAAAAGGGATGCAGGCATGTGCCGTTCAGTTTGATTGACTTGTTTCCGTTTCCTGTCTGCTGTGCTGCAGAGTGGTTTGTGATTGTAGCTCTGTGAAGCTTTGTTTTTATTGTTTGGATCTGCTTTAACATCACTTCTGTGTTTAAACAGCTAAAATATAACTTCATTCTCACCATATTTCTGATATTATGTATCAAACTAATTTGATATTGTTGGATTTTTAATCTAAACCTAGTGCAGCACATTAGCATTCCGTTAGACTGTAGTTGTCTTGTGCTACATTTCTTTCTCTCTCTCTCGCTCAGTTTTTCACATCAAACAAATGTGGCAAGTCAGAATCATTCAAGAATCTTGGCGAGTAATGGCTTCTCCTGTTATTGTCACTTGCACTGCTTGCCACATGTATAGTGTAGCCTTCTCTTTCAGCGGCGAGGGATTCATATGCGATAAATGCAGGCAAATAGTTAGGCTGACAGAGAAGATTTCAGAACTAGAGACACGCATCCAAACTTTAATTGAGGATAGTAAGAATGTGAGGGCCTTAGATACGGCTTTGGATGTGACTAGCATAATGAGTCTTGTACATTGTTCGGTTCCGGTTGCAGAATGACTGAGGTGGCATAGTCGCGGGACAAAACACGGCTCTTCTGTTCTGATTAAAACATTAAACAGGTTCTCCCCACTCCCACTGAGAAACCTGTTGAAAGAGGCCTAGTTATTGGCGATTACTAATATGCATTGCCAAGAACTTAATTTGGACAACTTTAAATGTGATTTAGATATTTTTGCACCCTCAGATTCCAGATTTTCAAATAGTTGTATCTCGGCCAAATATTGTCCAATACAAAGCTTATTTATTCAGCTTTCAGATGATGTACAAATCTCAATTTTGAAAAATTGACCCTTATGACTGGTTTTGTGGTCCAGGGTCACATATAGGGTTTGCCCTTGTCAAATGAGACCAAGCAAGACCTCAAAGCAATTCAGTTGACTGAAAGACCTTTTTAATGGGAACCTTGTTCAAAGCCTGATTAGAAAACCTAAAAGTTAGATTTATGATATATGCGGTCATATGTAAATATGACCATTAATGTCCTATAAAAATTATCTAATGGTAAATCACTATATATTGCGATATTAAACATTTCTTTTCTTTTTTTTATAAATTTCAGCAAACTACACTAGCATATTTCTAGCTTAAGTCTATACTCTACAAGTCAATTACCCTACAATCTTCATGCATTTGGTTAGACATTACAAACCAGGATTTTACACAGACCCATTTAATTGAATGGACCCTGCTGTTTATGAAACCATAGCCAGAATGTAAAATATAAAGAGTGTAAAAATACTGTTTCGCTTATGAAATCCTCAGATAAGCATAGATGGTAGTATGCAGGCTGCGTACTTATGAGTGCGTCAGCTGAGCAATTACCATTGAGATGAATGGGAATGCTTACACACTCCTTGGTTACCCTCAAGGGCCGGTTCACACAGAATGTGTTTTTGCTTTGAAAAACGTGTGATGTGAGCAATGGAATGTGAAAAAATGCAAGGTCTTGATACATTTAAAAAAAAAAAAAGCTGTACTTTCTCGGACTTAAACACCACCTTTTTAGAACGCTGCGTCGTGTGCGAGATGCTGCAAAAAGACGCGAGACGTGAGCGCAGCAGTCAAACATGTCTGTCTAGTGCAAGCTTAGATGGAAAATGGAAAAGTAGCACGGTCAAATGGAAAAACGTGTTCTGTGTGAACAGCCTCCAACACTGCTTACATAAACTATAATGTACTATAATTACGGCATCTATCAGGTGCAGAGCTAAAGATTCACAACATATCTGGCAACATGTCCTTTAAAATAAGGCTTTAACTGCATCCCAAATATGTTTGCTTCTCTTCCACCTACATAATCCATCTGTTCACCTGCTGTCCTCCTTGCCATCTAAATCTCTGTTCTCAAGCTCACCCACATGCCGTTAATCTGCTCCATCTTAATTGTCTCCTCTCTCCCACACACCCCTTCATTTTTTTACCAGTCAGTCAAAAGTTGAAACTGACAAAACTAATGAACTCTAATGAGGCCAACTGCTCCTATCCATACGTGGGAGTATTGACCAAAAGCCAAATGAACAAGGGGCATCTAGAGCCTGATAAAAGCTAGAATATCCAATAATGACACTGAAAGCCAGAAGGTAATGAATTTTCCTTTGGGGTGCATCACGGCAGGACAGAAGGGATTCGTGGAGCTGCAACCGGTTCCTTATTAAGATATGGATGAGGGCCAGGGAGGAAGATAAATGTATTTGGTGTGAAAGGTGTCGAGGAAGAATACCATAGTTTGGGAAGCAGACTTTGAGGCAGCAGACGGACGACAGAGCGGTGAGATTTGTCAGGCTGCATAAGCCGAAGAGAACGCCACATACAGCATAGCACAAACATGTCAGCTCTCCGAACAGCCACCTGAGAGAGAAGCAAGTAAAGAAAGCAATGAACAATGATTTTTGGATTTGAATATAATCATCATTACATTACAAATGTGGCACAGAAGCCAGATCTGAAATGGTTGAAAAACGTTGCCACAGAGTTTTGAATTTGACATTTAAACAGGAATAACATGGAAAACAATGAATCACATGCACATCGTTACAGAAGCCAGTTAAAAAGTTAATTTATTAAAATAAATTGACTTATTTTTCATAATTACATTTATCACAACGTGACTTTTACATTTGAAATATAGAGATATACAGTCACAAATGTAAGAATCTTATTGTGAGACAAAATCTCAATTACATAAATACATTTATAGTTATGTAATTGAGATTCTCACAATAAGATTGTCTTACATTTGTGACTGTATATCTCACAGTTGATACTTTATCATATTTGCTCGTTTATTTCTAGTTATTGCAGTTTTATATCATGCAAAGTTAGTGTCTTAGTTTTGACTGTATATCTCACAAATTAAGCTTTAGCGTTAGTTCTGGCAGGTCACGTGAGTCAAGCTTGCATCAGCTGATTCTCAGCTGATCACATCTACTTATAGGAATACGACACCTATCGCGGCATTTCTATATAAGCTGTATTCAGTATTATTCAGCAGCTTTTCAGCTTGCTTCGGAGCAAATTACCCTCCTCCATCCCCAGCTCCACCTTTCACCACAGCCAGGACTTAGCTTTCTGATATTCCTTGCTAATCAGACTCCTTTATCTTGAATAAAGTGTTACACTTAAATATCATTAAGTACATTAATGATATCTGCCTTGTTCTGTTAACCCTGGGGGGGTTATTATTGCTGCTCTCCCTGCTCATTCATGACAGGCTGCATGGATGGGCAGGGAGTTTTTTGCCCAGAACAGAACCATACCGCCAAACCAAACTTTATGCTAAGTATCTATCATTTTGACGATAGTGGTCCTGACAGAACTGCTACTTTATTTTTTTGTAGATCACATTTGCAACTATTTCTTGTAAATGTAATTTTATATCTCACAATATAATTTTGAATCTCGATTACCATTCTATTTCTTGTGATGTCATTTTTATTTTACTGTCATTTTATGTCTTACAGTTGTGACTCTCACAATTGCAACTTTGTTTTTCATAATTATTATTTTACATCTCAAAATATAATTTTCTATTTCACAGTTGCCACTTTATCTTTGCGATTGCGAATTTATATCTCACTATGTGATTTTTTTCTAATAATTGCAACTTTATATTTTGTAATTGTGACTTATTTCTGTCACTTTATACAACAATTGATCTCACAATGAGACTTTTCTTATTTTAAACTCTCAATTATTACTCATTTTATTTTTACTCTTGAGACTGAAAAAGGCTTCCATACATTGTTGATTCTAGTACTAGAACAAAAAACAAGACTAATTCTGATTGTCATGAAAACAGCAAAGTCTAACGCTGCGTCTCAACCATCTGGAGCAAGATAAAATGTCAAGCTGCTGTATTTTTGGTTGCTAGTAGGTGTTCCTACTCAACTGCATTATCCAGCTGTATAAAGTTTGTCACATTGTGGCACAGTGTTAGGCAGTACTACTGCAGCTTTGGTCCTGTTTCAATGAAATGGAGCATCAGAGCTGCTTTAGACATTGTCTCTGATATGGGGGTGGGAATATTTTAGCACAGACTTCTTATGGCATCTGCCTACTTGTGAGCAAATGCTGATGGAATCGCCAAGGGAAAGAGAGTAACTGTCATCCCAAGGTCACTAATAGATAAATTTATGATGAAGAATTCTGCCGGCTTGAGAGATGATCTCTTACGATACGCAACAAGGAGCAGGATGCCATTTCCCAAGAGTGACAGAATACCTAAAAAGAGAAAAAAATATTTGGTGAATAGTCACTAACACGAGCACTTTGTGTTTTTCCTTGTTCTAACACCCTGCAACCCGTATTTTACCGTTTTGATATTGCTCTGACATCTTGGCAAGACCTGAAACGGCTATGATTTATTTGGGCACTTTACAAATTTGAAGTCACTCTTTAAACTGCCATATGTCCTCGTGCTCCACTTGCCAATGGCCTCTGAAGTTTTGTTCTAACATCCCTCAACACTTTAACATTTACAATACAGTATTGCCGTATCTCAAGAATCAATTTGGATACAAACATACCAATTGCATAAATACAAGTTTATGATTGGCACACAGTCATTGAGAAGTGGGACAAAACAGGGTGCAAAATTGAAAAAATAAAACCTTGTACTCAGACAAATGAAACTACATTTATGTATTTTATATGTACTAAGCTACTGAGCTATGCTTTGATACAACCTCCCAACTTTTCTCTTTTTTAACAAAATGTTTATTTTAGCTTGGACTGTGTAATATAATTTTAGCTTTATCTTTAACAGCATTCAAGATGTTTTCACAACACATTCGTGTGTTAGCAGACAGATTAAACTTTCACATGTGACCAATAATTCCACAACAAATATAAAATATCATAATGAAATATCAAAATATTCAACTGACGGAGTTGACATCAGACTGAGGTGACGAAAACCTGAATTTGTAGTCATTTTAACTATCAAATACATTGAATCAATCAATTACTGTTAAAACAAACAGTGAGTATGTTATTGTTTATAAAGCTTTTATTCAAGAGTCACATTCAAGTATTTTGATATATCATTGCTAGATGCTAATGGAACCTGCTTCAGGAGAATACAATTATCTAACTTTAAAGACGAATTTCTCAATATTTAGATTTTTTTGCACTCTCAGATTCCAGAATTTCAAATAGTTGTATCTCGGCCAAATATTGTCCTTTCCTAACGATCAATACAATTGATGGAAAGTTTATTTATTCAGCTTTCAGATGTATAAACCTCAATAAAAAAAATTTTTTTTACCCTTTTGACTGGGAAATACAGTCTGGAAGCACCGTGTGTCACGAATTCAGTCCATGGACTTCCGTTTATTCACCACCAGAGGTCACCCTTTCCATTTCATTGACTCTCGCACAACACAAACTGTTGCATAGCACCCCGCACTACATATCCCATCATGATTTGCACACTGCACTGATTGCACATAGCTGTTTCTAATCACCTCACTCACTATATAACACCCACTCTAACCACATTTCTCTGCTGAGTATTGTTTAGCCTGCACCCCTTTCCGAGTCTCCGTGTTTTCCTTGTTTTGCCTTGCCTGTTTTTGCGGTTTTTGATCTTTGCCTGTTTTCCTGATTTTTTCCCTCTCGTCTCGCCCCTGTGACTCTGTCTGCCGATCAGTGACCTACGCTAGCCCTATGAATATTCTTGTGTTTTGCCCGCCATATACCTGTTTGCCAGTGTTTTGACCCTGCCTGTTTACCACATCTCTTAAATAAAGCCTGCAGATGGATACACATGTCTCACGTCTTGTCAGCCCCATTACAGTATCAAGGTCAAGTCTCCTAAAATATTAGGTAATATGATATTTTTATGACATAGGCAAGGTTAGTTCAGGTTGTAAACTCAATTCATGATATTTGTAAAAACTATGATATCAACATGTATAAAGCCTCATCCCATTTCTCCTCTCTCTCCCTCAACTTTACTGTCTCTCGACTGTTCTATAAATAAAGGCTAAAAAGTCCAGAAATAATGTAGAAGCGATCAGTTGTAAGTGAATGGACTCACAGAAGGTTGTGTATATAGAAGCCATGAAGACATCATGTTCCTTTGGGATTTTGGAAACAAAATGGGAAGTTTCCGTGGTATTTCCCATCTACAGAGAAGATAAGACAAGAAGTTTAGATGAACAGTGAGAAAAGGATGAGGCTGAAGCAGTGGTTAAACAAGAACAAGTATTAGGCATTCATGAGTGAGCTGAGGGTTTTCAGGGCAGATTCGGGGGACTTTGTGGTTCAATGAGCTTTTTGGTGAGTCCATTACAATAGAGATTAGCAGCTCATCTCTCTGAAAAGAGCCAGATTCCCACTCACAGCTAATGCCAACACAAAAATGTCCAGTCCAATTGTTTTATGGAACATGTAAAGGAGGGAAAGGGAATGAAAATAGATGTTTTTTGAGGATATGGTCAGAAATCATATGGACAGAAAATTAACTCTCATAGTTCAACTTTTGTTATTTGTTTCGGAAATGTAATTTCATTTTAACCAATACACGATAAACACTCAAATATGGAAAAAGCATAAAAACAGCTAAAAATGGCTATGTAGGAAACTGTTTGCCTGGGGAAATCGTTAATGAAGTTTAATGGTCATTAAACCAAATATTTGACCACAGAATGCCACGATTGTTCAATCTAGTGTCCAGAGAGCTGCCTTTTCCCTCTCAAAAGATAACATTTTACCCCACTAGAAGCTAAAACACTTTCTTTGTTTTCGGTCCTTAAATCCTCCTGAAAACACTCATATACTGGCCATGTGTGTATGTGTGTGTGAATAGTTTATTTAGAATAGAGACAAAGATGTTCATACGCTGATATCCATGCAAAGTCAAAGCCTCTTACTCTCTACAGAACTGGAGGAGTGAATGACCAAATTGTGCAAACGGCCTACTTTCTGGAGGCTGATAAATGTCAACTCAGCTGTTATGAAATGGATGAGTGCTGCTTCAGCCTGTGCCTGAGGTGTAGAGACACAGCACGCATCTCTGTCAGTATACCTAATGAGTCACCTTTATAGAGATGCAAGCAGATACAAACAACAAGCACATGCATATCATTTTATTACACACCTCTCCTTGATACTGAATTCTTGATTTGATTAGTGACCTAGAGTTGTTTTCCACTGTACATTTCTTTGTTTATAATTTGTTAAAATATTCTGTTAATTACCATATTTAAATGAATAATAATAAAAAAAACACTACATTTTCAATGTGTTGTCTCACACACAACGGTGGTTTATGTGAATGTGTGTTGCATACATAGGACATCACTTATGCACTGACAACCAAATCCAGCAAAAACACTCTCTGTGGAACAGAGTTGGCACTGCCTGTTCTCCATTCGTTCTGAAATCACTGCATGCAGCCAAACATCGTTTTTCTGTTTGTTTTTCTCTCTTTTATTTTATTTAATGGTTGGCTGCACAAGGGTACACATAATCTGACTCCAAAGTACACTTTTTATGTGAGGACAAATTGCTCCTTTTAGAATATTCTGAGATTATGGAATTTGCTGGCAATGTACCTATTAGAGAATACTGAGAGCCATAATTCAATGCCAGGTATCAAAACTATGAAAGACAAGCATCTTACAGAATGCAAGTAAAAAAAAAAAAAAAAAAAAAAAGTTAATGTACATTTTAAAGAGGAAAGATTAACTATAAAAAAGGAAATTGTTAAATAGTTTAGGAAAAAAGTAACATGCATAGAAATTTCTGAATAATTGCCTTAATCTTTTTATTGCATGTCTGAAATCTCAATAAATGTTAAACAGGTTTCAGTTGAATGAATAAAGTGTAGCATGCTTACAAAAGCTAGAGGTTCTCATTTTTCCTTGTCAATTATTCACATATAAAGTGGCTGAACAAGTCATTTTGCATTTAATGAATAATCATTCAAAAGAAATCAAATGTATTACATTTAATTACATTCAACAGTGTATCTTTCCATTTCTCTCTACTTAAAGTAAATTAATTCTGGATTAAATGAAACCCATAGCCTATGCCGGCACTCAGCATAATATATTAACAAGCTTTCATTTTTATTCATTTACATTTTGTCTGATTTATGTGTTGTTACTTTTAGTACCTAGTTCTTTTTACTTAAAAACAGTTTGACTTTCACCGTTGCTGACCTAAACTACAACAGTATTGCATCTCACTATAGTCCTTCTAAACCATAATGAAATAATTTCTGCTGCAGTATAATCTGACTGATTCATATGTCCTCATCTACAGAATATGTAATCAATTTTAAATTTAGGATGAGTTATGATAAATTCTACTCTAAATCACCACAATGTAAAATCAACATCAATGCTCTGGCATGTCAAATTTGACCTCTTCCTATGAACTCAAATAACAAGTTCAGTAAACATTTTAAAACGTGTCAATGAACAATTGCACATTACAAAGAATGGGTATGCGATTAGTCAACAGAAGAGACAGACGGCTGCACGTGAGTGTCCTGCGTAATACTTGGTTATAGATCTGCTGTTGGAATTATTACTTGCTGCTAAGAAGGAATATTTCGTTTTCTGCCTATTTCTACGTTATATTTTTGTTTGCGTTTGTATTTTTGATTGCACTTTCTGGTAATTATAATAACTGCCCTTGGCTAAGAAGGAGCGCGTGTAATTTAATTGCTCCCTTCCTGCGTTTAAGTGCGAACTGTAATTTCGATTGGAGGAATTGTCCTGCTATAGACTATTGGCTGTGCTAATTAGAAGGCGGCCACAGCGGTTTTCACTTTAGTGTCTTCGACTGTGTATTTATCCGATGTCTGTGCGCTGACGCGGAAGCATCAGCGGAAGCGTTCAGGCCTCCTCGTGTGAAGACCAACGAGTGTAAAGACCTGCGACTTTACCTGCGCGACTTCACCGAGCAACGAAACCGGCAAAGCACTTAAGTATAATTTTTATCTTCCCTGTACACACTCTCCTTTTCTGTCCTCTCTTTCCCACCATTATCATGTGTTTCCAACACATTCCGGTTGTCTCTCGACGACGCTCTAAGGTCACACGCAGACGGCAATGCAATGTTGCTAACCTGCATCCTATCTCTACATCCTCTACTGCACCCCTTTCTTTCTCTATGGGTCTCTGGAATTGTCAGTCAGCTGTCAACAAAGCAGACTTCATTTCTTCTTTTTCTTTAAACTCCACACTTAGCAAATTGGGCTTGACTGAGACCTGGATTCGTCCAGAAGACTCAGCAACCCCAGCTGCTCTTTCGAACAATTTCTCTTTCTCTCATACCCCCCGTCAGGTTGGCCGGGGTGGGGGCACTGGTCTGCTCATTTCTAACAATTGGATATACTCAACCCACTCTCCCCTATGCAATTACAACTCATTTGAATCTCATGTGATCACTATAACAGCTCCCGTAAAACTCCAGGTTGTGGTAATCTACCGCCCTCCTGGCCAAATTCTAGCCACCTTCCCGGAGGAGCTGGATGGGCTGCTGTCCTCATACCCGGAGGATGGCAGTCCACTTTTAGTCCTTGGCGACTTCAACATTCATCTGGACAACCCTTATGCTACAGACTTCCATTCACTCCTTTCTTAATTTGATCTCAAACGCCTTACCACTACAATCACGCACAAATCAGGCAACCAACTTTACCTAATTTACACATGCAATTGTATTGCAGACAACATTCTGGTAAAACCACTACATATCTCTGATCATTTCTTCATTACATTTAAACTACATTTTGCTACCTGTGTGCCACCAACCCCCCTACCGGTTACTTTTAGACGAAACCTACGCTCCCTTTCCCCCTCCCATCTTTCCTACATTGTATCCTCCTCTCTTCCCTTACCTACCCATTTCTCATCTCTGGATGAGAATTCAGCAACTGACACTTCATGCTCTACTTTAACCTCTTGTCTAGACAATATTTGTCCTCTCTCCTCCAGGCCAGCAAGGGCTGCCCCCTCGAACTCCTGGTTATCCGAAGTTCTTCGTGAACATCGGACCAAACTCAGGACAGCTGAGAGAAAATGGTGCAAATCAAAATATCCGTCAGACCTAAGTATGTATCAGTATTTGCTTTCATCTTTCTCTGCTGAAGCCCATACTGCCAAATCTTCATACTTCCCCAACAAGATCAACAGCGCTCCAGGCACACGTAATCTCTTCAAAACTTTCCATTCTCTCCTCTGTCCACCACCTCCTACCACTTCTATAATAGCTGATGATTTTGCCACATTCTTCAGACAAAACCAGAACAATCAGTAGCCCATTTCGCCCCACACACAACAGGACCTTCAAACAACCCCACCACTGCAAAAAACTCCCCTCTTAGCCTTCGTCCCTCACTGAGGCCAGCCGTATCAAACTTCTGCTCTCCAGGCCATCCTCCAAATCTCCTACACATCCTACAAGCAATCTCTCCTACAATGTTACCAACACTAACACAAAATCATTCAAAACTCTTCACACTGGTACATTTCCCACAGCATTTAAGCAGGCTTGGGTAACCCCACTGCTCACAAAACCTACATTAAACACTTCACTTACAAATAGCTACAGGGGGGGGGGCAAACCGGTCTATTCTCCATCCATTCATAGCGAAAACCCTCGAAAGAGTTGTTTTCAACTAGATATCATTGTTTCTTTCACAGAACAACAAACTGGATCCTAACCAGTCAGGTTTCAGGAGTGGCCATTCAACTGAGACTGCGCTGCTGTCAGTCACAGAAGCCTTGCGGATTGCAAAAGCTGATTCCAAATCATCAATTCATATTCTGCTGGATCTATCTGCCGCTTTTAACACTGTCAATCATCAGATCCTCCTGTCTGCACTCTCTTCAATGGGCATCACAGGGGATTCCACTTCGCTGGTTTGAATCCTATCTCTCTGGTAGGTCTTTCAGGGTGGCCTGGGGTGGGGATTTATCCAAAGCACATCAACTGGTCACTGTGGTTTCTCAGGGATCAGTTCTTGGACCCCTCATCTTCTCCATATACACAACATCACTGGGTCACATCATACAGGCACATGGCTTCTCCTACCATTGCTATGCTGATGACACAGCTCTCTTTCATTTCAACCAGATGATCCAACGGTAGCTGCACGGATCTCAGGCTGCCTGGCAGACATCTCGGCATGGATGAAAGAATATCACTTACAGCTCAACCAGGCAAAGACTGAGCTTCTTGTCTTCCATTCCACTGCAACTCTACAGCATGATTTCACCATCCAACTAGGTTCTTCTACAATTACCCCATCAACTTCAGTCAGAAATCTTGGTGTAACTTTTGATAACCAGCTGAACTTCAAAGACCACATTGCAAAGACCGATCGATCTTGCAGGTTTGCATTGCACAAAATCAGAAAGATCAGGCCCTTCCTAACAGAGCATGCTGCACAACTTCTTGTCCAGGCCCTTGTCATCTCTAGGCTGGACTACTGCAATGCTCTTCTGGCTAGACTTCCATCAAGCACAATCAAACCTCTACAAATGATTCAGAATGCAGCGGCATGACTGGTCTTCAACGAGCCCATGTTACACCTCTCTTTATCTCCTTGCACTGGCTACCATTTGCGGCTTGAATCAAGTTCAAGACATTTATGCTTGCATATAGAACAGCCACAGGATCAGCACCCTCCTACTTCCACTCACTACTACGAATTTACATCCACTCCAGAAGTCTGAGATCCGCTAGTGAGCAACGCCTTGTGGTACCATCACAGAGAGGCTCAAAATCACTTTCAAGAACATTCTCGTTCACCACTCCTGGCTAGTGGAACGATCTTCCCACCCCCCACACCCCTATACGGAATGCTGAATCCCTGACAATTTTCAAGCGACAGCTGAAAACTCATCTCTTTCGAAGCTACTTGACTTCATCATAAAAAATAAAAAAAATAAAATAAAAAAAATAAAACTATTTATTCCTTCTCTTTCTAGCTTGTACTTATTTGAACAATGTCTAAGAACTTGGTATTACAACCACTTCTTGTGTCTGTTTGCCTCTTTAAGAAGAATCGCTTTATGTATCCCCCAATTGTAAGTTGCTTTGGATAAAAGTGTCTGCTAAATGTAAATGTAAATGTAATGGGAGTACCAGAGCAGAAAAAAATTTAAGTCAGATGACTGTATTAATAGGTTAACAGTGCATTCTTTTACAGTGCAATGAATTCGTCAGAGAAATTAAATATTTCCTCTTAAGCAAATTTATTAGCAAAACAAGAAATTTTAATTTGGCACAATTTTTGTACATATTGTTGATATGAAGTGAACTGTGTAATCTTTGCCTCTGGCAAAGCAGAGACATTGGATTTGTGTAATAGTTTAAAAGCACTTCAGTAAAAAAAGATGCGCTCCTAATATCACACAGCAAGTAACAACAACAAAAAGGGCATAAATTAAAGTCATACAATAATCCCAAAAGGTTAAGGTTAAACCTGACCGACAGTGGTAACAAAAAGCAAATGTGGGCTAAAAATACATTTGCTGAAGCAACTATGTAATTTTAGCTTGCTTGTATGAGGCTTTGAGCTCTTTTGTTGAGTGTTGTGACTCATGTTTCACAGGACTCGTACAAGGTGAGCCACCAAGCAAGTGTACTAAGTCAAAAAAGCCATCCATATGGACAGTACTGGGCATTAAATGATTACATGTAGTTGTAGTGAACAGCACATTCCAGGGCCCAGTTTATGGTGGGGCCCCTCTCTGACCATGACAGTGGACAAAGGTTTGCTACATTTTGATTGGATCTTGGTGGACTAACATAAGCAAACTGTCCAACACCATCAGATAAAGATGCTATGACAACAACAAGACACCTCTTAGAGGGCAAAAAAGATGATCTCTGGTACCAAGCCCGGGAAGGATAGGACTTCTCATTGGTCAAAATGCAGTTTCTGCCCGTCACCCAACTGATCCCTAAGATTTTGGCTTGTGACCACCATAAAAATTCCTTAGGACCTCCAGGACGCCATCCAAAATACATTCATAACTATGCTTTCAAACCTTAAAACTGATGCAAACTACAACACAGCCATCTTATGCTTATTCGGAGAAATAAACATTCTCAGTGACAGTGACAACATCTTAAACTCAGCTGTTAATGGACGTGAATTTATGCATGACAGTTCAATCCATTTCCATCATGTTTGGATTTCATGCGTTAGTAGTACTAAACTGGAGTGGAAACGCAAACCGAAGCGAGCCGTACTGTGCCATGCAGTGGAAAAGTGCCATAAGTTAGACAAGTTAAAGGAGGAGCTGGGGAGGAGGTAGGTTGTAAAGCAGTGTGCATTGGATGCAGCAAAGCAGACTGACTGAGGTGGTTTAAATAAGGCACCCTGTTCGATATCTAAAAGTTACATATCCTACCAACCTTTCTTATCTGATGTACTCATAACAGCACCTTAAAAGGGTCATATGACTTTGCTAAAAAAGAACATATGTTGTGTATTTGGGGAATCAATTGTTATGGTTTTAAAAAAAAAAAAAAAAAGTTTCATAATGTTCATTGTTTCTACTCTATGCTCCGCCTTTCTGAACGCATCAATTTTTACAAAGCTTTGTCTGAAAAGCGAGGTTGTCACGCTGTTGGCCCAGCGATCCATGTGCAATTGTGCATTGGCTTTGAATAATCAAGCCAGTGGACGGAAATGTTATGGCCCATTACCATTACGGTTGATGCGTTTGTCCGGTGCCAGGAAGACAACACCCATAAAAACAGTACAAAGATGGGCATTTGTGATCCCGTGGGGAAATAAGTATCATTAAATGGATAGTATACTGCTCTTTTTATGAGTGAGTCTGCGTCCGCCCAACAAAACCATTGTGAGAGAGGCGAACCGGCATAAGCTACGTTCCCATGGCTATCGGCCCCGCCCTTAATCAAAACCAGTCTGCATTTGTCGATCGGGAGAGAAAAACAACCAAAGCTAACTTACATTGGCTCAAACTTCAAGTTTGAATCGTCAGTGGCAAATTCTTTAAGAGTCTGCTAGAGTGAGCAGCGGCCGGAGGGCTAGAGTGAGGAACGGCGCGGCCGGCGGAATTCGACGAAGTTGCGGCAGGCGAGCTTGCTGGAACCACGGGGACGACCATGGGCTGGACTCTGCTTCGTCCACAGTGAAAGCCGTTCCGGCGATCGACAGCGCAAAGTTGTATTTCCTCAGCGACCATCACGGATCAGTTCTAGGCATGACGAAGTGGATATTGTCATCTTTTGGAAGGCCAAACAAAGTATTTTCGCTTTCACAACGAAAAAAACAGCGTCCCACAAAATTGCGGCCGGTGACACAACAATCTACATGGAATAAAAAGTTACACACTGTCTTTGCGGTGAAACATTAGGGTGGTGTTATGCAAATCTTCCCACACAGTGACATAGACATGTGGGGGCGTGTTTAAACTAGGCATTTTAGGAGGGCGTGGACAGTCCTTAACGTATAACAGATATATCTTTGGATTTGAGGCTTTAGTCTTTGCAACTTTACAGATCTTCTTTAGCCAAGAGCTTGTAACACTCCAAAGAGAAAGGAAAAATTGCTCCTTTTAGAATATTCTGAGATTATGGAATTTGCTGGCAATGCACCTATTAGAGGATACTGAGAGCCATAAGCAATGCCTGAATCATTATGGCCCCTTAAGTGACACGTTATCCAAAAATCATAATGTCATTGGTGACATGAGTACTCATCACTACACTATTTCACCTCCCTAGGTTGGTGAAAGCAAAATCTTATGTAATTTGATTCCAAAAATAAAGTACTTGTAATTAGAGTGTATTACATTTTTAAATTGATCAGATTACAATGACTTTTTACTGGATAACATGATTACATATTGATCACACAATGACAGTAAATTCATAATTTATTGATGATCCTTAATTGTTATTTTTTTATCTCTTTTAAATTTCTCTTTATAAAAATCCCACCGCGTGTCATTTAGCTTTAACTAGTCACATATGTAGTGTAAATAAATTTGCAAACCATGCATTTTATGATGTTGATAAATTAAATATGTAACTTCTTTATTTTTATTATCAATATGATACATATAATGGTGTTTAAAACAAGTTTGATAAAATTAATCTAAAAAGTAGTGCGAATACGTTACCTAAAATGAGTAACCTATATTACGTTACTAACTACAGTTTCAGCATGCAATCTGTAATGGACTACAATTTGTAAGTAATCCACCCAGCACTGGATATGGAGCAGATTGTGGTGCAAATGACAAATTGTATTCGTTTACAAATCATGCACTAAGTGTATTGCGGGTATGAATATTGTACGCAACAAAACATAAATCTTTATCAATAATTTGTCCACAAGCTGGAAACTGCAGTAAATTGTATGTTTAGGCATTTACACGTTTTTGCAGAAATCTAAGCAGAGTCACATATTTCCAATGAGCCTGGGTGTAAAAGCCCTGTATGGTGGATAATTGTTGTGAATTTTGGTACAGTGGGATTCCTCCCAGCTATGTAACGCACTTTGAATTACCATTGTGTATGAAATGTGCTTTATAAATAAACTTGCCTTGCCCTGGACCACAGAACCAGTCTTGTGTAAATTTTTCAAAATTTAGATTTATACATCATCTGAAAGCAGAATAAATAAGCTTTCCATTGATGTATGGTTTGTTAGGGTTGGACAATAATGCGTCGAATACACTGTTTGACAAATCTGGAATCGATGGGGCAAAAAAAAAAAAAAAAAAAAATCTTCAATATGAGGAAAATCGCCTTTAAAGTATCTAAATGAAGTCCTTAGCAATGCATATTAAATAAAAATTACGTTTTGATATATTTACAGTAGGAAATTTACCAAATATCTTCATGGAACATGATCTTTACTTAATATCCTAATGATTTTTTGCATAAAAGAAAAATTTATAAATTGACCCATACAGTGTAGTTTTGGCTATTGCTACAAATATACCCCAGCGACTTAAGACTGGCTTTGTGGTCTAGGGTCACATATGATCCATCAAGGAACACCAAACATCACACTGTTGTTTGCATGTAATGAAATGACAAAATAAGTAAAGCTCCAGCATGCTCATCTCATATGATTCCCACTCTGTGGCAGTGAGAAGACTCATTACCAGCACACGCCAAGCATGTCTCTCCACCTGTATTCAAATCCTGAATGAGTAATTCCATCAAAAAGCTGTCATAATGCCAAAAGCTGTTACTTGCTCAAGACCTGAATGTAATGAGTACTACCCTAATAAGCTGAAGAAACAGATGAGCCCTGGCTTGAGACTGCACAGATCGGTTAGAAAGAACTAGACATTCATACTATTAAGAAATGAAAAAAAAAAAGTAACATCCAAGTTAACTGGTTTTAAGTGATAACTTCTACGTATTAGCATTGAAAATATTTTTTCTTTTTTTTTTTTAACTATGGCAAATATCTTTGTCAAAAAAGGAAAATTAGAAATGGTCAAGAAAACAAATTTACAGTTTTTGGACAAATTGAGATCCATACAATGAAAGTGAACTGGAGCTGTCAATTTAACATAAAAGTAGTCCAGATAACATTTGGGCTATATTCAGTTTTATGGCGCCATAAATATGCTGTTTATTGTTGATGATCCCATTATTTTTTTTTTATATGCATCTGCTTACATATGAGCTGGTTTCTGAATCTTCCTAGTCAGGGTTTTTGATTGGGAGATCGTCGACTCATACAGAAGATGTGTAATAGTGCATAACTCGGGTTAACAGTGAAAAACAGAAACATGGAAAATTCAGTGTTTGGCGGGGAAGGGTTTTCTCATAAATAAAGAAAAATTTATATACAATTGTATCGAATCAGCTCATGGGAAATATGAATAATTAACCATAACTAGTTATAATTAACTATTCATATTTTAGATCCACTGTAGATATTTAGCTGACCACTCAGGGTCAACCGTCTTGTCAATTCTAAGAACGTTAATTTCCTGGTTAAAGGAAATAACTTTCTTACTGTACAATTCTATAAGTTTGTAACGTAAATCTGCATGATTATTGACTCCGGTTATGAGTAAACAATGAACACGTCAAGTGTGATAAAAGTAAGGTTTTATTAACTACATAAACACTTAAACTAGTCTAACATACTACATACACAACAGTAAGCCGGTCTAACATACATACACACACACAACACACATACCGTTGGTATAGGAAAGGGTTAAAGTTAAACACTAAAGAAAGAGACATAAGGAAGGACATTTATGGAACCATTTTGCATATTCAGCAGATCAAAGCCTTCAGGGATACGTCAGAATCTGAGTTCAAACACACCTTTGTAAAAAGGTGTAATGAACTTAAGTATCGGCTGTCTGAAAGAGATTCCTGATGCAATTTTAAGGCCCAAGATCTTGCTGAAGTTGTTTGATGAGAAAGAGCTAGTTTGAGTCAGTGTCACTTGATGAAGGGAAAGGACGAGATCCAGATAGAAACTGTGTTGCCATTCACAATGGGAAAGTGCCCAAACAACATTGCTCAAAAAAGTTGCCCCGTGTATCATCACCTTTATAAAATATTTTTGAAATGTGTATAGCAGTTTCATATGACTGGTTTGTTTCTGCTTCATCCCACTGGTTGTGTTTCAACTGATTGGGCCCACTGGCCTTAACACGTTCACAGGTGTATGATGGTGAACTTGTAAAGTCCAGGGAGCACAGGATCAGTTGAAACACAACCAGTTTAACCAATCAGGTTTAATGACCAATAATAATGGATTATACCCTTACAGTATTCTCATAACATATTTTATCTAATAAAAGTTGTACATGTTTATTAGTTAATAGTTAACACCGACTGACAAATAAATAAATGTTTTTTGCAAATTATATTCAGTATCTCTATATGTTAAACATTTGCTTTGCATACATAAAATATAATAAATTAAAATAATAAGCTGGAGTTGAATAGTAGAAAACATCTTAAGTATACTCACAGGTGGGCAGACTCACACTCAGGATCACGACAGAGAGGAAGGTGTTCATGGTGAAGACTGAATGAACAGGTATTGGCCAATTATTTATAGGTCTATAACTTATTTATATAACCTTGATGGGCGGGGCACATTGATAATCTAACCGGTGTGACTTAGACAGTAACTATGGTCATAATGACGAATGCATGTACACACAAAAGAGGTTTTCCAAACGTACGTGCTGGGATTGTTACAGTTTGTTGCAAGTTGAGTGTATTCTAATCATTATAAAGTTGGTGTGTGTGTGTGGGTAAGTTTATCTTNAAGGGTGATACAAGTAAGGTTTTATTAACTACCTAAACACTTAACTAGTCTACATACTACATAAACACATTAAGCCGTCTAACATACACATACACACACACCCATACAGTTGGTCTAGGGAACGGGTTAAAGTTTAACTCAGCATAGAAAGAGCCATAAAGAATGGATTTTATGGAACACTTTGCATGTATATTCAACAGATCAAAGCCTTCAGTGATACGTCAGATTCTGAGTTCAAACAAACCTTGTAAAAAGGTGTACCTGATACTTAATGTATCAATTAATAAAGACTAAGTTTGTGATATTAGCGAGTCTCGGCGGTCTGAAAGAGATTCCTTATGCAAATCTTAAAGCTTCCCGTAGATCTTGCTGAATTCGGGTCGATGAGAAGAACCAGTTTGAGTCAGTGTTACTTGATGAATGGAAAGGAATAGGCCGAAGAAAAGGCCTGGCACAGATGCTTTGGTATCCTGAAGCGTTTTCTCATATCTTCATCTTAGCATCTGACCGAACTACCGACTGGGGCGGGTCACATGAAGTGGGGCCTTTAAAGCCTGCAGAGATTCACGCCTCTCAAGATGGGCTTGCCCAATTGGGAAGTCCGGAATCTCAATTGGGAGTTCTGCGTTTTTATGGCCCTCTGTCTGTAAGCCTGGTATTTTGCATATGTTATTCGCTGGAGTGTTGAGGCACAAATTAGTAACGATTCTTAGAACATCAATATGTTGCATAGTTATCAGCATATAATATACACGCTTGTTTCGATTATATGAAGGCGAATTCATAGATACTAGACAGGGTAGAGTTACTTACATGAATGAGTGGTTTATCGTAAGCATGAATAAAAATAGTCTATAATACAACAGATTAAATACAACACAGCAATAATATACACAATGGCCTGAAGAAAATGGGTGTTCATTCAAAGAAGGTTTTCCTATGAATTATTTAGTAGAACAGTCCATTTCTCCTGTGAATTTGTACCCCTTGTTTCTGGAGAAAACAGAATGAGAGCCGGCTCGCATTCCACAAGGTTGTAATTGTATCGGGTTACCATGAAACCAGGGGCCTGTTCGGCTTCCTGGGTTGTTACAGAGTATTTGTTAAATATAGCTATCAAAATATATATTGTGTGTTGGAGTGTTCCAGACGCTACAAATTCCCCCCTTTCGAACGTTGTTGTCCATAGAATAGACAACAACGAGCGATGTCAAGGTGCAGAACAATCGAACACACACCTGCCACTCACGGCTGGGAGCCAGTTGTGGTTTTTGGCTGTTGGTGCCGTGTTTGATGCTGTCTGGTGGTGTGCTGTGGTTATGTAGGCTGTAGCAAGGTGTGGGTCATTGAGCTTATGCAGCAGGTGTCGGGGCTGTGTCACCTGTCATCCTGAAGAGTGTTGGTCTGGGTAAGATGGTTGTTTGTTGACGTTGTTAGCCAGTAGGCTATCCGTGTTACCCGCGATGTGGAACAGTCGGGTTTAGACTCTCACTGGTGAGAGTGCAGGTTGTTCCAGGGATTGCAGGTAATTGTTATGGAGATTTGTAGTGTGCAGAGAGTTTCAGACTGACCTAGTGATTATGGCAGGAGAGCAGCAGGTGGTTGTTAGCTCTCTGTTCTGCCCGAACTTCACTAGAAATCTGATGTTTGCGGTGTCTCTTGGCTCTTGTGGCGGCACCGACTTGAGCTTGCCTGATTGTGTTGGTAGAGCTTTCGCTGTTGGGCATGTGGGCTCGCTGCTCAATCCAGCGTTGTCTGGCTGATTCTAGGGGTGTCGACCGGTTTCAAGGGATGCTCCTCCCTTGGAGGGGCCTGATGCTGTGATGCAGCAGGCAAGTAGTCAGAGGTTTGTCCTTCTCAATACGCCTTAGTTGAGTTTTGTTCAAGGAGCTCTTTTGTGTGTGTCAGCAGCTCCTGTAACCCAGAGTTAGGCGTGTCCAGCTGTCCTTGTGTAGTCTCCGTTGTGTGGAGGAGGATGTTGTGGTGGACTGCTGTTGGACATACCGTGGTGTTTGCAGGATGTGGACGCCTTTTCCCAGTGGTTGGTCTTGAACCTGGGTCTGTTGCCATGGTGATGGCTCTGTCCTCTTCTGGCTAGTGCTTTCTGTAGAAGGGTTTTGCATTGTGGCAATGCGGGGTGCCTTCTGGTGCCCGCTTTGGATTCTGAGTTGTGAAGTTCAGAATCAGTGGGGTTTGACAAACACCTTTAGTGGAGGCCTTGTGCTTGTTAAAGGCCTTCTGTGTCAGGTTACGCAGCTGTTGATTAGGCATTGTGCGGCAGGCCCTAATGCCTAGATGACTTCTTGCAGCTGGTGTCCTCCGCCATCCCAGGGTAATTGTGAGCTTAGGAGTAAGTTTGTCAAAGTCTGTGGTAGTAAGCATGGGAGTTTCACGCCGGCCCTGCTTGGTGTCTGGGGCTGCGATCAGTCCGTGTTCAGACTCTGGTTCTGAGAGTATTTAGGTTGCCAGATGTATTGTTTCTGGCCAGCTTGTTGGGGTCTGTGGGGTCACACGGTGTGTGTGTCTGCAGTGATCCTCTGGAAAGGTCCTTGCCCCACCCCCTTGTGGCTGCTGATTGGTGACGTGTGAACAGTGGCTCTCGCCCCCCCCTTGCAGGTTCAAACTCTTGGCTGAGGGGGTGGGCCTGCTGGCCAGGGGAAGTTCTGTTTCGTGTTTTCCCTATCTGTTCGCCTTGTGGTCTGCAAGCATATTTCAGTTCATTTGTGACACTGAATTCACCTCGTTGCGTTGCTTCGGTTCGCCTGAAAATTTTTTTTTTTTGTTGAAGCTGCAGAGGTTTTCAGGGAGCTGATTTTTGAAGTGTCAAGCAGAAGGCTTTGGCTCCCTTTCCCCCCTTTCGTAGCTGTGCACAGGCGTGGAGGGCTTGCACTGCTGGCGACCGATATTCAGCCTGCTGTCTTTTGCTTAAGTCTATGCGCAGTCGGTAGGACTGTTTAAGTTCTTTCTTAACCAAGTCGCGCACCTCTCTAATTGCTGAGTCAGGGTTTGGACTTCAGCTCTGGCTGTATGCAGCTGGCCTTGTATGGCCTTAGTTCTGGTGTCTCTCTCATTAAGTTCCACATACACTGTTTTTTAACAGTGATTTTGTGTGAAACAGTTATTTTTCCAAGTCCTGTCTGGTGGCTTTTTCTAGCGGCGCTTGGTGTTGAGCAGCTGTAGAGCCTCTGTGAAGACTGGTGATTTTCTTCTGTCGCACCATTCTGTGAAGGTTCCTTACATCCGTTCTGTGCCTTCTCTCGTTGAGCAGGTGTCAGTTCACTGCAGAATTCTGTGACTTGCAGTTTAAGCTCATATACCTCCTGTCTGAGGCCCTTGAGGGTTGGCCGAGAGAGAATGATTCTGTCAAGTGTTCGCTTATTTCGCATCTCGCTGTTCCTTTCTTTGGCATGGCAGGTCGTTGGCTGCTTTGAGCTAAATGATGTCCATTACAGTGCTCTACTGAGTGTCCAGGTGGTCCTGGTTAGCTGCCAGGGCTGGATGTCTGTGGAAAGTCTGCGACATACTGGCACACTTGTTGGAACACCAGAGAGAGAAAGGGACAAAACAAATGCAAGTACGTACAGAGGTGTACTATCTCTATGGGGAACGGCTGTGTAGGCCGTGTAATGTATGACTAGCTGGTGGGAGGCAGCTATTGAGGTAGGGTGCTATGTTTTTGTGTTCGTGAACACAAAAGAAGAGTTTGAGTAACTTGTGTTGCGGTCCGTAAGCGGGGTCAGCTGATGACCGGTCATACACTGATGGTTCACGTGTTTTGTCACTATGACGAAACTGAAATAAAATAAGATGAACTCAAAAAAAAAGGAACATTTTTACCTATTTTAGTTTTGTTTCTAAGAGATATTGCTAAGCAGGTTTCACTTGTGTGTGATGCTGCAATAGACTTCATAACCCTATGGTTAGGCTGTTAGCTAAACTAGCAGGACCCACCAAATACCTCGTCAAAAGAAAAATAAACAGTGGGAATTGTTTCTAGTTTTATGTAGCCTACATTGTGTTGCAATGGTAGCTTCCCTTCAACGTATTAGGCCTGGCACTGAGGCGTGAGGAGAGTAGAGAGGAAACAGGGATTATGCTACTAATAAACTGTATAACTCGTTAAGGAAACGACAGTTGCTAGAACTACTGTAATCCTATCCAAAAGCGACGATGGTGATGGTGAAAATACTAAAATAAGGTAAAAGTAAAACACAACAAACAAAAAAAAAAAAAATGAATAAAAAAAAAAAGGGGTCCTAAGAGATGTAGGAAATTAAAAGGGGAAAGTAATAAACAAATAACAAATAATTAAAACTGGGAATCACAAAAATAAAATAAAAAATAAAAATTTTATTTAATTAAATCTCAAATTTAATACAAATCAATTTAGCTGAATTGGTACATTTGTGCTAAACAAATTTAAATAAATGCAATAAAATTAAAAAGAGGTAGAATAAAGTCAAAACAAAAATACACAATAACACAAGTAAAACTACAGTATGTGGGTAGGGACCACAGGGACCTGTGATGGAAGTGACACCAGGGGTGACGGAGAGAGAGAGGGAGAGAGAGGTGTGGTTAGAAAGTTACACTTTACACGCCTATCTAGCGTTAGTCGTATGCTAACAGCTAGCAGTTGAGGTAAAGGGCTTAGCTTCAAGAGTTAGCGTTGGTTTACACGCAGTTCTTTGTTTACACACAGGTCTGTGAAGTGGGTGCTGTTGTCAGATTAACTTGAGTCTGCTCACACTTCCGGGGTCACTTGTTGCTAGGAGACCAATGCAAGCTCACAACAGGTGCAGGTGGAGCAGACTTGCACTGCTGTGAGCATGCATGGGAAACTCATGCATGTCCCATACAAATTCATTCATTACTCAAAACAGCACATTCACTTCACAGGCAATGGTGGATTCGTAGTTAGCTACGCTAGAATAACACCATTAATTTTACGTAAATGTTTCACATGAGCGAGTCAAAATGAAATACAATGATACGTAACACATAATAAGGCCTTAAATTAATGAAATGAGGAGTATCGCTCAGATCACCTACACAGTGCTGAAAAAGGGGATTTCTTCGCCCAAAATCAGACCGATTCATTCTGGTACCATTATATGAGCTGGCTAATCTGAGAGTGCGTCGTCAGAAAATAGACTTATGCTCCACTAACAACAGAGATTAGGATTTCTTCGCTAAATCAGGTTAGTTTCTTATCGTACGATTTTAACACATTATAGCACTGAAAACTTCTTAGTGCTTGTAGGAAGGCACATTCAAGCTATAGTTTTATCTGATTCTGTTCAGAAACTGGTGCGCGCATGTATAAGAGTTACGTAAATGTTTCACATGAGTGGGTCGATATGAATACAATGATACATAACACATAATAAGGCCTTAAATCAGTGAAATGAGGAGCATCGCTCAGATCACCTACACAGTGCTGAAAAAGGGGATTTCTTCGCCCAAAATCAGACCGAATTATTCTGGTACCATTTATATGAGCTGCTAATCCCGAGATTTCGTCGTCAGAAAATAGACTTGTGCTCTACTAACACAGACATTAGGATTTCTTCGCTAAAGTCAGGTTAGTTTCTTATCGTACGATTTAAACACATTATAGCACTGAAAACTTCTTACTGCTCGTAGGAAGGCGCATTCAAACTATAATTTTATCTGGTTTTGATCAGGAACTGGTATGCGCATGGAGAAGAAGTTACTAACTTATGAGACAGACACATAAGATTGATTACTGGGTCTGCTTGCAAGCAATGTTTAAAACGACTCCACCGTTCTAAATTACTGCTCGTACTGCCTAAAGTAGGAAACTATTGTTTCCCCAGCAATGTGAATGCTGGGATTTTTTTTCTGGCTAGCTTGTCAAAGTTTCTGGGTGTCACATCATGCGCTGCTGCGGGGATGCTTGGAAGTATTACAGTTCTGTTCTGTCAGTTGTTAAGCAGAAAGTGTTGGCTCTCCCTTTCGTAGCTTCGTGCACCTGAGGGAGTTTGCACTGCTGAGTGAGGATGCAGGAGTAGGGTGTTTCTCCCACTGCGTCTCCTTTCGCAGCCTGTAGGAGTCACCGAGTTCTTTTCGGAACATGTCAAGCTTGTCTTGAGTTTTGTTCAGCTGCTGGATCAGAGTCTCATTTCTGGCAACTTTGTCTAAGAGCTCAGCATTTGCTGCTTTAATAGTAATTTTGTGTGGGTGTTTCCTTTCCAGGTCCTTTCTGGCTACCTTTTCCAGGTGCTCTTGCTGTTCAGCAGCTGTCAGAGCCTTTTTAAATCTATTGATTTCCTCCTGTAACTCCATTTTGCTGGGGTCCTTGTGGGCTACCGCTGTGATCTGTTGCTTGAGATCATTTACCTCCTGTTTCAGACCCATGAGGTTGTGGGCCACGGAGGGTGATGACCTTGGCGAGCTTTTTGTAGCCACAACTCTCGCCCGAGTCCTGAGTCTGAGGCGCCCCCCTCTCCGCGTCCAGCCGCTTTCGGCTTAGTAGGTGGTCGTCGGGCCTGGGTAAGGTGGTGTTCCTCACGACGCCTGGCCAGCACTCTCTGTTCTGCATTCTGGGCAGTTTGTCTGAGCATCTGCAACGTTTTGACATACTGGTGTTGAGAGTAAGGGCTAGAGTCTACTACAAGATCAAAACAGAGTGTGTATGCTAAAATAGTTTTGGGTCAGCATTTGTTTTGCTGAAAAGGGCGTAAACAGGGTTTTTGATTGATGACTTAAGACTACTATTATTGTCAAATTATCACTCAGAATGTGCTGACGGTTCCCCAACAGGCTTAATCTCTGAGGTATGAAGGAGAAAAGGGAATAGCAGAAGGAAAAGGAGAGCATTTCTTTTCAGATTATGCTGATTATTTTTGAAATTAAACAAATCAAAAATAGAAATGTCTCCGGTTCCTTTTGAGGTTCAGAGAGAACATCAAGGGGTCATAACATGTAAATGGATTTAAAATTAGTTGACTGCTATTATTAAAACAAGGTAATCAGTCTGGTATTAGGAACAAATATCAGCACTAGTGATTAGTGTGTTACTATAAGCACCCAATACCTTAATGAGTCTTTCTTCGATAGACAGTTAAGATTTAATTAATTTTAGATTTAATTAACTAGTAACTGAGTAATAGCATTCAGGAAGGATACATTTAGATAGTTAAATTCGCTGAGACGAACTGATGATTGTGAAACATAGAAAAAGAAGGAAAAGAAAGTGGAAAAATCAGAAACCAGGGGTTAGGTTAAATTCAAATTGCTTCACACTGCACACACACATGTATTTAAGAGCTTCAATTAAAGAGTGTTATCCCCTAATTGTTAAAGCTATTTGGTATCTTAGCCTAAAATGAAACTATGCTAATTCGTGTTAGCTTAGCTGCTTCAAATGTTTTGTTTACAAACATGGCGTGTTGTGCTATGTGAGGTTAGCGCTTCCTGTGACAAGTTGTTGTCAGGGTAACCAATGCATGCCCGTGTAATTAATGCAATTTAATGTCTGTCTATGTTAAACAGTCAGAGTTTTAGAACGTGGTGCTTTCAGCCCTCAAGACTTGTTGCATTACCTAAGCCTTTCGGTGAGTGCTTCTCTAATGCAACAATAAACTTCTTGCACGTGTTTAAAGAATTACAAAACGTGTTTACTGTAAGTTAATACCGGTTTAAACATATATGTAGTTATTTTTGCCTCACATATGAGTACTAAAGTACAGTATTATACCTTTAATTTCACTCAGCGAGTGAAACACAGTACTGACCACCAGGTTGCTCGGCTTATATATATACAGTCTAAGTGTAGATGAATTGCTTCAATCTATTTATAAACTATAAGGCCTTTATGCTGTGGAAAGAGGAGCAACACTCAAATCTACTTTGATATAACTGTACTGAGATTTCTTTTTCAAAGAAACAATTTAAACAATACTTCAATTTTGTGATTTCTTCACTAAAGCTTATTACATTATGGTACAGTTTGGACATTCCGCTGAGCTGAGATTCAGACTTACGTTTTGTCAAGACAGATTTATGCTTTAATTCTGAAATTAGGGTTTCTTTGCTAAAATCATATTAACCTTACACCGATGCCATTAAGCATTAAATACATAAAGACTCTCACAATTATAGTAGCGGTACCAATTCAAACCCCCACTTTTTCTGCATCTCAACAAGCCAGCAAATAGTGACACCACCGGGCATCTGAAGTCACGTCCTATTTGAACCTGGGCTATCACGCACACACTTTTAAGTTGACAGTGTTGTAACTCATAACTTTCTTTTTATCACGCCCGCATTCTCTCCACAATCTGTAACGAATCAGCTCATGACAGGAAATATGAATAACTAACCATAACTAGTTATAATTAACTATTCATATTTTAGTTCCGCTGTAGATATTTGCTGACCACTCCGGGTCAACCGTCTTGTCAATTCTAAGAACTTTAATTTCCTGGTTAAGGGAAATAACTTTCTTACTGTACAATGCTATAAGTTTGTAACGTAAATCTGCAAGATTATTGACTCCGGTTATGAGTAAACAATGAACACGTCAAGTGTGATACAAGTAAGGTTTTATTAACTACATAAACACTTAAACTAGTCTAACATACTACATAAACACATTAAGCTGGTCTAACATACACATACACCCACACACACACACATACCGTTGGTATAGGAAAGGGATAAAGTTTAACTCAACATAGAAAGAGGCATAAAGAATGGATTTTATGGAACTCTTTGCATGTATATTCAACAGATCCAAGCCTTCAGGTATACGTCAGATTCTGAGTTCAAACACACCTTTGTAAAAAGGTGTAACTGATACTTAATGTATCAATTAATAAGACTAAGTTTGATACTTAGCGAGTCTCGGCGGTCTGAAAGAGATTCCTGATGCAAATCTTAAAGCTTCCCGTAGATCTTTGCTGAATTCGGGTCGATGAGAAGAACCAGTTTGAGTCAGTGTCACTTGATGAATGGAAAGGACTAGGCCGAAGAAAAGGCCTGGCACAGATGCTTTGGTATCCTGAAGCGTTTTTTCTCACATCTTCATCTTTGCTTCTGTCCGAACCACCGACTGGGGCGGGTCTCTTGAAGTGTGGCCTTTAAAGCCTGCAGAGATTCACGCCTCTCAAGATGGGCTTGCCCAATGGGGAAGTCCGGAATCTCAAGTGGGAGTTCTGCGTTTTTATGGCCCTTTGTCTCTAAGCATGGTATTTTGCATATGTAATTCACTTGAGTGTTGATGCAGAAATTAGTAATGATTCTTAGAACATCCATATGTTGCAGAGGTATCAGCATGTAATATGCACTCTCAGTTAGATCATCCGAATACTAATTCATAAATGCTAAACATGGTAAGTTACCTTACATTAATGATTGGTTTATCGTAGCAGAATAAAATCTATAATCAACAGATATTAAATACAACACAGCAATGATATACACAATGGCCTGAAGAAAATGGTTGTTCATTCAAAGAAGGTTTTCCTATTAATTAATTAGTAGAAAATTCAATTTCTACTGTGCATTTGTACCCTTTGTTTCTGGAGAATGCAGCTGAGTGTCGGCTCGCATTCCACAAGGTTGTAAATGTATCGGGTTACCATGAAACCAGGGTCTTGTTCGGCGTCCTGGGGTGTTACAAAGTATTTGTGAAATCTAGCTAACAAAATATATATTGTGTGTTGGAGTGTTCCAGACGCTACACAATTAAACATAAAATCTCGGGTTACTTGACTGTAACCCTGTTCCCTGAAAAACCAGCAATGAGATGCTGCATTTCATTAACACGGATATGAACATTCTTTTTTTGACTGGCTGTAAAGCATGTCTTTGAGAAGATAATTAGGGTAAGGATGCAAAATAGCTTTGACCAGCCCAGGGGGCAAAGTCTAAGCAGGATGGCGAGACTAACAGAGCCTGTAAATCCCCAATTCTTTTTAGAGAAGTAATAGCCATGAGAAAGCTTGACAGGCACCGAGTCTAGTGGTTCAAAAGGAGTCCCAACAAGTTCCTCAAGCACTACAGCCAAGTCCTACTAAGGGACTGTCACTCTGGTGGGCGGCCTCAACCGCTTAGCTCCATGAATGAAGAGGGTGGTTTCCTACAGAGACCCTGTCAATCAGAGCATGGCAAGCCAAAATGGCAGCCACATATACACTGAGAGTACCAGGACTTGCACTTGAGGACAGTTTTTCTTGCAGGAACTCCAGCACTGAAACAAATTGGCAGTGAACTGGGTCTGCATGGTTTGTCATACACCAACTTTCAAAAACGCACCATCTGAGGGCATAACTTCATCTAGTGGAGGGAGCCCTATCACTTAGAATAGTCTGTACTACATCGGCTGGAAGCTCGGCATCCCTTAGTTGGTCCTTTTCAGGGGCAAGACATGAAGGTTCCAGAGCTTGGGCCAGGGATGAAACACCGTCCCCTGCGCCTGAGATAGGATATCTCTACTGATCAGAATCACCCATGGCGAGCTGCTGAGGAGGGATATTAGATCTGAGAATCACACTCTGGTCAGCCATAGATGCACTATTAGTAAGAGGTGAGACCCTGGTTGAAAAACATTGGCCAGGACTCCCAGGAGCAGAGTGATGGGGGAAATGGTACTTGGACAGGAACTGCTCCGCTAGCCTGTTCAGGTGGCATGAACGCAGTCCACCTTGGCGATTTATGAAAGACTACCGCAGTATTGTCCACCCACACTAGGGCATGGTAGCCCCTTAACTGCTGAAGAAAGTATTTCAGGGCCCAAAATACAGCATTCATTTTGAGGCAATTGATGTGCCAGTTGAGAAGATGACCTCTCCAGAGCCTGTGAATGAAGCTTCTGCCATTATCATCTAGCGACAACACATGTCTAGACTGGGGCCCAAAGTTAGAAACTGGGTTCTGAACTACACAGAAATGGTACAAAGCTACTGGCGTGTAACCCTTATCTGCCTCTGGGGATTGGCCCTTGGATGAAATTCCCTGGCTCTGAGCCACAACTGAAAATGTCTTATGTGCAGGAGGCCCAAAGGTATCACCATGGATGCAGCTGCCATGAGACCTAGAACTTTTTAAAAAGTAAAAGTAATGGACAGTAACTTTCTGGCCTAGCTCGATAATCTTTTGTGTTTTCACGCTGCCATACTCTCTGTAAGGAGCACTAGTTTTGACACTGTTTTGCTGGGGGGACGTTACATGTTCAGGTTCCTGAATCGTGACAGGAAACTGAACATGTAACACTTTGTAGGAGACCACTGCCCTCTGAAACACCAGAGGTGACGGCGATCTTGTGAGGATGCTGGGAAGGAGCTCTTAATGTTTGTCAGGGCTGTCGGCCACCCAGTCCTGACCAGGTCCGGCTTTTTTGAGGCGAGAAGCCCAGAAGAGGAGTGTGTGAGTGTGCGAGGGTGTTTTTCATACCACTTCGCCTCACGGAACCTACTGATGACGGTGTTGACAGACTGTGTTGACATCCCTGGCCCTGGCATCAAGGAGGAATGCCCAGTCTCTGTCCTTGATGCATGTGAGGTTCAGCTACAGGTGCCTCTTCGTGGGAACCATAGCAGCCATAAAATGGCCGGGCTGTCTGCGTAGTCACCCGTAGAGACAAATCTGTGGCCCAGCAAAGTTCTGAAAACGCCTCCTCATTAATGCACCTGCTCATGCTCAAATCTTTCAGCAGGTCAGCCTGGTATGCCTGCAGAACTGCCATGGTGTGCAGGGCAGCACCAGCCTGACCCACTGCCTTAGTCTGCAGGGCTTGTTGGGGAAAGTTGGCTTCTTCAGCGATGATGTGCTTCCAGGGTAGAGATAGCCCGTGAACGTCTCTGGGGCATCATCATGTAGCGCTGTGCCTTTGCATCTACGATGGTTAAATAAATCAGTGTCAAGGGCACAAACACAAGGGACAAATATGGAATGAACGAGTTAACTCGTCATGGAGAGCGACAAAGGGGGAGACCCCTCTCCCTCTTGGCCACCTGACAGGAACCTATCATCCAGCTTTATGGGGGTCTCTTGCTCCTGTGGCCAGTCTAACTTTAGTCTGGCCACTGCCCGAGTCACCACCTTGAATAACTCTTTATCCTTGTGAGAGGAGCATTCCGATGTGGCACTCTCGATCTGCATCTCTGCAAAAGCAAGAGATGAGGTGTCCTCTTCCTGATCCAAAGAAGTACGTGCCCACTTTAGAAGTAGGCGCAAGGACTTCCCGATCTGGCGAGACCATGAGAGAAAAGGATCTGCCACTCACACCTCAGCCAGATCGACGTGCGACCCCCACAATTTTAACGAGGGAGTGGTGGCTTGCTTCTCTTTGCAACTCCGTTGTATGCATTCCATTGACGTAACCGACTGAGGATATTCAAGTCAAATTCTTCGTGTGTTTGCCACACATGCATCACAACCAGTCAAACAATGTTCTAATCAGCATTTATGAAATGCAGCATCGAGTGTAGCTATTGATAGGGAACAGTGTCTTTGAACTGTCCTTTGATTGTTTATAACATTTGCCATGTCTTTGGTCCATTTCCATGTTGAAGTGATTAAGGTAGTCATTTAGGTAAGTTATTAGCTCTATTGAAATGCTAGAGTTGGACCGAAATGTTAAGGGCACATTTCATTCTGCTGTGTCATCATGGGCAGAGACAAAAACAGATGCTAAGGCAAGCATCACTATTTTTATTTCTCCTAGTATTAGGGATTTAAACAAGCCCCTAACCCTGAGTATTAATCTTCAGCATATAACTCATCACAGACTGTTTTTGCTGCTGGCATGAATGTCTCAAATCACGCAGCTTGTTGAGTAGAAGTGTGCTATAATATATTTAAGTGACCAGATTTATGACTAGCGATAAAATGGATGTAAGAATCCTGTAGATTTACAAGGAGAGACCTGAATTATATCTAGAGACTAAAATCTCATAGAGACATGTGGGTGGACACTTTTGACCTGGAGCAGTAAGTAACCACCTAGCAACCACTCACACAACACCCTAGCAACTGCAAAGCAATGCGCAAAAAAATAAATAAAAAATAAATAAACTCAGCACTGCCGGCCATCCACAACACTGTAACATTGTGTCATTGGCATTTGCATGGGACAGCAGCACTCAGATTTTCTTCAGAAAAAAAATGTAGTTTATTACATATACAAAGACCAAAAGTTTGATCACACCAACTCATCCTTTATTATGACTATTTAGCTTTTTTCACAAGCACTGTTAAATGATACACAAAAGTATTGTGATTTTCATATTCAGTATGTCAAACTTCATAAACAATAAAAATCAAAGTGAATCAACTTATAATAATTTGTTTCATGGTGTTAATAACAAAATAAATAAAATTGTATAGGTTAAACCAGGTAGAAATAGCTCTGTAAGAAATTTTTTTAACGGTGTATCTTTTTCACCTTTGTTAATTTTGTATAAAATATACATTAAAATTGGACAATTCATATGTTTATAGTTTACAGATCAGTGATTTATTTTAAATCAACAATGTACACTGGCCAAGAGGCCAATTTCTTTCCTTAAATGTTATATTAATGGTATAACGGACCTCTTAAAATACAAATGTTGTTAATTTTAAATACAAATGCAGAGTATCGCCTTGTAGCATCTTGATCCGCAGATCAATGGTGGTCATTAAAAAAAAAAAAAAAAAAAAAAAGATTAGACCAAGACAGAACAGACTATCTAAAAACTAAACTTGACATTCAGTTATCATCCGATTATGCCCTTTTATGCGTGTCCATAGTGTGTTTAAGCGGGCAGCTATAGCATCACACAGTCTGCCTTGACTTTTGCCCAAGGGTGGCCGTGCCGCCTGTCCTTCACTCATCTTCTAGCTAAGGCATCAGATGGACAAAATGTTAATAGTTGTGATAACATCAGGAAGGCTATACTCAACTGCCTTATTACCGGCTGCTAAAGTGTTTGTTCTGAGCTTGGGAATGTGAAGTGTGGATGCTTAGCATCTATGCCCTTTGGGAAGAATGGTGTAGCCATGACTGCAACATCATTGCGTCAGAGTCATCAATGCAGTGGTTAGTTTCTTTAAGTACAGGCTTATATATATAAATAATTAAAAGTAGCATTCGGTCATTGTGTCTAATTGGTACTTATCACTTGCTATTTTGTGGAAATAGATTTTATTACTAAAATTCAAAATGGAATTCATTTTAAGGTAATGTTTTTACTACAATAAACCATATATATATAAATATATATATATATATATATATATATATATATATATATATATATATATTATATATATTCAAAGTTGATTAAAGTTAAAGAGCTAAAAAAAAAAAAACATTTTGATCTCCTTTAGTTGTGGCAGTATTTCCACTATAGCCCATCATGTTTTTGCCAAATCCTGCGGTTGTTGGAATGTAATCTTCATGAGAAGTCTTGTGTAACTACAGTGCCATGCCGTGGATTTGTGCTACATGTAGCTTGACATGTACTTTGCAGCATATCTGACCTTTCACAGACCGCTGGCCAATCAGCAGGCTGGAGGGATGGATATTCATGTTGGGTTGGTTATGCAATAGCTTATTCAAGTGGGAAGTTATGACCACTGTAGATGTACTGAACCGGTGCAAATTTTTTTTATCATATCATTGGAGAGGATTCAATTTACAATAAGTTATGATCTTAGACTAAACATTTCATTTAAGTATCATTTGAGCAAGTTTAAGCCAGTTGTTCAAAAGTAATCTGATCGGATTTTTGCCATCAGATTGGATCACATTTTGAAAATGGGTTGTTCAAAAGGAAAAAAAAAAAAAATTAAATTCTGAAATCAGATTAAATCAGTGTATCATTCGATCATTCGTTTTTTTTTTTTTATTTAATATTGAAAGTAGAAAACGGCTCTTTTCATTTTCGTTTATGGGTGGAAAAATGAATAAACAGCTGGAATATTGGATTTCTACACGTGGGCGGGAATTAAACGCCCCTTTCTGCTGATTGGTCAGCCGAAGATCAAACCGTGCAGTCATCAGTTCTTCTGCAGTATCACGCAGCAGAATAATAGTCCTCCACTGCTGCAGTTGTATGGATTCTTAACACATTTAAATCTTTTGTCAAACAAACTGGCTTATGAATAGCTCGACACAACTCATACTGGGGCAGAGTCTAGACAGGGCTTTCTTCTGTGTAGACCAGTGGTTCTTAAAGTGATAGGGGGTCCGAGAAATAATTTGCTATAGCCCAAAGTATTTCCAGACTGTAAAGTCGCTTTTTTTTATCATGCTACATAGGCCTACTGTGATTTATATGATGCATTTAACGTCAAATAATCTAAATGAAGCCTTTTAAAAGACAAGTATTCCCTGTGGTTCATGTTTGTGGCATGCGCCGGAAAGATGCTCAAGGAGACCGAGACGCGGTAAAGCAGCGCATTCTGTTGTTCTCTTTATTTTTCAAAGGCATGACATTTTGTAGTTATTTTGAACGTAACGTTACACAATTAAAATATAAATGCCCCTACGATTATAAATGAAAGAGTATAAGTATTTCCCCTCGATGGGGACAAAAAAAAAATCCAAGTGAAAAATAGTGAATGTAAAAACTGCTTTAAATATGACTGCTGCTTATTTCCTGTGCACTTCAATACTGGTCTGCGCTTGACTGTAGTCGCGTCTGTCTGCTTATTGAGTTTATTTAACCCATCGCAATTTATTGGAACTGTGTGAACTAGAGTCACTACTCACCTTAATGTTGTTCTAAAATTACTTAATGACACAAAAATGTCCTGCTTGCACTTGCCAATTTAATGGCAGAGAATGGTGACTTCAGTTTTTTTTTTGTTTTTTTGAAGCGGATGCATATCTGTCGTAAAATAATCATATGCATCTCGTGGCATATATTCTAAGCATTCTGAAGGTATACTGAGGGTTTGGTGAGAAACAAACCGAAATGGCAAGTTATTATATTTTATGCGCAGCAGGTCAGGCTGTGCACAAGTGCATATCCTTTTGAGATATCAATTATAATCAAACAAGACTACATTATATAACTAACAGTAGGCTATTTAATATCTGTTGTTCTCCGTTTGTCAGTCAGAATGACAGTTCTTGCCTGTATAATACCCAAGCCAATTTACTATTCTTTCCTTTTTGTCTTGGTGTTTAAAATATTTATTTTGAAACAAATTAATTCATTAATTTCTTAATTAAACAAACAAACAGACTTACTGGGTGAGCAGGGTAGGCTATGACACCTGCCATGCCCAGCTGATGCAAATAATATAATTTATATCTACACAGAAGAAAGACCTGTCTAGACTCTGCCCCAGTAGGAGTTGTGTTGAGCCAGTTTGTTTGACAAAAAAAAATAAAATTAAATGTAGTTGCAATAAATGTGTTAAGAATCCATACAACTGCAGCAGTGGAGGACTATTATTCTACTGCGTGATACTGCAGAAGAACTGATGACGGCACGGTTTGATCTTCGGCTGACCAATCAGCAGAAAGGGGCGTTTAATTCCCACCCACATGTAGAAATCCAATATTCAAGCTGTTTATTCATTTTTCCACCCATGAACGAAAAACGAAAATTTAAGATGAATTTTCATTTTTCGGTTTTTGGAAAAAAAAAAAGGAAAAGGAGCCGTTTTCTCATTTTTCTACTTTCAATATTAAATCAAAAAATTAATGATCGAATGATACACAGATTAGATTAGATCACAAAATCCAATCTTGGTTTTGATCTGGATCAAATCATCAGTTTGTGTTGTTCAAACTTTAGTAACATTGGGATACATATAACAAAAAAAAAAAAAAAAAATCAAGATTCCCACCAGAAGGGTGGAGCTCAGGAACAAAAATGTAATAAAACGTGTTCCATTTGTAATACACACACGTGTGTGTGGGACTTTTGGGGCCATTAACATGCTAAAAAAAAAAACTTGAAAATTGGCATACAGCTTGGAATCTGCGGCCATCAGGGCCAGGCAGAGTTTAACATGGGAGGGTCACCGGGGGGACTGTGGCACAGCTTTTAAAATGGCCAATTTCAAGGAGTTGAAAACTATTTTGGTTTAAATGTGATTATTATTTTTTTTAAATTCAGGCTGTGCATTGCATACTCCGAGGGGATTCATGCAATTCACACCAAACTTTGTCTACATAATGCTAAGATACTGCAAATGCTAAATTGCGAACGGTTTTTGGATATCTTGAATGGTGTTGCCATGGTGACATTAAATTAACGTGAAAAAACCCCGTAATTTGCTTATGTCTTCTAAGTGCTTTACCCAAACTCCTGTTGTTTACATATGGAGAACAAGTCATTCTGAGGAAAGACGGCCTAACAACAATTTAAAAACTATAAAACCTTTTAAATGAGATGACGGGTATAATACTAAAGGTGGTATCATAGGATAAGTAATATTTTAAAGCTTGATCTTTCTCCTGTCTTTTTCTATCCATTAGAATGACAACTTATGCATAAAATTAGTTTATGGCTGATTGTACTGTCAATATAGTTTTATAAATTATGTTATAATGCTTATATAAGATATTATATATCCTTTCTGTGAGTGTATGTGACATGTGACTTGGCCAAGGACCCCAATGAGGCCAGCCAGGAAACAGAGGGAGATCCAGGAGGGGCAGGTGCTTCTGGTCGATTGCTGCAAACCAATCCTGGGCTTGAACACATTTGATAATACATTTCTGTGTCAATATCTTGAATGGGAGCTTGTGAAGGGCCTGATTCAAGACTCGCAGATTCAGGATTGGCCGAAGGCCACTGCTTTTCTTGGGCACGATGAAGTAAGAGCTGTAAAACCCCTTCCTCATCTCGACTGGAGGGACAGGCTTGATTGCGTCTTTGCCAATAGGACAGCAATCTCCTTGTGCAAAGTCAGAGGTGTCTCGGCTGCCACCGAAGTCTTGAGAATGCCACTGAACCTGGGGGGTCACCTGTGCAGCGATGGGGAGTCCTGCTGGATGGCCCAGAAGGCATTGTGTTCTGAGTCATCACGGCAGAACTCCCCATGTCCCCGGAGGGACAGCCTAGAGAAATGTTGGGAGGTATGGCGACCCCAGGCTGCAGTGTCTTGGCCGTTGGCGACAGGGGGCATGGTGGGTGAGAGTGAGGGACCAAAAGAATCCGGATGACCTATGGGCAGCCAAGCGATCACTTCAACCACGAGCCTTGCAACCCGGAGGAAAAGGAAACTGCTCTTTCTTCTTTGTGCTCTCTCCACCTGAAGAATGTCTACGTACCCCCTAGCCGCCCTGACATCGAGGGTAGTGAGGGCGAAGGAAGGAGATGAGCGGCTTCTGGCTGTAAAAGGGGCCGTCCACGACTTTGTCACTCCCTCATGCACCTCTGGGAAGAAGGGAACCAGAGCAGAACACGGTTGTGAGCCGCTCTCCGCACTGAGAAACCAATTGTCCATCCACAAGCGCTCAGGGCTGGGCGGTGTATTCACCTCCAGCCCTCTGGTGGCACTCCGAATGAAACGCTGGTACCGCCGTGAGATGACCTAGCAGAATCACTCAGAAGCCACACAGGACAAGCATTGCGGGAGAAGTGAGAGATCCGTGGGGCATGGCCCGGCGGAGAAGCTCTCACTGTCACCCTCAGATCTCCCAGAGCACTAGCTATCGGTCCTCTGCTTGTGTCAGAGAAACCGGGATGGGTAGTGGCAGAGGGGTCTCCTCCACTTCCCTTGAGGAGGGAGAGACGCGATCGCAGTAATGCCATGGTTATGCACTCACATTAGAGACATGAACTATCCACGAACACAGCTTCAGTGTGCTGAATACCCAGACACTGAAGACAACGATCGTGGCAGTCTACAGAGGACAGGTAATTGGCAATTCTCATTGGTGTCTTCTCTTAAACTCAGAGATGATTGGGCTCCCAAGTTAGACCCCTAATGCCATCAAGACATAACTGTATGACCGACAGACAGGGAACCATGGTTACTATAGTTAAACCATGGTAACGACAAATTAGCCATGGTTTTGCTGCACTAACCACAGTTTAACTATGGTTTTTGTACATCTGTGGTTTTACAAATGTTAAAAAATTATAAACACTTTTACTATAATAAAACCACGGTTAATTTTGTTGGGGTCGATCCCCTTGAAACATTTCAGTTTTCCGTGCTACTTGCAACACTTTTCTGTATTTGGTTACATTGTGAGCATTTGCAGTACATGTGCTGTCATACTGATGAAGATGATTTCTTAAATTGCTGGTGCTTTTTCTATTTGCATGTGGGTTTTTTTTAAGTTGGCTACTTCGCTACGATAACTTTATTCCATAAGTTTATGGAATTTTTAACCACCTTCCATGCAAAAATCATAATTTAGAAAAGTTCCAGCACACCATGTCACATTCAGATGGGTTTATTTAAAAATCCTAAGCATAAGCAATAAAAATATTACTTGCATAAGAAAACACTAATTAAACCCGACTGAGGACAGTAAATCTCAGGATCTGTCAAAAAACAACCAATTTGAGGAAGAGTCATACAGTCTTCAATTCAAACCTATAGAATTGTTAAAAGCAGCAGTGTCTGATATATATAAATAATTAAAAATGAGGGACAGTAGATATGGAGTTAAAAATAAATGAGTCTAGTCAGTAATGCTGTGCTGTGTTTGGGAGGCGGTGAAGGGGAGAGCAGCAGTGCAGATATCTACACAGGTGCTGCTGGCTGTAAACCTGTAATTAGGGAACTTTGTCAGTCTGTAAACACGTCAGGCAGGTGATTTTGACCGCTCACTGCCAGCACAGATCACCTAAAGGATATGTCTTTCATTTGTACTTATACCAGAGTATCTGGTTCTGCCCTTAATTCTTTTTTGCTGATTTGAAATATGTTATTCAAATGTGAAAAAACCTTGATGGTATTTAAAATGTGCTTTATTTATATCTATATTTCATTATACTGTACGTTGTTCTATTTAGGATGGATCTAATCACAAATTCCTTTTCATTCAACCACATTTACTTTATTGATGAACTGATGGAAACTTCAGCATTCTAGAGCTAATCTCACATCATGGATCTCTAGTTTATTGATTAGAATGAAAGAATTTCAAAGGACAAATGAACTCAAAGAGCAAATCAGGATATATTTAAAAATAAACATATAGTTAAGGCATGGACATGAGCTTGTGACGGTGAAGGATTTGAGTTAATTTAATATATTTTATTATTAAGTTAAATAATTATATTTAATCAATTAAAAATAATGGACTTTTAAATATGGCCAGCTGTTGAGCAAGCAAGTTTCAATTAGCTAAAATGTCTGAGATTGAGACAAACTGGTTTTACTGATGATAAATATATGAACCTGGTTACTGTGTAAAAAATAACAGAGTTTATTATTACGGAAATATCATTCTTGTTTCGCTTATGACTTTCATCACATTATATGTATTATATGCAATTACAATACATAAATCTTAAATTTAGGTCTGAATATTTTTTTGAATGTTAGCAGTTTCACATTTTCCTTTTCCGCCATGCAGTTTTTTTTTCAATCATGTCATTCTTTCCTCTTACTTCTCCATTTAATATGCTCATTATGTAATTCCAATACTAATTTTTTAGCAGCTTGATTACATTTTCTTGACCTCACCACCTCGTTCCAGTTTCAATGCTGAAAGAAACCACAATGGAACATAGTAAACTGCCATCATATATCCCATGCTTAAACATTAAAGACCCATTTTTATTTTTTCCCTCCTTCCTTTGCACTTTAATCAAAATTTTCCACCATAATCGGCTTTGGAGCCATTAGCATTTGAACTTAACGGTCAACAGCCTTGCTGTTGCAAAACGCATATGGAATGAATGGGATGCTTTGATGTGCTCTTATCTGCAGAGGGGAGCGAAGGCAAATTATTCTTAAATTAAAAAAAGTGTTTGGTGTACTCTTGAGCTGCTTTGCAAGCATGGCGAATATGTACTGTAATGAATGTGGCTATATAAACCTCTCAAATGGACTGATATGATCCATTGACTCAAATTCATGGGTCACCATTTAAATGGTCTCATAACACCACTCTAAAAATGAATGAGGGTTTCATCACTTAATTTGTTTTAAAAATGAGTTTTATACTGTTTTGCATTTACCCAGTGCACAAACTCTGATGCAAATGACTTTTTATATTGTTACTTCACTCAGCGTCTCTCAGGTGTAATACAAACTGAGATTGTGGCTTTAAAATTCACCAGTAAAATTAAGTAAAATTTACATTCTATTGCATAACACTGATTAGGGAAACTCTTCTATATTCTTTTTATGATTTCTTTAGGTTTATTTGATTATAAAGTGGGCCACAAAATATTCTTAATCTGTATATTTCTCTTGCACTATAAGAAATAAAAATTAAAAAATAAAATTTTGAACTCTAGTTTTCATGAGGAGAGGTGTTACATTTACTTTGAAATAGTGTGTATGTAATATATATATATATCTCAAAATGTAGTTATAATCTGGGTAATTCAACTGGATTCAGTCAGATACTGAATAGAAACGGGCTTTTTCAAACAATGGGTGAATAGTTCCCTCTCTGAAGAGTATTTTCTTATTTTTTAATTATTTATTTTTTTATATATTTATAAATTTTTGTGTATTCATTCATTCATTTTTACTTTTTAGAGTTTGAACTGCTATTGTAAGAAAAAGAACAGTGTAAACATTTTAATATATTCTAGTGTGTGCACTGTAAAGGTTCTTTTTTGTGACAATAGAAGAGACAGTAACATTGATTTGTCAGCATGACTTTTCCAACTCCACAGAACACTGCTATGTATTTTTTCTGAAACGTATTATGCATTTGCTATACTTAACAATAGCTCACCATGGTTACTGTGCCAGATATTTTTGAAGGCCTAAATGAATGCAATCATTCATCCCCATGCGGATAGTGCAGGGTGATTGTGCAACAGAGTTCACCCCGGCAAAACAGAAGCATTACACACATTGACGTGTCTTCCAATTATTGTCTGAGCGGCAGAGTTCAGTAAGTCAAGATTCTCTCTGAAGAACATAACACTCTCTGCAATGCTGGAGGTGGCAGTGCGGAAAAATAAGCAGTGGCATGTTTATGATTTGCATGTAGATTTCTGCTCTTAGAGGAGGCAATTGTCTGAACGTCAGTAGATTTAATCTCTAACTGGCTCCCTGTGCAACATCACATCCGCAGCCCATTAATACATTATTATACAGAAAGATAGCACACGACCGCTTGTTCAAAAGTAAGACAGTTCCAAAGAGAGAGTTTGTGAGGTTTCACATTATTAGAACACTACAGACCACAAACAATTTGATATGTTTTATATATATACAGTTCTATAATATATATATACTGTATATATATACTGTATAATATATATATTATATATATATATACTAGATATATATATATATTATATTACTATATATTATATATGTTGTAGGGTCCAGGCAGATGCGTCGGTTCTACGTTTGTGTGAGAAAGACCAAAATGTAACTCTATTTAAGTCTATATTCTTGAAAATCGCAGTGATTTAAAGCTTGATTACATCCATCCAGCCGTCTAGCACTCTACAAGTACATTGCGAGTACTGTATCCCATAATGCTATGCACAACCTTCCATTTTCAGAGTGATGGATGAACCGAAAGCACAGAACATATGTTGCCATTTACAGAATTTCAAAACATTACGGAATATTTCAAAATGCTTAATTTTGGCAGAAAAAAAACAAGATCCAACATACTGAATTAGTTATCCACCATACAGTTATAATTGTATTTATCATTAACTGATTAGTTCAGTTTTTTAAATCCTTTAAACTTGTTTTGCCTCAGTCCTGAGGCCCGCTGCATTAAACTGTTTCAGGGGCTACCCAGGTAAGTAAAATTGTTCGGCTTTTTCTGCTAATTATTTATTGTATTTATTTTACATGACGTATGATATCATTTGTATTATTTCCTTAATGCATTAAACAAAAATTAGTTTAAATAAATATACATATAAATAAAAGTAACTTCTTGTAAACATGATTCCTTTAAAGCTCTTTGTGAACCTATATAAATTATTAATTAAATAAATTACTGAATTCTAAAACAATGATGCATGGTTAGTCATGTGATGCATACTGTACCAATGTACTGTATATCAATGGCTGCACTGGCATTGTTGTGCCCGCTATTCACTTTCATTGTGTTGTTAAAGATGTAGCTGTCAACTCTAAACGTACTCTGAAACTGAGTTAGTTTAACTAGCTTCATGCAACAAGCCACAGGCCATTGTAGTGATCAACAAAGACTACAACTCGATTCTCCATTTTGACATAGACCTGTTAAAGCATGGTTATTTCTTAAGTACTTTACTACCTACTTTACTGAAAATATTCAATATTCAGAATGACCTTCTCAGCTGTATCCAACAATTATAATCATGCAACAGTGTGAAAATTTTGTATGTTTTACAAATATAGTGCTTAATGCATTAATCAAGCTCAAACATTCAACTGTTTATATAACATGGTTTAAGTCCATCACAGTGATGGATAATGATTATTTGTAGTGTGACTTCTGACCAGAAGTAACATCATCTGTCTTGTTTTTGACTCACTGAACTGGATTTAAAATATAACAAGATGCAAACTGGACAGCATACTGTAGTCTCTGTTGAACGGTTTGAGACTGTTTGTGTTTCTTGTGGCTTTATCAGCCAATCAGCAGTGTCATAACAACATTTTCCAACGTGATTAGCCACATGGCATTTACAGCTCACGTGATTGGCTCAGTTTTGTCCAGCATTGACTGCTCGTGAACAAAGATGGCAGAATTCAAATAGTGTTTTTCCAGTGGGACCTGCATGCTTCAGCCGAGCAGCTGCCATTGAGATGAATGGGAATGTTAATGACAAGCTCTCTCCAGGTATAATAGACCTCCTTGGCTCAAAGAAACAGAGCGATGTTTTGATAGAGCCACAGTGTTTAGACTCTTAGGGGAAATCAACCTACGAATAACTGTCTGAATATTAAACTGAAAGAGGAAGTACAATCTTTATAAAGAAAAATACATATTTAAAAGCATTTAAAGACTGATTATTTTTAGTGACTGCCTGTTTATGTCTGTTCATGGACTGCTAAGTCTTCTCTGAGGACTGACTGTTGAGTAATTAGCGTTTGCAGTTGGATTAGAAAATTATCAATACGGTTTCACCATATGGGCTAATCCATAAACACTCAGAAGTGTAATTATTATAACCATCTCTGCATCTTTGTCTTGGTTCCAACGGCTCCCTGCAGGGCTGTTTGTTTTTTTTTTTTTTTTTTAGGAGGGACTTTGTGCAATCATTGTCTCAGAGGGAATGATCATTTGCTTTTGGAGCTGTTAACAGTGGCACTGTAATTTCCAGTAATTGCCTTCGGTGCATCTTGCTAAGGGCAAATGTATAAATGCTACTTTGCAAAGTTCTACAGTGTTTCAGAGCACATTTACATTTACGCTAATGCACACTGGGGTAGACTTGAGTTACAGCCTTACAAATGTGTATGTATGTACAGTGGGGCAAAAAAGTATTTAGTCAGCCACCAATTGTGCAAGTTCTCCCACTTAAAAAGATGAGAGAGGCCTGTTAATTCATCATAGGTATACCTCAAATATGAGAGACAAAATGAGAGAAAAAATCCAGAAAATCACATTGTACAATTTTTAAAGAATTTATTTGCAAATTAAGGTGGAAAATAAGTATTTGGTCAATAACAAACAAGCAAGATTTCTGGCTCTCACAGACCTGTAAATTCTTCTTTAAGAGGCTCCTCTGTCCTCCCCTCATTACCTGTATTAATGGCATCTGTTTAAACTCATTATCAGTATAAAAGACACCCGTCCACAACCTCAAACAGTCACACTCCAAACTCTACCATGGCCAAGACCAAAGAGCTGTCAAAGGTCACCAGAAACAAAATTGTAGACCTGCTCCAGGCTGGGAAGACTGAATCTGCAAGAGGTAAGCAGCTTGGTGTGAAGAAATCAACGGTGGGAGCAACTATTAGAAAATGGAAGACATACAAGAACACTGATAATCTCCCTCGATCTGGGGCTCCACACAAGATCTCACCCCGTGGGGTCAAAATGAACACAAGAACTGTGAGCAAAAATCCCAGAACCACACGGGGGGACCTAGTGAATGACCTGCAGAGTAACAAAGGCTACCATCAGTATCACACTGCGCTGCCAGGGACTCAAATCATGCAGTGCCAGACGTGTCCCCCTGTTAAGCCAGTACATGTCCAGGCCCGTCAGAAGTTTGCTAGAGAGCATTTGGATGATCCAGAAGAGGATGGGGAGAATGTCATATGGTCAGATGAAAAAAAAATAGAACTTTTTGGTAAAAACTCAAACTTGTCGTGTTTGGAGGAGAAAGAAAGCTGAGTTGCATCCAAAGAACACCATACATACTGTGAAGCATGGGGGTGGAAACATCATGCTTTGGGGCTGTTTTTCGGCAAAGGGACCAGGACGACTGATCCGTGTAAACGAAAGAATGAATGGGCCATGTATCGTGAGATTTTGAGTGAACACCTCCTTCCATCAGCAAGGGCATTGAAAATGAAACGTGGCTGGGTCTTTCAGCAAGGCATGATCCCAAACAAACCCGCCCCGCCCCCCCCACCCCCCGCCCGGCAAACGAAGGAGTGGCTTCGTAAGAAGCAATTCAAGGTCCTGGAGTGGCCTAGCCAGTCTCCAGATCTCACCCCATAGAAAATCTTTGGAGGGAGTTGAAAATCCGTGTTGCCAGCGACAGCCCCAAAACCTTCACTGCTCTAGAGGAGATCTGCATGGAGGACTGGGCCAAAATACCAGCAACAGTGTGTGAAAACCGATTTTCTGGATTTTTTTTTCTCATTGTGTCTCTCATAGTTGAGGTATACCTATGATGGAAAATTACAGGCCTCTCTCATCTTTAAGTGGGAGAACTTGCACAATTGGGGCTGACTAAATACTTTTTTGCACCACTGTATGTATGCATTCATTTATTCATTCACTCACTCACTCACTCACTTCATGTAATTTAATTTAATTTAATTTCATCATTCATTTTTATTTATTATTTTATTTTATTATTATTTTGCGTCCTGCCCTCCACTGAGACATCTGAATTATATGCTATTCATGTAGACAAATATTTGTAAGAAAATTGTGACTACTAATGGCCTCTTTTGATCATATCAAAAACAGGATGGGAAATAGATGATCTCATGTTAATGTTTAAATTTTACAGATAGTGTACTTCATTAAGCAAGCTAAACATTCAACGTTTTTATAAAAATTTAATATTTAAATTTACGGTTAATATTGGAGCCTTATAGCTTACCTAACTGGCTACCCTTACCAAAAAGTAGTATACTTAAAGTTTATTTTATTAAGTATACTTAAGTAAAGTTCAAGTATATTTAAGTATACTTTATGTAGTAAGTATACAAATAGCAGTGTACTAGTAGTATACTTGTAAGTGTACTATTTGAATACTCCTTTGGACTAAATTGGCCCACTTTCTAGTATATAGAAGTATATTTTTAAGTATACTTTCAGTATAACAGAAGTAAACTTTGAGTACACAACAAGTTTACATCAAAATATTTAGCTTGTACTGCAACTATACTAAAAGTGAAGTATATGTATAGAGTCCATGATTGTTTACTATTAGCTATTGTAGCATAGATAGACACTTTTAATATAGTCTCAGCAACTATAGTTAGTATTTTATCACTTCAAGATCTGTGAGTTTTATTTAATGAACGTCTTGGTTACTGTGTAACCCTTGTTCCCTCGAAGGACGGGAACGGAGATGTTTAAGTCAGTCATGACTGGACGAATTGGGATTCGCCACGACATCACCTTGAGGTGTAAAAACTAACAAGCCAAGGACAGTGGTGTGCGTTTTTCGCCCGCACAACCAGCCCCGAAGGTGGGTAAAAAGGAGAGCTGTGTGCACAACGACTCATTTTTCCGTGAGGAGCCGAGACTAGTGCCCCGGCGTACAGCAGGGTACAGCAACTGTGGCGATGGGATTTGACGTCTCCGTTCCCTCCTTCAGGGGATGAGGGTTACACAAGTAACCGAGACATTCCCTTTCACTCAGTCACGTTCTACATTACGTCAGTCGTGACTGACGAATTGGGATACGTATGGAAAACGCCACTATTGCTGACCCCTCCAGTGCCCTGCGGAAGCCGGCAAGTCCCACCACACCAGCTGGGGCGGAAGATAGGACAGCGGCTAGGCAGTGGTGTCCGCGACTGCTGTTCCATACAGTGGTACATTAAATAACACTGGGAAAGCGTACCCAGTTAGGAACGCTACGGAAGTCACATCCTGCGCATAGGAGGTATCATGCGGAATACACATATGGACTGGCCCAGGGCAGTGCTACATAGGGAAGTCCCTGCGGTAGACTCAACCCGCCTGGGGTGAGAAGACTACACAACAGAAGATGCGCAGAGAACGATGCCAGGGAAAGACAGGGTACTTACGTGGGGAAGAGTATACATGTGGGATCGCCCGAAGGGGGAATACTACACACGGGCACCTAGCCCAGCAAAAAGGTTGACCTTGGGCATTCACCTGAGTGCTGGACCTGGCTCCGCCACGCCTGACCGCCGAGGGAGCGGGTGCACTCAAAAAGGGGTTCGCCATGGGAAATGAAAATGGACGCAGAAAAGCGCACGTATCCGGTCCTAGAGGGAAGGCCCAGCAAAGCGTGACCGGACCACGATCGGGTCCAGTGTACTGCTACCTGAGGTAGGTAAGCTAAGGACTATAGCCTCACCTAACCAGTGGGCAAAGTGTTGTTGGAAGGCTGTGGGGGAGGTTTGTGGTGTTCTTTCTTTTGGATTGCCTGGGGGGAATACGGGCTTTCTTGCGGTTCACCGGGTCCCCCACGTGTTTTTTTAAATTGGGGGCGGGGGCACCAAGGTAGCGCACAAACGGGGCAGAGTAGAGCGACGGCTGGGTCTGCCTCCTCCAGTGGCAGCGCTTGCAAGTTCACCACCTGATCCCTCAAAGGCGTGGTGGGAACTTTGGGCACAAATCCGGGCCGGGGTCTCAGGACAACGTGAGACTTACCCGTTCCGAATTCTAGGCACGAATCTTCGACCGAAAATGCCTGCAGGTTCCCTACTCTCTTGACCGAGGCCAATGTGGTGAGGAGCACTGTCTTCAACAACAGAAACTTAAGCTCTACTGACTACAGAGGCTCAAAGGGCTCCCCCTTCAAGGCCGCCAGAACCGAGGGGAGATCCCAAGAGGGTAAAAGGTGAGGGCGCGGAGGATTCAGCCTCATTGCCCCTCTAAGAAACCTGATGACCAAGTCGTGCTTCCCCAAAGACTTACCGTCTACTGCCTCGTGATGCGCACCAATGGCGGCAACATACACTTTAAGGATGGAGGGAGACAGCCTTCAATCCAACCCTTGCTGCAGAAAGGAAAGCATGACTCTGAATGGGCATCTCCGGGGGTCTCCCGGCGGGAAGAGCTCCAATCACGAAAGGTTTCCCTTCAGCATGTAAGCGTTGTCTAGTAGATGGGGCCTGGCTGCCAGTGAGGGTGTACTGCCTCTGGAGGTAGCCCCTAGAACCCGAGTCCCGCCAGGGACCCAAGTGGAGATTCACACAAGTCTGGATGAGGGTGCCCAGAGGGTGCACATCTCTGAGAAAGGAGACTTCCTAAGAGGACTTGCCAAGAGGGGCTGTCGCAAGGCTCTAGTTCGGGGAAACCAAGTCCGACTGGGCGTATGGCGCTACCAAGAGGCCCTGCTCCTCGTCCTCCCTGACCTTGCACAGTGTCTGTGCGAGAAGGCTCACTGGGGGAAAAGCATATTTGCGTAGGCCCCGAGGCCAGCTGCACGCCAGTGCGGTTCAGTGCAGAGGGTCCCTCGGCAGGGAGTAAAACAACTGGCAATGGGACGTATCTGGGGAGGCAAACAGGTCTACCTGAGCGCCCCAAAGCGTCTCCAAATCAGCTGGAATGTCTCGGGGTTGAGTCGCCATTCTCCCGGAAGGGCGGAATGACGTGAGAGCTCGTCGGCTGCATGACTGAGCTCGCCTGGGATGTAAACGGCGCAAAGCGACCTCAGATGCTTCTAACTCCAGAGGAGGAGATGGCGGGCGAGTTGCGACATGCGACGGGAGCGTAGACCGCCCTGGTGGTTGATGTACGCAACGGTCGCAGTGTTGTCCGTATGGACCAGTGCATTCTTGTCGTGCAGCAGCGATTTGAAGCGGCACGGAGCGAGCCATACTGCTTGCAACTCGAGGTAGTTGATATGCCACTGCAGTCGGGGCTCCGACCAGAGCCCCGCAGCAGCATTCCCATTGCACATGGCACCCCAACATGCTGTTGACACAACAACATGCCTGGATACATGCCCAAGGGACACCCCTGTCCAAAGAAAGGCAAGATCTATCCACGGGCTGAGGGTCTGACGGCAGAAAGGGGTAACAGAAACCCGGTAAGTGCCATGTCGCCATGCACATCTCGGGACCCGGTCGTGAAGCCAACTCTGAAGCGGTCTCATATGAAGCAACCCGAGGGGCGTGACAGCGGCTGCGGATGCCATATGCACCAGGAGCCTCTGAAATTGTTTCAGTGGAACCGCCGTATTGCACTGGAAGGACCCCAGGCAGTTAAGCATCGACTGCGCACGCTCTACTGAAAGACGTGCTGAGAGGTTGACCGAGTCCAGCTCCATGCGGAAAAGAGATCCTCTGCAGAGGGGAGAGTTTGCTCTTTTCCCAGTTTACCCGAAGCCCCAACCGGCTGAGGTGACCGAGCACCTTGTCCCTTTGTTCGCACAACTGCGCTCGGGACTGGGCCAATATGAGCCAATCGTCGAGGTAGTTGAGAACGCGAATACCCGCTTCCCTCAATGGAACGAGGGCTACCTCCATGACCTTGGTGAAGACACGAGGTGACAGGGACAGCCAGAAGGGGAGGACCTTGTACTGATATGCTTGCCCTTCGAACGCAAAGCAGAGAAATGGTCTGTGTCGAGGGAGAATCGAGACATGAAGTACGCGTCCTTGAGGTTGATCGCTGCGAACCAATCGAAAGGACGGATGCACTGAAAGACGCGTCTCTGCGTCAGCCTGCTGAAAGGGAGCTTGTGAAGGGCCCGGTTCAGAACGCGCAGGTACAGGATTGGTCGTAACACGCTTTTATTGAGTACGGATGAATATGGGCTGTAGAAACTGCCTCATCTTGGCTGTGAGGGAACAGGCTGTATCGGTCTTGCCAGCAGGACCTGCGATCTCTGCAAGCAAGGACAGGAGCATCCCTGTCCAGCAAGAGCGTGAACCGAATGCCCATGACTTGGGAGGAGGCCGGGCCAATTAAGCGTACGCGAGGTCTGAGGTTCTCATGAGCAGCGGGGACGACCAGGGGAGCTATAAACAGGCCCCAGCGACCTGAACAAGCGGTACAGGGAAACCACCCGAGTACCGCAGTGCCCTGGGGCGATAGTGGAACACAGGGACCCAAGCCCGGGGGCGTGACTCCAGGGTGGGTTGAGGGCTGTGCCGCCGCCCTTACCGGGATCCACAGCTGGGGCAGGGGGCCAGTTTGAGAGGCATAGCGTCCCTGAACGGACCCTGCTGCCTAGGCAAAGGAGGAAGAGGGGGATGGCCGTGTGGGAGGACTGGGTATTGTTGGCACCGCCATCTGCCCTCTTGGGGACCCGGAGGACAAGGAAACGCTTTTTTTGGAATGTTTGGGTACAAACGGTGGGGTAGCAGTGCGGAACAGAAACACTGGGACAAAATTCTCCACCAGCCCTCCTCCGGGGGAGGGTGGTCGGTCACCCTCTCCGAAGAGCAGGATCCAAGAAGCCCGGGTAGACCGTCTCTAGGGACGCGCCTGCCCTGGGACTGCACGGGCCCTGGCAGGGGTGAGGTGGGCTGGGGTTTCCGCGGCAGCTAATGGGCAATGCCACTCTTCCGGACGGAGGCAGCGCCGCCAGAATCACATCTCCAGAGCTTGATCGAACTGATGCAGCGAGCGACATCACTGTCATCCAGACTGTTCTCGCACAAGAATGCTGGACACGCCTGTCCGAGGACCAGCACACTCGTCGGAAACACAGGGGTGCGACTGCCAGAGGAAGGAGAGAGGCGCAGAGAATACTCGAGGGGAAGCGTCACCGTAGCATAAGGTCGAATGACATGAACCGAAATAGCCATCGAGAACAGGAGGAGATAGAGCGGGGCATGGAAAAGGGGGGAACCCCCCCCGTTTAAGAGGCAGGTATCTAGAACAGCAAAGTTGCGATGGTCATGTTCCAGCCATGAGAACAGAATATCCAGGCACTGCTTCAGCGTGCTGTACGCCAGGCAAGAGACACATCGATCATGACCATTAGATGGAGGCAGGAAACGACCACATCCATAAACGCACGAGCGGGAAGCCATCTTTGAAAAGACGCCCGTCGCTCGTGGAGCTTTTTTAGATATTTGCTCTTTTAGGAAAAAAGGAAACACTTTTTTAGAGAGAGCGCTGAAGCGCCCATGGGAGGTCACGGCGAGACCGCAGAATGAAAGCTGCAGCCCACCGAGATTTCAGCAGCCTGAATGGCAAACCCCGCTGATACGCCGTCACACCAACACCAGCTGTTTCTCTAGAACACTCGCGGAGATTCGTCCTGCAGAAGGCTCGGCTCCGAAGCGAAAAGATGATGTGCATTTGCACGCGCTCTCCTTTTATACCCACACTGCGGGGCGGGGTGCGCGTAGCGAAACACGCACGCCAACTGTCATTAGCTTGTTTAGTTAACACTCGAAGGTGATTGGGCTCTCGGGCGAGATCCACTTGTTCAGCACGATGAATACGTCAGAAATATCCTCTGTGTGACTGATAAAAGGGAAGTTTACATCTACTTTAAGTATACTATTCGTCCCTATTAGGTATTCATTTGTGATATTTGTTATAGAATATGGAAAAACACAACCAGACAAAACATCAAAGTAAGAACAAGGGTGTCTGCTTTTAAACAAACAAAACATTCTATTCTCGCTTCCTGGCATTCTGTGTTTAAAACACTAGGGGTAAGTTTATAATAAAGAAATAAAAAAGATTGTTTGAACACAAAAGCTGACAATAGGAACGATTAATTGGGATTCTGATGATAATCAAAACTAAATGATAGATAAAGCGATCAAACCAAAAGCTGGGACAGTCATTATTACTATTCATGAGTCAGAAATTTTATGCCATACGTACACAGTTTGTGCGTTTTTATGTCGATGATGTTGGGAGATTACATGTGGGAAGGAATCTGTGTTTTGTTTTTTCTTTTTGTGTTTTGGAATTCTGTACAGGCGAGGTGTACTAGCGGCCCCCATAGTATAACCATGAAAACATCTCGACTATAGCTAAAAAAAAACAGAAGTACCTTAAACATTAGACTAAAAGTATCCTTTCCTATTTTTAGTTTAAAAGAAGTATACAAATAGAACACTTGAATAAACTTTATACGGTACCTTAATAGAAGCATCTAAATCTGCAACCCTGTTACTTCAAAAAAATGCCACATGCATAGATTAGAGGCAGGTTAAAACGCAAACAAAAAAACACATATTTTTCACAAATTTGATTGCCCAATACTAGGTCATGACCTCAAACATTGTGCATTGATTGTAAACTTATTAGTGCTGCAGATGTTCAAAGATTAATCGCCTACAACAATAAAAGTTTCTGTTTACAAACATATTTATTATGTGAATATAAATACACACACATGCATGTAAATATTTAAGAAAAAAGAAAAAATGTTTGGTTTTATATATAAAAAATATGCAGATGTATTATTTATGTATTATATTATATTCTTTATAGTATGATTTTAATATAAAACATTAAAATTACAGTAAATATTGTTTCAATCGTATTACTGATGGTTGTGTATTATATATGCATAATAAATATACACAGTACACACACATTTATTTTGTAAACAAGATTTAATCCATAAACAATAATCGCGATTAATCATTTGGCAGCACTAAAACTAATACATTTTGATGTGTCCACATACACAGTTCCTTATGTATTGCTTTTTTGGACATAGTAAACTTGCTTGGAAGTGCACCTGATACCAGCATGTTTTTTTTTTGTTTCCATTTGTGATGAGAGCATTACTGTTACAGTCCGTGAAAACACAACACGACACTTCACAACAGAGTTTGCTTTTGTTTGGAAAGTATGTGTAAAAATTATGCTGCATGACACCCATATCTGGTACTTGCCAAAAAAGACTGGTTTATTATGTGCGTATTTAATTAAGCTAAAAAATATATACTGACATTAGGCTTCTTTTAGCCTTGCCCTGGAGTTTGTTCTTCCTCCACCTATGCTTTCCAATGTAAATCACTATTTACATAGTATAATAGTATTAAATTGATCTCCCACACACGTGTCCCACAAAATCACATCTATGTCCTGCAACAAAGCAATAACCACGGTCATCTTATTTGTCGGCGACTTCCACAAAACTGTAGGTGAGTGAAAATAAGGGCTAAAATTGTGCAGTGTGTGCCCTGCAATACTGTTTGCAAAAATTACAAGAATAAAATGGAAGATAAGATCACTCATATATTAATACGAGCCTTCCCTGAGGTGGAAATTCAACATTTGCTTAAAGTTAAACAAGTTCTATCCCCTATCCCTTTGTTGAATAAGATAAAAAATAGACTTTTAAAGTCAGATTTTGTATCCTTCCCGCAAAGTGCCTTAATCTCATTGCTATCTAGAGGAAACATTTGACACATTAAAGTCACACCAGGGTTTGTAAGACGCACACAAGTGCACACCTGTATCCCTGATCTTTAAGTAATTCAGCAACCCCTGAATGTACAAAAAATAAATAAATGAAAACTCATGGTCCATCCTGATTCCTTTTTCTTCCCCTCTTTATGTTTTTTTTTCCACTACCCATTTAAATATCCCTTCATCTGTATTTAATAATCTTTCATGTCGTTGTCTGCCTGTATGTCATTTAATCTTTTTAAAAGTCATTGTTGTCTTTATATGAAGGTCATTTGTATTAAATTATGAGCTACATTCAAATGGACACATGATTTGTTTCCTCAAGAGTTCCAGAGATAATATCCTCCGACCTTTCTCTCTAATCCTACCTAACTCCGTTAATCTCTCTAGAATCTCTTCAATATTCCCACATAAACTCTCAGGGAACTTATTATAGCACTTATAAGCAGCAGTGCCATGCACAGACTTCCTGAAATTCTCCTCAGCCTCATGTGGCCAGGGAGAAGAGAGTCGATGTGGGAAGACGTTAAAGAAGGAAAGTAGTTAATTATGAAATCATGAAATGTTTTATGAAAATTGGCCTGTAATTGCTTAAGACGACCATATCAGCATTGCTAATTCCTGTTAGGATTTGACCATTATTAGAGAAAGTATGATAACGTTCAATCCCAGTGTTCCATGCAATCAAAATGAATCTGAATGTATTCAGAATGAAGGAAATGTATTGGTGGTCTCATAATGTTTGTTATGGCTTGGTGTACAGCAACTCTTCACCACAATCTAGATTTCTATCTAAGGATTTCTGTACATAATTGACATTACATTTTAGGAATGCTTTTAGTGTTACATGCTCATTGAAAACCTCTTTAAACAACATGTTTATATGTATATTTTTAATGATAAACAATGTAGTTTAATTATATGATATTAATTATATGATATATGATATTATATTGAAAGTTTGCATGCAATATTACAATATTACAGTGTAAAAATACTTTCCCCTATGAAAAATGTAACCCAAATCTAATGTAAGTTTTGATCATGCAGAACATTAAGAGGCCTTAAAAACATATGATACAATAGGCTTTATAGGGTTAAACATACTTTATATTCTTACTTATTTGTCTTAAAGGGGTCATATAATGCGATTTAAATTTTTCCTTTCTCTTTGGAGTGTTACAAGCTCTTGGTGCATAAAGATGATCTGTAAAGTTGCAAAGACTAAAGTCTCAAATCCAAAGAGATATTCTTTATAAAAGTTAAGAGTTAACCACGCCTACCTAAAACGCCTCGTTCTAACACGCCCCCACATATCTACGTCACGATGTGGGAAGATTTGCATAACACCGCCCAAATGTTCACGTAAAGAAAGAAGGTGGTACTTTTATTCTCGCTGTAGTATTGTTGCCGCCACCATGTTGTGGAGACGCTGTGTGTTTCGTTGTGAAAGCAAAACTACTTTGTTTGGCCTTCCAAAGAGGACGATATCTGCTTCGTCATGCCTGGAGCTGATCCGTGTTGGTCGCTGAGGAAATACATCAACTTTGCACTGTGGATCGCCGAATCGGCTTTCACAGTGGACGAAGCGGAGTCCAGCCTGGGGTCGTCACATGTGGTTGCCCCAAGCCCGCAGGCCGCGCCGTTCTCAAGCCCGCCGGCCTCCTCTCGCAATGCGTAAAAAGACAGTATGAATCATTATAATCTGTAATTATGTCCCCACTGGATGCAACAAATGCCTCATTTATAATGGGTTTTAATATTTTTGTCTCGTCGCTCCAGCCGGGACACGGCATCACAGTATGGTAGAGGTGCAACATTTCCGTCACACGCTTGAGGTACTCGGTCAATCACAATGCACTGGATAGCTGGCCAATCAGAGCACACCTCGTTTTTCAGAACAATGATCTTTGTAAAAATCGACGCGTTTCAGAAAGGCGGGGCATTATTACTGTACAATAATGTACAGTATGTGGCAAATAATGTGTTTTTTTAACCTTAAAATGCATAAACACATTTCATTACACCAAATACACAAAATAATGTTCTTTTTAGCAACATCATATGACCCCTTTAAACCAGCACAGTATTTTGTTTACCATTAAGTTCTTCATCTAACATGTACGAAGCTCTTGGAAATGCACTTGACATTTAGCTGAAATGGCAGATGCTGTCAACTTACACTAACACAACTGTCCAAACACCAAAGCACAACATGCATATTCAGAACAACAGAATTATCAAATTAGCATTGCAGACGTTCTACACTGTCAAATCTAGTACTAAATTCTCCAAATCTGTCCAATGAGTCATCAAGTTTATTTCTGAAATCAGTTAATTATCACTGCTGTGCATTGGGATCAAATGCTTATGGGATGATTGCCAATTACAGAAGATAAAAGTCACGTTTATGTTATTGTGGCAGGTGCACTACACAGACGCTATAGAAAAGAAAGCATTTGAGAATGATAGAAGCTCGAATCTCAACATCCCCAGAGCCCCTCTCCAGATAACAGTCTCTGATTTCTGAGCCTTTGAACTCTTTGCCTATAGTTGGGGTGGGGGGGGGGGGGGGGACCCCCAAAGGGGGGGGGACTTTCGTTTTGCTCTCAAAGCACCAGCTTAAGGCTTCTCAGTGAGATGCTTTGAGTTACATAACCACGCAATTATTAGCACCAGCACTGCATTAAACATCAGAATCATGTCAGCCGCCTGCGACACGTCTGAAATGAGTTTACTAAAGCCGATCAACCACAGAAACTTGATGACTCTGAAAAATTCAGAATCTGACCTCTGAGTACTGGTTAGGTCAAGATTTAAGAGGACTAACTCGATTGAATTTGCTTCCAAAATGGGCTCTGTTTAATCCCAAACAAACCCTGAGTGAAACTACAGGAATGTATTGACATTCTTGGTGTCATATTTATGTCTGACAGTGAAAATGCTAAAAAGAAGGTACTTTAATTACTAGCATGCCGCAACTTATTTGATTAAGTGGTTGTGTTGTGTGTTGGTGTGTGTGGTGGTGGGTGTGTGTGTTGTGTGTGGTGTGTGTGTGTGTGTACGTACTCAAATCCTGTAAATCTCCCAAAAGAGCTATTGGGGCTATCTGAACAGACAGAATTTGCTAAAATAATAAATAATAAAAATGCCCCTGCATAATTAAACTAAAACAATTATGACTGTCACTATTACAGTGAAATGTGAAAATGAATACAATGTGTCGACTGCTCTATTACATTTAGATATGCTCATGTTGCACTAAAGATTTCATTTGTATGCATTGTTTTTGTAGCGCTGAGCATTAACCAGTCACACATGAATTGAGTGCACGGATGCAAGGGCCAATCAGAGACCATTTTAATTTGTATAATTTATATATTTTATGTAGGATATTTAAAATCACATACACTCTCAAACTGGTAATTGTAACAGACTATTCTGATTGACTGAACTGATTAAATTTTAATAACTGACGGTCACACTTTATTTCAGTAGTCCACTTTAGACATTCTACTAAGGCAGCCCGGACTCGAACTCAACTTCAGGCGGGGAAATCTCACACTCATCCAGGCCATCCTATACACCAGGGGTCTCCAAACGCGTCTGGAGGGCCATGTCCTGTAGAGTTTAGTCCAACTGGCTCAACACCCTGCCTGGAAGTTTCTAGGTAGCGTAAGAGCTTGATTAGCGTTTTCAGGTGTGTTTAATTGGGGTGGAGCTAAACTCAGGACTAGGGCTGCCCTCGACTAAAGATTTTTCTGGTCGACTAGTAGTCGTTCAATTTAAACCAGTATCAGGCTAATCGCACTTTTAATTAACATTTAACTTTGCTAATGAGCCTTTTATTGCCACATACCTATAGCCTCGCGCACCGTGTGTGGCCCCCAAATTTTTAAAAGGCTTGCCACAGCACACCGGCAAAAGTAATGATGATAAATGTGTCAGGGAAAAACAGTAAAATTAAACTGCATTAACATTTTAATAATCTATTGATAAACTAGTTTTTTCGTCTTAAGAGATGAATTCAGCGACACTGACTCGTCATCTCCACAGTAGTGGATGCTCCTGCATGCAAGTTTCATACGGATTACATAGTCTGAGAATTGTTTTTTTTTCTTCAGATTTTTATTGTCATTTGAAAGTAGACATTTCACTCTCTATAGATATATTTTTCATGTCTGTAGCTTAAGGGAAGTATACACGGAGTTTCGCGCTCAAATTCACAGAGGTTGAGACGGCAGAAAGCGCATCCTGTTACATTCATTCTTACTAAAGCGCAATGTTTTGTTGTTATAGTGAGTGCACACAAATAAACGTAGAGGCTTAACAGATTTGAAAGATGTATTACTGTTATCTGTATGATGGAGTATTTTAAGAGCAAGTGAGCGCGTGACCTCACTACTTCCTGTGGATTTTTTTTCTGGGACTAAGCGACTAATAAAAGTTCGGTCGACCAAGACTCTTCTCGTTGACTAAAGGTTAGTCGACTATTAGGGGGCAGCCCTACTCAGGACTGATAGAACCCCTGCTAATACACCCACAAAACAAAATTTTTTTTTTTTTTTTTTTTGTTAACACCGGGGCCGACAACCTTATTATTTGTATGGCCATCACATAAAAAAATTTCAAAATCCTTAGGCTCTGGCTGTGCAAAATAATTAAAGATTCTCTCTTGAATGGCACATTCACTTCCCTTTTCCGTTTCTTTATTTTCCTTGATATCTTGTTTTCTCACTTCTGTGTGTGTGTACTTTTTTGGGGGGATACTTTTCTTGTAGCCTACCTGTCACTTCTTTACCAGAAGAACATGTGTCTACTGTTATGAACAGAAATGCACCTTGTTTGCTAAACAGCCACCTCATTGTAATTTGTTTGCACACAATCTAAATTTTAGTTAAATTCAAAATATTACATTAAGACAATCTGTTATTGTTGTTATTTATCTTCAAATCACTTTAATACCCAAGATTAACAAACCTATATTTCATACAAATATTTTACAATACATTTTCTAAAGTGCCTAAGTCAAAATTAGTACAATATGTTTATAGAAAAATAATACTGAACACGTTATTGCATTATTATGATTATTTTTTGTGTTGTTGTCTGCTATAGCTCCCTTCTTTACTATAAATCGATGTGAACATCTGTCTGCTAAATTTATTAATGCAACTTTACAATAGATAATAATGATGTCCTTTAACACAGTATTCTGACTGAGAATAATAATGGGATGCTTACTGATAAACTTTTGATAGCAGTTTAATACTTAACTAAGTTAACAAAGACAAAACTACAGTAGCCTATTTACAGATGAAACTGATCTGCACTTGAGTCCATGACCAGGTAATTTTTGCTATAATTTGCTGCTGCTTAATTCTGGCCACTTCCTCTCCTTCCTTGAGTCCCACACATTATTGATCGAAGCCGTTTGACTGAAGTGCGCAACAAACATTGTAAGCATATTGCAGCGCGGACTACCGATTCATGATTGTTATTGCTTTATTATTAAATGTCAAACTCTGCAATGATCCCTTGGTAACATGTGACAGGCAATAATATAATATTAATAAAATAAATATATATATTTTTTTAACTGGACAGCGGTACCCAGGTGCTCTCCCGTGCTCCCGATGGGCCAGTCATTGGCATGCGATTATTGCATCAAGCTGCCGCTGATCACAGCGCAAGTATAATTAGGCAGAATGTGCAATGCATACTCAGCTTTTCGCTTCAGAGTCAAGCGATCACATCATTTTGCTCCTGACTACTTTACTGAGCGAAAAAGACTGAACGAGATCAGCGCGCTCTTTGGAGCTCTTGGTGTTGGCGGTACGGTGCTTCAGCGGTGGTGGTTTCCAGTGTCGAGTGGGTTGCACACATCAGGATGCACTACCCCCTGTTTGTGTTGCAGAAACCATCTCCCCTGTGCGCTTCAGCATGCTAAAATAGCTTTTTCCCTAAAAGAGCAATTTCGGGTGCGTCCTTTTAAAGACGACGTTGCATCTTGCTACCGACAACATATCCCCCGTGTGTTCTGGATGAGGTCATACCGTGGTGGTCGGGTGATGTTTCACGATCGCTGCCTGGGCATTTAGCATTCTGAGGTGGCGTTTGTGGATGAGTCAAGTTCTCGTTGCGGGAAGATGATCATCTCGGAGTTGTGGGCCAAGCTCTGTTACCTCAAAAGGGGCGGAGCTCCGCTGCCTCTGCCTCGATCTAGTTCTCGTCATGGCGGCAGTGAGGCGGGGGCTACTTCAGGCAGTAGCACGGTCGGTCTGAGGGTAACAGTGATGGCAAAACCTCCAGGGAACCAACCCTCGGGGGACAATCGCTCCTCTTGCGCTTCGCAACCAGTCGAGCTGCCAAAGGAACACACTGGGCCCTCTTCAAAGAGCGTACCACCGGTATCTCGTGCTCCTCCCGACGATCGGATGTCAATCGCTGCATCGGAGGGTGAGCCGGAGCTTTCTGGAGATGAAGATTCGGCGCGCTGGCTGCTCGCCGGCTGTATGCAATACCTGAATTGGATCTGGAAATGACAGCTTTCCTTTCCCGGGCCGCCGTGAGGTTAGGGCTTGAGTGGAGACCTCCACCGTGTCCCAAGCCTTCAAGGTTGGACAAAACGGTGTAGCGGTCGGTTGCGATGCAGTTTCCTAATACCGCCTCCACCCAGCAGGGCAAACCGTGACTCCCCTCCCGGGTCTGTAGGTACTCGTCTGGTCTGTCTAGCGATACTTATGTGGCCTGTGGAGAAGCTGCCTCCGCCTTACACACTACGGCATTACTGCAGGTTCTTCAGGCTAAAGCACTGAGGGACTTGCACGAGGGTGGTCACAATCCGGAAGTTCTGAAAGAGCTCCGAACCGCAACTGACCTTGCGCTCAGAGCAACGAAGGTCACTGCGAGTTCTCTGGGTCATGCGATGTCCACACTCGTGGTCCAGGTACTGTAGACCCTGTCGAGCTCTGAGAACCGTTGAGGGACTGTTCATATTAGAGGGCCTAAGTGGATCCCATATGGGTATAGCCTTAGAGCCTGTGTTTCCCCGGCAGACTTCTGCCATTTCCAAGAGGGTTATAATCACCTCTAATCTTCCATATGCACCTAAACAGTTGTTCATATGTGTAAGTGCTTCCGAAACCTCCTTCGGGAAGGATGGGGCTTCCGCAACGTTCCTGTTTCCAAGTGGTATGGGTACGTTTTCCCAGTGTCCAGCAGACGTGTATTAGTGACCTGGCGTGAGAGATTCTTTCTACACAGTTTCACAGTTTTATTAACCTACTGTAGACTGGAACAGTTTTTAGGGATTGGGGCTATTGTGAATGATTTTAGGTTATGTTGGCAATGGGCACATTCATGACAGTACATTCATGACAGTGACAGAGACGTGGTAGTTTTACTGTGTGTGTCTTCCACTGTGTTCTACAATTTATTTTTCAATGAAAAGAACATTGAAATGACCTGAATATTGAGTCCAGCTCCATCCGTTAGTTAGGCTACTAGGCCCACTCACTTTTGCCCAGGCCCACCAAAAAAATTAAATTCTGCCTACGCCACTGCTTGGCAGCCACAAACATCTCACGGAAGTGGGGTATTGAGAAAGAAGATCACCCATATTCTGTTTTTCTCCTTTAATTTTCATCCCGTAATACAAAACTCATGCCAGGAGAACCAGCTGGGAACAATCAAAATAAAGTGTTATCAGATATTAAGCAGACAGTACACTAATACTCTAAAAACAAAAAATACATAAATATTCTAGCTTCATTCTTTTTTTATCAACACTTGAATGTAAGTTTCATAAAAAAGCAACATTTTGAACAAATAGCTGAAAGAATCGTGTTTATGTCAAGACTGCATCTGGACTGGATTCGGAATGATGATCAAAACATAGATGGAGTAGATCGAGTCAATCAACTGCTATCCTGGGGTTGACATTTCACTCTGTAATGTTAGGCAGTTTTGATTTATATACTGTTTAATGTTTGACCGCGTTAACTTACATGTGCATAAGCAATGCTCATATCGTTTGTTTCTGATTCTTCAGGAAACATCGGGAAGATTTTAAAACGGGATTAATTCATAAATTCATACGACCTTACGTTCACGCTGTGGAAGTACAAACGGAAGACAGAAGTCAATGAAAGCAGTGCTGAAAAGGGGTGGAGCTACATAAGGTCTATAACAATGAAGACATGGACTGCCAGAAAATTCATCCGGTGGTGGGGAAAGAGTTAATAAGGTAATTATAAAACCTACTCTTACAGAAAACTGCCGTTTCAGGGGCAAATATTGGCCCTTAATGGAAAAGTTCATTTCTGATCCTGGACAAAGCTCACAAAAATAGAATGTAAAGTTTCACATTTTACATTATTTGCTGAAAAACTTCCCCTTTGTTGCATCATTGGTTCTTGTGCTCCTCATAAAGAACTGAAGGGTACTGAAAAGAGCAGCTTAAAGATTTTGCTAAACATCTAATTTTTTTGTCCAACGGAAGCAACAACGTTTGGAGCAGCGTGAAGGTGACTATATGTACTGTATGATGAGCTCAAAGTAATGCCTGTTAGGTCTGTTCCCAAGTGATCTATGCCCTGTTTAGATATCTACAGGTCTCTGAACACTGCTATCTTCTGATCTTACCAAATCAAGCCTGGAGGTGTGGTACAAATGAATACACTCAAGTAGAACTGTTCAGCCTGGGGCCCTTACTAGTGAATCTAGTCTTTGTTCATGGACCTTTTATCTTCATTGGAATTTCTGAAGTGAACATGCAGTTACAGTTGCAATGAATCACAATCATATGACATTAACAGTAGTTGAATCATGATACTGTATACTTGAATGTATTTACTGACCTAATGGAGATTTAGTACTAGAGTTCATAGGCAGAAACTCCATAACCATTAAGATGCAGTCACAAAAAAGTCCACTGTCAGCAGTGTTGTGATGTACATATGAAGCACAGAACAGACACTTTCAAACCAAGCAGCTTTCTGTTGGAAATCTCTTCTTTTGAAATTTGAATTAATCAAAGAACGGTTTCCTCAATAAGCTACACAACTATTTTCAACACTGATAATACTAAGTTTGTTGAGCAACAAATCAGCATATTGATGCTGAAAATTCAGCTTTGATCGCCGGAATAAATTACATTTTTATTTATATTCAAATAGAAAACAGTTATTTTAAATTGTAATAATATTTCACAGTAATACTGTCTTACTGTATTTTTGATCAAATCAATTCAGCCTTGGTGAGCATAAGATGCTGCTTTCAAAAACATTCAACAAATCTTACCAACCTTAAACTTTTCAGCAGTAGTGTATTTACCGAATAGATTCCTAAATGCATCTAGGGAAATCATTAGACTTTGCATCAACAAGTCTTGTAGCTGAACTATTTGTGAAAATATTGTTGGACCAACATCATCATAAAACACCTCAAAAGTTTCTCTGGTCTCTGGTAACTATGATCAGACATTAAGCAGCCAACAACTGAATCGGTGCCGACAACTGAAAGCCCATTTTGACAAATATTGCTCCCATACACTGCCTGTAAGAACAGATCATATTTTATCCATAAATACCTAGAGGAACGCCCGTATGTGTTTGTGTGTTTGTCAGTGGACAGCGATCTCTCCTTGTCGCCACACACCAGTGAACCGAAACTGTCAACTGGCTGCTTGGAGATCAGTTTTCAGCCTTGTCTACTATTGTATCTATTATTTTTATATATATTTAAATAAGATTTCTAACTTATTCTATAATTTCGTATTATGATTTCAGATTCTACACTGATATCTAGCTGGATATTTTTGTTTCTGTGCACTTCAAAATTTAGATAGAAAAAATACCTTTCTATATACAAATTTCATGGATTTCAGTCAGTGATTTTCAGTGAATAATTTCAGTCCACAGAAAGTGTTTATTGGTTTATATTGAAGTGGGAGTTACTTCACATCACATGACACTGCCTAAAGAGCTTGTCCTTCAAACGGCTCAACACAAACAAGAGGAAGTCTTCTGAGAGAAACCACAGAAAGAAACCTGCCAATCACTCTTAAAAATAAAGGTCCTTTAGTGAAATCATGGTTCCTATAACGAACATTTAACAAGCCATGCATCTTTAAACACCCTTTATTTTTCGCCGTTTACAGCGTCCGTAGAGAGAACCAGGGGCATCAGTTTGTGTGAATGCAGTCAGGGCGGATTGCACAATGGATATTACTTAAAAATAATCGTCTGAAAATACATCTGGTGTTTGCCAACAAGAATAACAGTCCCATTTAGGAAAATATTTTAGGGTTAGATAAGACAAAGTGGTTTTCATCCAAAATTGAATGCAATATGTGTGGTGAAATTTGAAAATGCCCACAACATCCAGTGTTTATCATACGTGGACAGTGGTCAAGGCTAAATGAACCCTGATCTCAGTATGACTGAGAATCTTTTGCAGTTTGAACATTTTGATCACCCGGATACAGTGGTTAACACTCAAGGCTGAAGACTGGAGGGTTTCTGGATCGATGCCCCTAAGAAGTGAGCTATAAGTCAACAGCACTGTGGCCTTGAGCGGGGCACTCAACCCCCTGGTTACTCTAGGGGGCTCGTCCTTGTAATAAAACTCATGGTGCCATTCTGTGGTCACATGAAACTGCAGAAACAGCAGCCCTAGTCGAGTGCCAGTGAATTCAGTTACAAATGCATTTTTTTATATATATATAAAAATTGACAGTAAAGACATGTATAATGTTAATTTTTCATTTTTTTTTCAAGCAGTTTTGTTTTTAATTTTCTATTTATTCAGGATCATGGTTTCCACAATGCAGCACAACTGTTTTTAACATTGAAAAAAATAATAAATGTTTCTTGAGCACCAAAAAGAATCATGTGACGCTGAAGACTGGAGTAATGATGCTGAAAATTCAGCTTTGATCACCGAAATAAATTACATTTTAAAATATATTCTCATAGAAAACAGTTATTTGACATTTTAAAATATATTCACATAGAAAATGGTTATTTGAAATTGTAATCATATTTCACAATATTAATGTTTTTTCTGTCACACCACAGAACTATTACTAACAGCTTGTGCCAGCGCAAACAATATTTTGGCGTAAAAAAAAAAACGACTGTTAGGATTTAAAGACACGCATTGAAAAAAAAGTGGACACAGTTATTTTTTTGCAGCTGACCTTATTGCATATGCATTGTATATCGCCTAATGGTAGAGAATCTGAGTTGTATCCCAAAGGTTGCGGGTACTGGCAGGGATTGTAGGTGGGGGGAGTGAATGAATGGCGCCCTCCTTTACCCTCAATACCACGACTGAGGTGAGACCCTTGAGCAAGGCACTGAACCCCCAACTGCTCCCTGGGCGCCGCAGCACATGTCTGCCCCCTGCTCCGAGTGTGTGTTCACTACTCACTGCTGTCTGTGTGCACTTGGATGGGATAAATGCACAAATTCCAAGGGACACCATACTTGGTCACATGTCAATTCACTCACAAAATTTATGGGAGGAGAGTATTTAAATGAATCACGCAACATGATTTACTAATGTAAATATGCAGTAGTCATATTTGCTCCATTATTTACCTACCCCCCGCCCCCCCCACACACACACAAAAACATGTCGCTAGGTTGCACTGCTCTGTGATGATTGCGTTGGATCAGTATGATCTGGTTGTGTCTGTGTTCTTTAATATGCCCATTGTTAATAAATCTCCCGCAGAATTTCCCCTCCTATCGGCACTTTTATGGGATTGCGCTCTCATGCTAATTTGCCTTGTTTAGTAAATCTGGCCCTAAGTGTACATTCATATACATTTTAACTAGGGCTGTCGAAATGAACACATTAATTGTGCAATACATTATTTCCAGTTTAATGCATTAAAAAATATTTAACGCAATTAAGGTAGCATCAGTTTTTTTTTCCTGGCATCCCTTTGGCTAGTGTTACAGTAGACTATATGAATGAACGGGGTAAACTTAACCAATAAGCGAGGTAAGCGTAGCAATAATTTTTTTTATGTCTTCTTTTGTGATCTGAAAAAAAGCCTAATAAGGCTTTAGAACAGCATCAGGTTGACTAATTATTTACTTAAGTTGTGAGGAGGTAAATACACTATAAACTATGAGATAGAGAGAGCGAAAAGAGAGAGAGAAAATAAGGGTTACGCGGAAAAAAGCACATAGTTATTATGTTGGGGCCCCATACCTGAAATTTGCTTAGGGCCCCCAAATCACTAAGTCCGTGTAAAAGGTCCTAACTGACCATAAAGAGTTGGGAGTGTCAGACTCGCGTCACTTGCATCAGGTTTTAAAGAGACAGCACTTAAGTGAAACCTGCTGCAGTTTGTCATTGGTGGAAATCAAAGAACAAAAGAAAAAGAGAAAAGAATCTTGATGCTGAAAAGCATTTTCAATCAATATAATAATATAATGTCCATTTTCCTTGTCAACTACCTACAAATAAAAACAATCAGCAATTTTACATTTGATTTTTTAAATAATTGTAACAAAATACCACGTTACAGTAATTAATTTGGGGTTTTAGTGCTTTAAAAATTAAATGTATATCAGACACCAACATTTAAATTTAAAATGTAGGATTAGTAATTCAGTAAAAGTAGATCGCTTGAAATATAATGCTTGTATACTAATATGAACACTCGCATGTTGCTTGCATTTCAAGGTAAGACTCTGTTGCAATGTTGCCTACAAAGTATACATCACATTCCAGCAGAGCCAATCCAGCCTATTACTTTCAAATTAGTCTTCTAACGTGGGGAGATTTGCTTTTCCTATAAGAGCCATCTTCACGTTTAAATCAGGATCTAAGAAAGCTTTTGTGCTCTGAACAACTCTTGGCTAAATATAAAGCTTTCAAAGTATAGTTGTATAGGAGACGGTGACGCACGTCAGCAGTCAGGAAGCAGTTTGCTATCATTGTGTCACGACGTCCAGGCTAGATGCCAGAATGTCCATTTGACTGAAGGAACATATCATGTGCAAGTCATTGCAGCACATAATGAACAACCTACAAATATTTGTCTCGGGAATTAAGAAATCCTAAATACTTTGCAATGCCAATATTATAATTATATATATATATATATATATATATATATATATAATATATATATATATATATATCTCCTATATATATATAGATTACAGTTTTTTTAAAGCTCGGAACCAGGCAGTTTAATCTAAAAAAAGGTGAACATTCGAGCATAAAAGCAGTGTTAAGTCGCTGGGGTATATTTTGTAGCAATAGCCAAAATACATTGTATGGGTCAAAAATATAGATTTTTCTTTTCATGCCAAAAATCATTAGGATATAAGATCATGTTCCATGAAGATATTTAAAAAATTTCCTACCGTAAATATATAAAAACTTAATTTTTGATTTAGTAATATGCAGTGCTAAGAACTTCATTTGGACAACTTTAAACACCATTTATTTTCTCAGTATTTAGATTTTTTTGAAACCCTCAGATTCCAGATTTTCAAATAATTGTATATCGGCCAAATATTGTCCTATGGACATCAATGGAAAGCTTATTTATTCAGCTTTCAGATTATGTATAAATCTCAATTTTTTTTGAAAAATTGACACTTAAGAATGGTTTTGTGGTCAAGGTGTCACTAATGATTAGGCCTACATAGTATTCATACCAATTAATTCTGAATATTATCATAAATCACCCACGCATTTGATATAATTTATTTGGCGCACCATATAACAGAGCAGACTTGAGTAATTATGCTGAAAATTCAGTTTAAATTACATTTTAAAATATATTCAAAAAGAAAATAATTAAAATTGTAACAATATTTCACAATATCACAGTTTTTACTGTATTTCATTTTTTTATCAAATAGTTTCAAAATTCAATGCAAGAACGCAAGCTCTTACTGTACATTTTGGGCTAATTTTGCTTTGCACATAATAAAGAAGCAGACAAATGGCATCAGGGAAACTCTGAATTGTAATAACATTTCACAATATTACTGTTTTTACTGTATTTTTTATCAAATATATTCAATGCAAGAATGTAAGCTCTTACATTTTGAACAATAATATGCTTTGCACATTAAACAGAAGATTGCATCCTGTAATTTGTCCCAGAGGAACTTCGAGTGGAAAAGCCTCTGATTTCAGTAAAACAAGCATGAGATAAAACATTCCCTGCGCCTGTGACACTCCAGGATGGTCTTACCTTCCAGGGAGAGGCTGGACTTCCTCAGATGCACTCATGGAGGCCAAAGGTGTTCCAGGGCAAAAGCAGCAGCGGCCAAACTCCAGCAGGAGAGGCAATAGAACGCGTCCGTCCTCAGACTGAGGCAGAAAGAGCACTAGTGCGAAGAGACTGGAGCTCAGAGAGACCCGGCGCAGAGCAAGCCAGCGTCTGACACACATACAGACACACGCTGATGGAGAAATGTGCGTTCACACTCACACACGCATCCACACAGGAGTAAAGACAGTTCAGACGAACAGTTGCAGAGGTGTGGTGTGCATTGGGCTGCCCGCACTTATTCAGGCTGCACACACACACACACACACACAGCACACACAACGCACACACCACAAACCACACACACACTCACTCACTCACTCACTCTCTCTCTCAAATGTTTTTCCCGTATGGTATGAAGAGTGGCTTAGTCCAGAACATTGCCAGTCCAAGCATGGCAAGAGAGACACTGAGGCTTGTTGTCTACCTAACAGCATGGTCTCTCTCACTTTCAGTCTCACTCTTTTGCTCTCTATTTTCCCTCCCTCTCTTTATGTTTCATCCTTCCTTGCTATATCATACACATCTCTCCACCCCTGATGTCTCTCCCTTTCCTTCTGTTTCTGTGATTCGCTCTCATTTTGTTGGGCTGACAGATACTTTCCCTGCACTTATCACAATTTTCCTTTTTCTTTGCTTTACCTTTGTTTTCACGATTCACAACTAAAGCATAAAATACTGAATACCATGTTAATCCTAAATATGATATATACAATTTGGAACATATTCCATATATAAACATATTTGGTAACACTTTAGTATAGGGACCAATTCTCACTATTATGTTGCTTATTAGCATGCCTTTAATTAACATATTGGCTGTTACTTATAAAGCACATATTCTGCATGACCATATTCTACATCCCTAATCCGACCCCATACCTAAATTTAACAACTACCTTACTAACTATTAATAAACAGCAAATTAGGAGTTTATTGAGGCAAAAGTCGTAGTTATTGGTTTGTTAATAGCGAGAATTGGACCTTAAAATAAAGTGTGACCATATATTTAAATATACAAAAAAATGAAAAAGTATGACTAAATTAAGTCCATTACATTACTTTTATGTATGAATGTATGTCTGTATTTATTTATTACATTTATTTTTTTCTGTTTTAAAGTCTTATGTGCACCAAGGCTGCAATTACTTTAAAAACAAAAATATTGTGAAATATTACAATTTAAAAAAAAATAGTTTTCTGTTTTAATATTCTTTATATTATTAGATTTTTTTTTTTTTTGCAGTGTAAAGTACTGCATTCTGTGATTCCTGTTGTGGTGGGGGGGGGGGGGGGCCTATAATTACATTTTGATCATTTTAATAATCAAAAAAGATATGTTTTTAATCATCAAATTTGCATTTTAACATTATTTTCATTACAACTATGTACATTTAACTCCAAAATTCTCATTAATGACAATTATCCTGTCTGGGCACAATGATTTTTGCAATTAAAATGAGCATACATTAAGCAAAAACTAACATTATCACATACAATTTTTCATAATTTCAATAATACATAATTGTTTTATTTACATTAAATTCATTCCATTGAGAACTTTTGCATTACTGCACACTATCATTCATTCATTTGTTTGTTTATTTATTTATTTGTTTGGGGGATTTTGAAATATTATGCAGACATGTTCTTGACAGTTTTTGTGAGATTGACTCTCCTCACTGTGACATACTAAAGTAAGTGTGATGCCCTGGCTTCAAGTTCAGTGATGCATGCCAGAAGTGCTCTTAGGTATTGATCAGAATATTAGAATTGTGTAATGCTATAATATGTTAATCTTAACAGAACAGCAAATGCATTAACACTTTCAAAGGTGGCAAGCACTATTTTTAACCCTCACTGATGCTGTGTTCAATGTGCATTTGAGCAGGAATGATGCATGAAATGATAGCTGACTCTTCATTTTTTTTAACTAGCCATTATCTACATCAAACCAATGTCAGATCTGAGCTGTCCAATTTATGCTACAGCAGCGAGATGCGAAAGCAATCATGAATACAGAGAATCATTGTATGTTTAAGGGGTTTAAGTGCAGAATTATGTTTGGTTTTAGTGTAAAGATGCATAAGTACAAAAGCAACTGAACAGATTAAATCATCATTATTAAATGGACAGCTGAGATGTTTGCAGATGCCAGTCACAGATGGTGCTGGCGTGTGGTGTGTTTGTGTGTTGTTTCAGTAGTTTTCTCCAGCTGTGCCTATCATCTAATTTTCTGTCTTGCAGGTGCATGCCACTATGAGAGTCATTTAGGTGAGTTTGCTCAAGGGCAGTTTGTTTCAATGATCTCTGAACAGAGCCCAAAATGTAACTCATGTCATGCCATCAGTCATGGATTCTTATTAGCATTACTTTGGTCAAATTCATTTTACTGGATACCCACATACAGTGCATGTGCTTAATCAAGTCTCATAACTGGCCAAGTTTTGCAGGCATCAAAACTGATGACGGTTGTTCGTCTTAAATGTTTTGTCACCATCTAGTGTTTCAGGCATTAAACTGCATCATGGCATAGTCAGTTTTTACCTTGCACTGCATAAAGAGCCCACTGGTGTTGTTCTGTGTAGATTATGCTTGTTGTTGCAACAGAGATGCATTTAAAAATCTTTCTGAGCACCTGCACATGATGTTAATCTTCTTGAAATCCTTATTATGAGACAAAAACATCAATATAAAGATAATAATAGCAAAAACAAGAGTGAAGAATAAGATCCCAGATCTTATGTTCTACAAACTGCAGAATATACACAGATGGTCCTCAATAGTTGTGTGCTTGTCTCGTGATCCAAACCCGCTGTTCACCAGAGACTGTTTTAAAAAAATGATCAAAAACATATTTTTATTGTTGTGCGAACTAAGGTGTATTGTAGTTTATTAACAACTGCCAATCAACAAGGTCCCAAATGTCTTTTGGTCCCTTACTGAGTGAGGCTAAATATGCTCCCCTGTTGCCCATTTTGCCATATTTTGGTTACACTTTATTTCGATAGTCCACTTTAGACATTCTACTAACTATAAGTAACTTTGAAACTACATGTCAACTAGCAGTCAATAATTATCATTCATTGCATCGAAGTATATAACTCTCAGAGGAGACTGTTAGGGTAGGTTAGGGTTTAGTAGAATAAGTTGACAAATGAAGAAAAGTGTTAGGAAGATATTAAGAGGACAGTCTACTAACACTCTAATGGAGCTTTTGACATGTAGTTGCAAAGTTACTTACTGTTAATAGAATGTCTAAAGTGGACTATCGAAATAAAGTGTTACCCATATTTTTAATTATAACATTCAAACTAAACATAATGTTTGCTTATTGCCAGCAAATAATGACAAATGTTTGTAAACTGTACTGAGAGATGTCGAAAATATTGGAAATGTGTTACAAATATGGCGAACTTCATATAAAATGAATGTAAAATCAAATTAACTAGGCCTACTTTTTTAACATACTTTGTTCAGAAAAAATAAATAAATCAAGATCGCATTTCTCTACTACCGTTTTCATGGAAAGTGTCCAAATTGGGCAGGTAGGCCTGCTACTGTACACACCTCTGTAACACTGCGTTGTGGAGTATATTGGGCCTTTTAATGTGATCTCCAACAATTAAATGAATGCTAAACGTGAGTTTTCTTGTACTTTAAACAATCTTTTATTCTCAGGTGTTTTTGAAATATTTTGTAAACACCTTGTGACGCGCCGCAGCAAACTAAACACCTTTATATGGGAAGACAAACAACCCAAAAGTGGGACGAAACAGTGCGGTATTAAAGTGACCTATGACCTGTCATTGGCGCGGCTCAATGGACCGAGCTGCACAACCTACTCGACAGCGCAGAGAGGACGTGTTTACTAGCGCCACCGCCGAACTGACAGCGCGGCGCTGACAGTTAGAACAGCGCAGCGGGAACATTACTCTCCGCAGAAGTTCCTGTTTTTTTCCTGCACATAACATAATGAAGAGTTATTACATTTATTTGGTTTTATCTTCAAGTAAGACAGGTAAACCGTAGTTGTTAGCTACTTTGAGGCATGTATAGCCTATATTTAGTAGTCACGTTCACAGCAGAAACTTCCATTATCCTCTTAGAATTACAATATTTTATGGTTTCGCTCATCAAGGCATATTTAAGTACATTTTACATTTAATGATTATACTTGAAAAAAAAAAGTAAAATGTACTGATATTTTTCTGTCAGGACATACATTTTCCCTTATGGATATACGGAAATTAACAATGGTTTTACTATAGTAAAAGTGCAGTAACCATGGATTGATTGTCATTTTTTTAACCCACAGTTTAACTACAAATGCATGGTTAAAAGGTTAGTGTAATAAAATCATGGTTAATTTTAATGTGTTTTCCGATAAACCTAAAACACAATGCAGTGCAAAATTCAAAATACATCATATTGAATACACTGTCCCTAATTTTTAAAGAGTTTTTTAAATTAATTAAAATGTATTTATTTATTTAATTTGGAGTGTAGAGAAAAGCCTTACAAACCATATCCATTATATAAAATTGCAATGTTAAAGTTAAATAACAACGTTCCCTTTACTAGAGACAACAAAAATACCATATATATACTAGGCTATTTAATAATAGTTCAAATTTATAATGGGCAATATTGTGCTGAATGTAGAACTTGACGACAACAACGATATTAACTAAGTACAAAATAAAAAAAACATATATACTAGAAGCTGGGTGTGCTCCTCAAGAGGACTATGGTATTGTACATTTATTAAAGTCTTATATATTTTATATTTGCAGTTTTTCAAAGTACAACTGTTTACATGTAGTAGAAAGGTAAGCAAAGTAAATGTAATAACTTAATACTGATCTTCATTATGTTATGTGCAGGAAAAAAACAGGAACTTCTGCGGAGAGTAATGTTCGAGCTGCGCTGTTGTAACTGTCAGCGCTGCGAACACTTTAATACCGCGCTGTTTCGTCCCACTTTTGGGGTGTTTGGCTTCCCATACCTTCAACAGTTGAAGGCGCTCGTTTACTTAACGCAGTTTGTGTAAGAGGCGTTTACTCCACTCACTGAACTCAGAAGGCCAGTGTGCAAGCATGATACCACCAGGTCAACACGGTTTGAAAAGTCCCTCTCATAATGTTTGCTAAGTAACAAGTCTGTGGAGCAGTCATGGGGTCTGACGCGCAGAAGGAGAGACTCCGCGCGCTCTTCCACGCCTGTGATGTGGATCACTCTGGACGCATCGAGAAATGGGAGTTCGTCAGAATATGCTCCGAGCTGCGCGTGCGATCCACCGAGATAGACGCGCTCTTCGCCAGACTTGACACCGACAAAGACGGCACGATCAGTCTGGAGGAGTTCATGGACGGGTTTCAGGAGTCACACTTGTTGAGGGACGAGGAGGAGATGAGCAGCGAACACGCCGGGGAGAGTTTCTCTGCCGCCTGGGAGGATTTTAAATCCCGCCTGGGAGATCAGCTCAAATTCATCCCCAGGTAAAACACCTGGCTGTCAGCATACCCTAATCAACAAAATCCTGAAGGAATGCGTGAATACATGGGTACAGTACTCCAATTAAAAATGCACTTAAATGTATCTTTAAAGTTCCTAATGGGAATTCTTTAATAGGATCCCAACATAACACAAAACTAAGTTGAACTTTATTATTATTATTATCATTATCATCATTATTACATATGACTTCTCATAATATTCCTGACTATTATCCTAATAGGACATTTAAGTTTAAAGGACATGTTTAAGGTTTAAACACTCCCCATTGCCTATTTTGTATGAAAGCAGTATTTCTTAATAATGACATTCTTTATCTATCTAACAAAAGGAATGAATAAGTGGGACATTTTTGTGGGAATCCCATTGGAATTTCTATTGTAATTTGGAATCAATCTTAAAATATCACAATGGAAAATTCCTTAATTGAAGTTCTTAAGTTTTCATAGGAATTTTTATTCTAACATGACACAAGAGCTTAAACAAAACACACGCGCACAAATATTTTAAGTACAAAGTCCTAATTATTATGAATATTCATAAAATTCCAGTTCATTATGATTTTGAGTTGGACAAAATCTCTTTATCTAAGCTTAAATGTGTTGAAAAATATTGTTTATTAATATTTATTTATTAGTAATACTATATATATATAGAGATATATATATTATTGTTAGTACAGTGGGGGGAAAGTTACTTTTAAAAAGTAATGCATTACAATATTGCGGTACTCCATAAAAAAGTAACTAATTACAATACTTAGTTAATTTTTATGTAAAGTAATGCGTTACGTTACTTCTGCGCTACTTTTAAAATCTGGACAGGACTCGCTTGTTTGTTTTTAAAATAAAAAAAGTTATATTTTTGGCAAATATTAAAAGCCTTTTCACACCAAAAGTGAAAAATGAAAGCCTCAGGCTGAAGGGAAAGTAAAATTACAGTAGAATACAGAAGAAGAAATTTCAACACACTTCAGAAATAAAAAAGACACAAATGTTTTTTATGTTTTTCTCTCTGAGTTGAACATTTGTTGAGGATTAGTATGGTTGAACTGGATTATCGAAGGTCAGAAGCAATGACATTGGTTAATAGAATGGGACTAAATACATAAAGCATATTTGTGTTGACATTTAATTATTGCAGGGTTGTGTCATATTCCGAGTTGCATTATTTTTATTAATTTTGAGAAATACTGAAACTGTTTTTGTGCAAGTGAGATGAGTAAATGCATATTAGATGTATTCTGAGGCTACAGTAACATCGATTTCTCGCGACATGGGGACAGGAGAGCTGTCAGTCAATAAAAATAAAACAATGTAACTTGCGTTATTTGAAAAAGTAACTCGGATATTCTAAAATTAAAAAGTAATGCGTTACTTTACTAGCTTTAAATGTAATCTGGTTACGTAACTTGCGTTACTTGTAATGCATTACCCCCAACACTGGTTATGTATTATTTAGTCTAACACACACACATACATACATACATACATACATATTATATACATAAGATTACAACTATCAGGTGTAAAATAGTATTTAGTTTAATAATCTACTTATACTATTAGATTAGATATATATATATATATTTATTATATCATATATATATATCTATGATCTTTATATATATATAATATATATATATCGTATATAAAAAAGTTATTTATATTTTTGTTTTAAAATATTATTAATTTTTTAATTTTATCGGATAATATTTAGATTAAGAAACATTTTCCATTATAGATAACCCTGCTTAATGAAAGTTTCTTCATGCTTCATTTTTAAAAGTGTATGATCAGGAAGCAGCTGTCTGTGGTTGGCAAATACACTTTGGGTAGACTGAACTAAAATTATTGAACATATCTGCATAATGTAGGTTGAAAGGCCAGTGCGGCTGAAAAATCTAAATAATAGAGTGTCACATTTCAAAATGACAGTATACCATGTTACAATAACTAAATATATCTGATCTATCTGGTTATCAGTCTGTGCAAATATCCGATCAGGTACACCACTAACCGTATACCATAATCTACAGGTATCCAGAAACACACCGTTTCAGAAATACGTGAAATGATTTCCCTAAATGCTAATAAATTGTTGAAAGAATCTTTGTGTGTGCTAATTTTCTTTCTTGGGAAGTTTTATTTGTTTCATATATGTGATGAGCTTTGATGTTCTTGATGATTATTCAAATCATGAAATCTCCCCATGTGTTTTCATTTCCCAGCTTTTTAATAGTTCAGGTCATGAGACCTTTAGCTTTTTGTTTGGTTCTCGTTCAAGTGAAGTTTGATGCATCTCATGACAGGTCGGTGGAGTTGATTCTAGCCAGAGGCTTGACATGAGACACATCACTGTCACGTCACGCTCAAGTCGACAGAACATTGATTAGTCATAGACTATCAATACCTCTCTTATTTCACTCATCTGCCATAGCATTTGATGACACAAGTGCTACTTCATGAAAGAGAACGGCAAAGTCATGAGGCTCAGACACATGCAGTTATTCACAACCTGGCACCATCTTTTTCAGGTCATGCTAGTGTTGTACTAAACTCCATTGGATTGAATAATGTCTGTAAACATACGATTGTCCTTAAACTGAACCCTGCTTTATTTAATCGTGTTTCTGTTCTAATCAACATTAATGGGAGTGTTTTAATGGCTTGGTGTTGTTTTTATGTGTGTAGAATTGACCAGGTGTCAACCCTGTACCAGAACATCAGTTTGACGGAGCCCAGAATCGTCCCTCAGTATGAAAGAGTTCTTCTCAGTTTCATCAAAGAGATCCGAATACTGAACACAGAAATGGAACATCTGGCACTTGCTGTAAAGAGGTAAACAAACTCATGCACATACAGTACATACATACTCATGTGGCCACCATGTTTTCTTCACCGTACTTTCCATACAGGAGTTTAGAATCTGGGTGGAGTTAAAATCTTTAGTTTCTTCCAAAATTCTTTGCAGCATCTTTGTATCAAGAACCGTTTTTGGCTGTTTAGGGCTCTTGAGTTGCTCTCTGGTAGTAACCGATTACACGTAATCTGGATTATGTAATCAGATTCCTAAAATTGTAATTAGATTACATTACTTTTTAAAATACTCATAATCAGACTACAGCTACTTTTTTTTATTGATTATAGGATTACAAAAAATGTTGATTTCTGGGTTAAAAGGGTCATATGATGCTATTTTCCAAGCTCATTATTTTGTGTATTGGGTGTAATAGAATATGTTAGCTTTAATTTTCAAAAATTTCATTATTTTTCACATACTGTTCATTATTGCAGATCCTCTATGCACAATCTTTCTAAAACGCATCGATTTCTACAAAGCCCCTCCTTCTAAAAGCACAGTGTGCTCTGATTGGCCAGCTGACCCAGTGCATTGTGATTGGCTGAACATCTCAAGCGTGTGTTGGAAATGTAATGCCCCCTACCATAATGTGAGCTTTAGCTTCCAAAGCAATTATAAGAACAGTTAACAATGTCGTCAGTTTTACTATATCACATCAGGCTCTACTTGAGCGTCCAGTGTGAAGCAGAACACGTAGTGAATCATGTTTGTCGTCTTTTTGCCGCCAGTTCTAAGCAGAGAACAGAGGATACTACGTTTGTAAACATAAATCCATCTCTGTCTGCACTTGTGATCGTAAGAACGACAAACAGTAAGCATTACTCTACACTTCACCAAACTCTGCATTTGAACAGTCAATAGCACATTATAAAACATACTTACGGGCTCTGCATTTTCATGAAAGAACCAGATTTTGTCCGAGGCAAAGGGGGAATTGACCAATATTTTAGAAACAGCCTTTCTGCATAGCCAGCCTTGTACTCTCCCAGGTTCAGGAACTTGGTGCACCACACTCGGAACATTCACGGGGGTTGTACTGTTCTGTCGGGAACAGTGTTGTAAATAAATAAATAAATAAATGTTAACCACTGACTCCTAAATGCGTCCACTTTCAGAAAGACCAAAAAAAGTGCTTTTGCTTCCGCATAGAAACACAAAGCATCTCCACGGCATGGCGGCAACAACACTACTGCCATACCTGAAACCACGCCTTCTTGCTTTGCGTATCCATTTGGGTGGTATTATGCAAATATTTCCACATAGTGATGTAGATATATGAGGCTTTTCCGCCGGTCGGATCGCCTTCTCTTCTAGACAAAATTTCATTTTGTGGGAGACTTGAGATTTGGAAACTTTGCAGATCTTTTACATGCAACAAACAGTCAAAACACATTAAAGTAAAAGGAAAAACACGGCATCTAGACCTCTTAAAAGAACAGTCCATATATGTTATCTATATGACATCTTTGGCCTGAACACACCACGAATAAACTAAAAAGAGAACTTAAAAAGTTTAAAAGCTTAACTTAAATGAATACTTCACCCAGAAATGAAATTCTGTCATATTGGAAATTCTGAATGAAATTCGTCTTTAGCCTATTTAGGAGGGGTTTAAATGGAGAGGTGGGCTAACGTAAAATTACCGTATTGACCCGAATATAAGACAATGTTTTTTCTTGGAAATACATCTGAAAAAAAGCGGTCGTCTTATATTCAGGGTCTAGACCAGGGTTCCTCAAATCTTACCCTGGATGTCCAATGCACTGCAGCGTTTAGCTCCAACCCTGATCAAACTCAACTAACTGTTATATTCTAATGATCCTGAAGACATTGATTAGCTTGCTCAGGTGTGTTTGATTAGGGTTAGAGCTAAACTCTGCAGGAAAGTGGATCTCGTGGGCCAGATTTGAGGATCCCTGGTCTAGACTTTGACATGTCAATAATACACCCACAACAATAGGTGGCGCCAAATACGCATAAAACGAGTGTGCCATGAAATACGTAACGTAATGCGTGTTGTAAAGATCGCGAGTAAAAACAAAAGAAAAAGAAAACCTTACAGCTGCACGAGCCGTGACGGTCACGTTAGCCTGATGGGACCAAAACTCCCTTTGTGATTTTAAAACGTTAAGACAGTACCCAGATTTGAAGACTACAGTAAAATTTTACTTCTACTGTTAATAAGATTTTGGTAGGCTACTATTAGATGGATAGCCTAAACGTCCTAATTCAGATGGGCTACCTGTTTTTTTTTTGTTTGTTTGTTTTTTTATGGTATATCAAAAAGTGTATATTTTTTTAATGTGATTGTTGGTACATTTGACCAGTTTTTACCATACTTTCAGAACAAAAATTAAAATAGGAAAAATATGCAATATGAAAATAATTGAAGACAAAATGTGGTTTTTAAAAAGCCTTTTTCCAAAAGGTACATCTGGAAAAAGGGGGGTCGTCTTATAATCAGGGTCGTCTTATATTCGAGCCAATACGGTATTACCAGAGCTTCTCAGTGATTGTAGTCCAGTTCGAATGTGCCATCTCAGTAATCATCATACGGACAATGCCAGTGAAGATTACGAAGATTACATTCTAGGCAGTGGGACAAGTTTGTGGTAAACCTCAAGTGTTTTCTGCGTACAACGACGCATAACATTCAAATCAAAAAGAAGGTCGAAAGCACTTGTTAGAGGCACGAAACTTCTGTAACTGAGATTTCTTATACCATGTGAATTGGCCATTAATATTATAGTATATATAATGTGGTAAAATTACATTACTTCTTCTACCCTTGTAAAACTAATCCCATCTGAATAGTGCTATATTATCATATATTGTGAACCAAACCTGTATGACTTTCTTTCTTCTGTGGATATATTTTTTTTTTCTGTCCATGCAATGGAAGTCAATGGTAACCAAAACTGTTTGGTTACCAACATTCTTCAAGAAACCATTCTTCCGTTTTTTTGTTCAATGGAAGAAAGTAAGAGAATTGTGTATTACTGCATATGTGACGGCCAATGTGTGTTCTGCTGCTGTTTGTTCAGAGCTCAGGATCAGACGGCTATACAGCTGAGTGAGATGGAGGAAGAGATGGATCACCGCATCCACACCGCAGAGAGAAACACACGTCTACAGGTCAGGAGACAAACACAAGATTTGCCTAATTTAACATCAGGAGTAATATACATAAAAAATATGCATTTACTTGAAAAGTGTATGTGTGTGTGCGTTTTTGTGACAAATGAGGACATAAATTTGTATAATGACAAAGGTATGACATAGGTATTACAAGGAGAAGGTGACTTTTCAGGACATTACCCCATGTCCCCACTTTTCAAAAGCTTATAAATCACACAGAATGAATTATTTTGAAAATCTAAAAATACAGAAAGTTTCCTGTGAGGGGTAGGTTTAGGGGTAGGGTTGGTGTAGGGCAATAGAATATACGGTCTGTACAGTATAAAAACCATTACGCCTATGGGATGTCCCCACTTTTCAAAAAAAACAAAACTTGTGTGTGTGTGCTGTATATGTGTGTTTTTTATTTATATTTATTATTAAGCATAATTTACTTTATTTCTTTCTTTACTTGTTTTTTTGCAAATTCACCGATGAGCTAAAGAAAAAAACGTAATTCTAGATATATTCTCTCTCTAATTTGTTTCTTGTTTTATGCATGTTTAGATTTGTATTATTTTAATTTGTTTTACTTGAAAACATGACCATTTCTATGTCGCAGTATCTCCACACACACACACTGAAATCTCATTTCACTTTCAGTTAAGGCAGAAAAAGTACCCAAATTACCCACCCATGACCCATCATTAAGAGAAACTATTTGCACTGTAAATACCATCCGTCATAAACGTCTGTGACAGCACTTGATATTCTCTTATGTACTGAGCATCTGGAGCTCATAAACTGAATATAAATGCAGTATGCAAAATGTTTATTTTATAGAACAGGTGCGGTATAGATCTTAGGGCTCTTTACCATAATGATAAATCACATTATTCATCACATTTAATACTACTGTTACTGTGCAACACTATTGATTACATAATATTATTCTTTATTGTGATCAAACACACAACAAGGCATTTATAACGAAACGACTTCATATTATTTTGACAATTCATTGCGTAATCCAGTTAGATGCAGTATGCTGAAACTTTATTATTCTTAAAATAAAATAAAACTTCTTCAAAATAATAAATAAAATAAATGGCACCTTTCTAAGTATGATTTGTAGTGCATGTTTATCTTAAAGGGACTGTGCTGATATGAAATACCAAACATTTTAATGTTTTTTTGCAGGCATCCCTCAATTTTCTTTTTCATTGTCACTGTAATCAAAGATGAAAACTGTAATTGATTATATATTACTTCAGTGCTTGTATTCATATTGTTTCTATGGATACAGCGCTCTGTTTATTGTGAGTTAGGAGTTGATATAGGCAGCTGTAAGTGAACTGGCACAGCTGTTTGCTGTGATCTGGGATCCAGCCAATCATGTGAGAGTCTTGGATCCCATTCAAGGCTTAATTTATCCGTGACATCACATTTTAGTGCAGACAGTCTTGCGTTTGTTCTTGTTCCTTACGCTGTTCCTTATCTCAGACCCGTGTTCCACGACTTGTCACATTATATAATGTGAAATGAACTGACTGTTTGTTCAACAACACCTGTTCAAGTTCCTGTGAAAAGTAAAAAGCATTTGTATCCATTAGTGCACTGACATTCCTAAAACTTTTGTTACCTTAATTGTCTTGATCTAATGTTTTATAAAGTATCTTCTGTACAGAGCTTTTTAGGTGTCTCATTTTAATATTTAATATTAAAAAATATCTATTTTGACTTGTTTGCAACCATGCAGTCATCATTTCAGCTTATCACAACACATTTGGAATTTTTACATTATTTTTATCGCATTATTTTTTTATCATATTTTATCTTTTCTTTTCAGTTTTCACCCATGATTTTACCATTTTAGTCCTTTTTTGTTTTATAAATGTTATAAAATGTCAAGATTTATAATGTTTAACACCAGTGTATGGACTCTGTTCTTTTATAGGAGTCTAAAAAAGCTGAGGCGACTCTGAGCAGCATGAAACACCAGTATGAGTCTCAGATATGCGAACTTCAGCAGAAGATACAGACTCTGCAGATGGTGACTCACTCCTCATTTATAATAACAATGAGCTTATATAGATTTGTAGATATAAAAGTTGGTTTAGAAAGATGGGGTTTAAAAAACAATTAATATTCAGTAATGTTATTATTTGACTGCACTCATACTGAATTGACTGGAGCTAAATAAGGACACTGTTGTCTTCTGTAGAGCTGCATTTGAAGCTGTTTCATAACTGATGAACTTTGCAGCAATGACACAGTTACTGAACTTATTCAAGCTAAATAAGGACACTATTATCTTCTGCAGAGCTGCTCAAAAGCTGAATCAAATTAGTTTCATAAGTGATGAGCTCTGCGACATCGACGCTGTTATTTAGCTTAATTGAATCAACATTCAACTGACTTAAGCTCAATAATAATGTTATCGTCTTCTGTAGAGCTGCTTATAGCCGAACTGAACTTGTTTAATAATTGATGAACATTGACACTGTTATTGAACTGAACTGAATTAACACTGAACTGACTTAAGCCGAATATTGACACTGTTGTCTTCTGTGGAGCTGCTTTATAGTTGAACTGATTTATTTCATAATTGATGAACTTGCGACATTGACACTTAATGAACTAAATTGAACACTGAACTAAATTAAGGCTGAAAAATGACAACTAATCTTTAGAGTGTATTGTATAAAGCGCTATTTTTAAAAAAAGATGTATTTTTTTTAATTATTATTTTAGATCGAAAACCAAAACAGGAGTATCAGCCTCAAAGAGGAAACCTCAGCACTGAAACGACAGAGCAATGAGCTATTGCTGGTATGACTCCTTTATGAACCTGTAGACCATTGAAATTGTGTATGATATTATATCATGCGTTTTTGTCTTGTGTCCCTCTTTCAGCAAAACCAGAAGTTGAAACAGGAGCTTTTGGAGTCCCACACTAATATTGCGTTCTTGCAGAGTGAGCTGGACTCCCTTAAGAGTGATCTCTCAGACCAAAGCATCAACTTTGAACGGTATGGACCGTGTGTGTGTGTGTTGTGTGTGATGTGTATATGGTGTGTAACAGCTTTGACTTCTTAGGCCACAATCCAAAATGCTATTTTATCCCCTATCCCTTCCATACCTCCCGCCTACCCTTCCCCTTGGCCTTGAAAACAGAGTGTCAAGGGGTAGGGGTTGAAAATATTCCCCTAAGAATGGGACACCACTACTATGACGTTACACGTCATCATATGTTCGTCTAGTCTACAATACACACACATATACTGGTGGGATGGTGTGCATTAGAGTCTTACTTACCGTTATTATAATGCGATGACTTACGGACACACACACACCACATATCAGAGATACGCGCAGTCACAAATCCAGGGGCAAAGAGACTGTCAACGCTTGCCCCACGACTTTAATTAATAAGAGTTTAAATACTGATCGCTACCATTATATTTTCCGCAACAAGAGGATAAAATCGCTGTTTGTGAAGTAAACTCACTCTAAAAAGAGAGACGCACAGACGCGCATAAACGCAACTTTCATCTCTCGAATTGGCAAATCTTTGAGAACAAGGGTTTTTTAGCAATTTTATTCGGGTGGGGACGAGCCCCACTCAATGTCTCGTTGGTTATCGGCCTGTTCAGGACATGAAACTAGGTTTGTTGGCAATATTGTGCAGTCTGTAATGATATGACGTTAACAAACTTTAGCGATTTTTTGCAAACATTTATTTGAGTAACATGACCGTAAATACGAACTCACGATTGAAAGTAACATAAAACAAATGATTACTTTTTGTTAAAATCTTTATTAATGCCAAAAATGCTTACATTTATGTGACTTTTTGTTCGCTCAGGCAGCCATGTTGCCCCTGAAGCCGGTTTACGCTGAGATAATTCATACCCCTTCATTTGAAGTGTGGTCCCGAAAAATCTTCGTTTGAAGGGCTGTCTGGCCCTTCCCCTTACCCCTACCCCTCCAACCAAAAGAGAATCGAGACACCCCTACCCCTTCACGTGAACGCGCGAAAGGGGAAAGGGGAAGGGCTAAGGGGTAGAATTGGGATTGGGCCTTAGTTATTGATGAATATGTGATAACCCTTTGGATTCAGATCTTCAGACCAGGAATTTCTAAAAAGCCCATCAAATATGTACTCTGAAGTAACACAGACTGTCTCTTCTGACTCAGTCTGACACTCCCAGCTGGATGTGTAATGTCAATAATGTGTCAATTTCCCTGCATGATGGCTGTGAGCAGCTGTAAACCAGTTTTGTGAGTGTTTGCAGTGCTGACATCATCCGAGCAGGATATCCTGGTGTCACGCGTCACACTGCACAGGAATGTCTGAACCTTGTCACCTAGTAACTGCAAAACAGAGTGCAGTTTACCTGTGTGTGAGTGTCCCAGCATTAGTATAATGAGTGTTATGGTGTAAAAATGTTGTCAGGTTACCCAAATATTTAATGACTGATCATCAACCTGAGGCCATTAGGTGAAACCAACGAAAGCTATGACAGATTCGAACAGTAGAAAAAGCTGCTTAAGATAGATGAAACTGGTAACACTTTAGTATAGGGACCAATTCTGACTATTAACTTGTTGCTTATTAGCATGCATATTACTAGAATATTGGCTGTTTATTAGTACTTGTTAAACGCATGTTAATGCCTTATTCTGCATGACCATATTTTAGATACCATGATCCTATATGTTAAGGATAACCCTAAGGTTAATATTTAGGTTCATCCTAAATATGTCGATCTGTGTGTTTGTACAGAGATGAGGCTCTTATGAAGTGCTTCTCCGAGGAGAGAGGGAACCTGGAGAGACAGATAGAGGTGCTTCAGTGAGTTGAACACACACAGCACTTCATTGTAGAAGCTCTTCGTGCTAACACCAGATATGCCTTCAAATAGTTTGTTTTTTATATAACGCTGCTTCTAAGCCATTTTGAGATAGATTCACTTGCAGGTAATTTGAGAAATCATAAAAACAAATCAAAACACACATTTAAACCGGAGATGGAGTCCAGCAGCCAGATGCACTTACAAGGAACTTTGAGACTTATTAAGGTCAAAAACTGAGGATAATTAATTCAATATTTACACGTCTTCCAATTTTAATCCCAAGCATCTTTAAATACAATCAATTCCAAGTTTAATTTCTTATTGCATCTCCATTAAATTTTTTCCTTTTTAAAAAAAATAAATAAATAAAATCTGCTATTGAAAATGGCTGTTTCAATAACATACACGTGCCATATACATTCACTCTCGTTGTCTTGCATCTTCTGAAGCATACTAAAAAACAAAGACAAACTGTAAGTGTCACGTGTATGTTCCGGTTTGCCCTTATTTGGTTCTTCCTGTGTCCTGTCCTCATTGGTTATAATTTGTGTCCAGCTGTGTTTGATTAATTAGTTAATTTGATTCAAGTGTGTCGCCTTAGGGGCTCCATGTTATCCTGTGTTTAAAAGCCCCAGTCCTTTCAGTTAGTTTTTGTCGGTTATACTTGTTGATGTCTTATGCTCGTGGTCGATTTACAGATCCCTTATTAATTAAACGTCTTCCATGAGTTCCTGTGGTTTTCCCTGTTGCTCTTCTATTAAATTCCATGTCGAAGTGTTCTCCTGCGTCTCCTCGTTCCTTCCTCCCCAAGTGACCGTGACAGAACAGCCGGCCGTGACAGTAAGCGGCGCCCCTTCTACCCATGTTTGTTTTTTGAATAGTATTTTTGTTTTTTTTCCCCATTCGTTTCTCCCTGCCCAAATGGAGGAATGAGCGATGTTCATCGCCGTGGCTCAGGCGAGCCCCGACCCTGTCAGCTAAGCGAGAGCGTTCATGCCGCTCGCCCTCGCCAGCTCCCTCAATGGGGAGACCCTCGTGACGCTATTCCGGCTCGGGGTCACTTACCATCAGTCAACGGAGCTCCAAGACACCACCAACCTCGACTGGAAGGAAACAGTCATCCGGTGTCTGGAGAGTCTCCGATCCAATAGGCACCTTCGACAGGCCGTCCTAGCAGCCAAGCCTGCGGTCTTCCGAAGTTAGTTTGAAGTCTCATGTGGGCAGCCGCTGGCCGTTCTATGCAATCCCGCTATGCCACCTAAAGTCAAAAGACCGTTGGTCGTGGGGCTCACTCTGACAAGAGCGCGCGCCAGTGTCAGGCTCAGGCCCAGAGATCGTGCCCCGTGTCGGCGTCCAGCTCTGATCCAAGTTTAAGACCAGGGAGGGCCTCCTGATCCCTGTAAAGCCACGGAGGGCTCCAGTTCCCGAGTTAGCCAGTGAAGGCTCCGTCCTCGTGGCTTAGCCCAAGAGGCTCCAGTCCCTGAATCCCCTCCAGAGCTCCCCCCAGGATTCCTAGACTTCCACAAGAAAAATTTTTGGGGGGGGGGCATATACCCGTGGCCAAGCCAGCATGCTCCGCATGGCCTACTGAGCTTACAGCTTACGGCCATGGCAACTGAACTACCTGCTCGCCAGGCTCCTGCCCCCCCCCCCGATGGTACTGTTACGGCGCGGGATGCACCGTCCGGGAGGGGGGGCGATCTGTCATGTGTATGTTCCTGTTTTCCTTATTTGGTCTTTCCTGTTCCTGTCCTCGTTGTGTGAATTTGTGTCCAGCTGTGTTTCATTAATTGTTAATTTGTTTCCAGGTGTGTCTCCTTAGTCCCTCGTCATCCTGTGTTTAAAAGCCCCAAAAAACCTTTCAGTTAGGTTTTTGTCGGTTCTGCTTGTTGATGTCTTCTGCTACGTGTCTTCCTGGTTCCCTTGATTCAAATTTAACTGGGGGATTTCTTTTCCATTTTTTTTTTAAGTTCTGTGTTTACGGTTGCTGATTCTATTAAATTCCATGTCGAAGTGTTCTCCAGCATCTCCTCGTTCCAATCCTCCCCGAGTGTAGTATGACAGTAAGGAAACAGAGAACAGTATTTGCTAATGTTTCAGAAAGTATTATTTAGATTTTGAAGTGTTCTAAAATTATTAAATACATTTAATATTTTACATTACTTCTGCAGGAGTGAAGAAAAATGTGTGCTTTCATTTTAGGCAACACCGCAGAAGCTAAAATTATAAGTAGGGTTTGCTTTTTTTATATTTGCAACTTTATATCTTACAATTGCCTTTTTTTAAAAGCAATTTTCTTTTTTAAACGTTTTAATGCATTTTTAAATACATGTAGCCATGTGGCCTGACCGTTAACCTACTCATGAAACTTGTCATTTCGAAAAAGAATGATAATGGGATGAAATTGTTTTCCAGAGATTAACATGAAAAAGTTAACAGATGCCTTGTGCTCCTCTCTGCTTAGTGTTAATAATATGGTCTTGCACAGATGGTTATTACCTACCAGACTAATGACAGTTTCACTCCCTCTGTATCTGTGAGATCTTTCAACTTCTAACATGTAACCAAAGCCAATGCAGCAATTAATCACAGCTTCGTATAAGTGTGAAGAGCCTTGTTAACGCTGTCTATTTTAAGAGACACACAGCGTATCCATCCATCCAGTTTGTAAGTGGCTTGACTTTCTGAAGGTGCTGACTGCATCAGAGTAAAATGAAGCTGCTACTTTGCAAAATTATGTTTCTGCTGTTTCTTCATGTCCAGGGCAGCGAACAGAAAGCTCCATGACAGTAATGACAGTCTGCGTGTGGCGCTGGAGAACAGTCAGAGCAAGAGTAAGACGCAGGTAAGAGCCTCCTGTGTCCAGAGCCTTTCTTTACTGTGGATGCTCTTGTGAAATGGATTAAGCTATTTGAGAGCAATGTTTGCTGATCAGGCTTATACTTTGATGACTGTGTGTGTTTTTATAAGAGGTGTGGATTAGGGTTCGAGTTTACATTTGACATGATCTTTTTCTCTTACAGCGTGTTAGTGGGATCTCACCTGGAGTTTACATGAGCACCAGAAAGACTCTTATTCTTGATCGGTATGAGTTGAGGTCTAAATGTTCGGATGTTGATCACACTTTCTAAACTCGTTTCATTAGTAATCCACTGCATTAATTTAGCCCAAATATACAGACTCCATTCAAAATCTTTACTTGTGCTTTATTGCTGTCTGTTTTTTTTTAGTTGATGCACCAATATTTAAATTTCAGCCAATAAAACAAACTAAAATAGTTTTAATATTATGGCTGAAAACTGATAAATGGCAAATATTGAAATTCTGTACTATTTCGTCAAAATAAAGTAAAAATAAAACATAAGTGCTAAAATTAGGTGAATTTAAGCATTGCATGTACAGTATGAAAAATGAGTATTCATTTTGAGATTTACATTTGAGTATTAGGGTTGCAAAAAGGTGGAACATTTCCAGTAAATTTCGGAAACTTTCCAGGATTTTTTTGGAATATTCCAGGGATTTTTGGAAAGTTTTCGGAAAACTTGCCGGAAATGTTCTACCCCTTTGCAAACTTAACGAGTATTATTTAGTTATTAGTGTCTTTCAAAAATGTGACATTTTGTTTGTAAATTAATTTTATTTGTTTTCAGTTTCAGTTTAGGAATTTTGTTGTGTGTTTTTGCGATTATTACTATTTTATTGTCTATAGTTGTTTTTGTTGTTGTAAATGAGAAATCAGGGTTAACACTGACTGATACAATAAATAAAAAATAAATCTCACACACCTCCTGATAACCAATATGGTATAACCAATATATTGTATTTAATATAGAAGTTTGAAATATAGAAAATCAATTGATATAATGTTGACAGTGACTAAATTGACAGTGACGAGGTCATTGAAATATCTGCATACTGAATTATGATTGGTTTGATAACATTCTTTACATGGCTAAGACAGTGTCACATTGATTCTGGCAGTCAGCAAACTGACTTTTCACTTATATACAGAACTAAATCCTAAAGCTAATGCACAACTATTCCCTTCAGGAAATGCAAATCTGTGATGTTGACCCACTGAACACTTCCGTAGGTGCTGTAACACGTGCGTGGACGAGGACTTTGATCAGTTTGGGCTGATGGAGGGTCTGTGCAGACCGAGCTGTGATTCTCTGGCTCTGGCCCTGTGCGACCCCATGCGCAGACGCAGCTGCGAGGAAGACAGTCTTCCCGACAGCTGCGTGGACAGCGGCATGTCTACCCTGCGCTCAAATAACGGCTATGATTATGAGCTTGAGAGAACTTCCTGTCCGAGTCCTGAGCAAGCAGCGGACAGCAACACCACTGTGTCTGGAGATACATCAGATACAGAGGTATGATGTCAGTAAATCAGACCGACCAATCAGACACTACAGACAAGGTCACTTTTCTTCAGTTATGTTTTTCATGTAATTTAGAACATTTTACACCCTTGTGAAAAAGATGTACACTTTAGCAGACTTTTAAAACGAGCATTTATTATGGGAAAGAATATAGGAAACCTTAACCAGATATTCTTAGTGTGAATTGTGAGTGTTATTGAATGATTGCAATTGTGGATCGGAATTTACGGAGACGGGCGGAGCATTTATAGTAAACTAAAATATACTTTAATTTCATTGCAGTTAAAATGCGTATGTCATGTATTTAAATATATTTATAATTATTCGAAAATATTACATTGAAATTTAGTTCTTGTAAAATATATCAACACATTACAGTTAAAATTATAATCAAGTACGTTACCTGTGCTTTAGTATGTTAGTCACATCAAAATAATATAAAAATAAGTGTACTTTAATGAACAAAAGATTATTAAAACAATTATTTATTTTTTTATTTTATTTAACTTCATTTAAAGTAGTGACAAATACACCATAATTGCCATTTATTGCAATTAAGTAATTCTGTTTTCATCAGTGCGAAGAAAATGATACTGCAGTTTCTACGCATTCCAAGAGTCCAAATGTTTCAGCAGAAATCCGGAAATTGTCCCCTGACAGAGGTCAATAAAAATGGTTCTAGTGAACTCAATTAATGAATAGAAAAAAGTCTCACACTGTTGTACATTAGTATCTAATCATTAGCAGCAGGTCAGTGTGGCGGGGTTTTCTTTAATGATTGTTATGAGCGAGTGGTGATATTTGAATCACTTTTATTTACATATGAATAATGAATTTTTTTTTAATACTGAGAATAAAAGCTTATATGAAAAGGCAATATGAACTGGTCCATGACTCGTCAAGCGCGTGCTCTCTTTGTAACTTACACGTGTCTGTCATTGTTCTTTATCGTGAGACTCAGACTAATGTTTTAAAGTAAGCTGTGTGCTCTCACAGGTTCTAGAAGAACGAGAAGAGGCTGCTATCGGGTCGGACAGCGAATCCGTTCTGAGCTGGCCTCAGTGTAATAACAACAGCCTGCTCAGAAAAGCGACGTAACTGCTTCAGGGAAGAAATGCCTCTCTGCCATCTAAACCTCACAGGATGACTGTGAAAATTTCCCGTCCAGAAGTGTCATAAAGCCTTAAATTTGACCCACGGCATTCAAAATCCTGAACTCAAAACAAATCTCAGTTCTAAAGCCCAAATGTGTTTGTGTGTGCATGTGGTATGTGTTGCAGGTGGGAGAGAGAGCAGGATGTGTTGGCAGTGACTCAGCCTCCATCGGAGAATGCTTACAGGATTGTGCTGGCGGGAGACGCTGCAGTGGGAAAGTCTAGTTTCCTCATTCGCCTCTGTAAGAACGAGTTCAAAGGCAACACTAGCGCCACACTGGGTAAGACTTTTCTAACACTTTACCACACTTGAATATAATCTATAACTGTCACAGAGATTGTGAAATCTTTTGAGTCTTGTTTCATTGCAGGGGTTGATTTTCAGATGAAAACCTTGGTGGTGGATGGTGTTCCAACAGTGCTGCAGTTATGGGACACAGCTGGACAAGAGAGGTAAGATCCCAGCTCCCAAATTCTAGATGAAACCCACAACCAAAACATATATATATATACTCCATAGTATAAACTCTAAAGGCTGTGTCACATACCAAGCAGACATCAAAGAACAAGCGGCGATGAAAACCTCACGTTACCTGCCAAAAGGTTGCACTAGCACGGTGGGAAACGAGTCTAGTTGTTTGGTAGGAAATATCATTGGACCTATTCGTTCGGTAAATTTGAACGAATCTTTAATGTGACTCGGGAAGAACGAGTCGTCTCGGGGAGTGATTTGTTCAGTCGCGCATGCACAACATCCTATAGGTTCTGTACTGGAATTAGTCAAGTAGTTTCGAGGGGCTGTTTCGAGTCTTTCGTGTTTTGTCCGGTCTCGTTCGTACTCAGCGTGACAGCCCCAGTACGGTTTACCACTGCAGTGGGCTTAGCCGTAAAGATAATTGATAGTTCATCTCGAGTCTATCGGGTTTGTCGGGGGGAGTCGGAATCGTAAGGGGTCATCTGCGTGTGACAGCCCCATAAGCAAAAACCAAACCCGAATCTTGTCAGAAGCAAGAGGTTTGACGTGAAGTCATAGACTGAAGACTCATGTGAAACACTGTAATTAAATCTTTTCTGATTTCTTATAGCAGTGTAAAAATTAAAATGTATTTTTTTTAGTGTGATCAAAAACTTTGCTGTAAGGAGTAGACGTATTTGTGGGAACATAAACACGATAAACATTTGTGAACTTAAAAGGAAATATTTAGGTAAATGACGAAATGACTTGAAAAAAGATTCGTTCATTTTGCTGCATGAATGTAAAATGATCCGAACTTCCCATCACTAGTACGTTCTGTGCCTGCATGAAGTAATTGAACCGGGTGCGTGCCGAGGGGAGGAACCGGACAGTTTCCAGTATCCAAGTATTTATGATTCAAAAAGGGAAACCGAAAATACACTGTAAACAAAGCAGCACTTGCTTACCATGTTGAATTTGAATTATGTTGATCAGTTGCTCTTCACTTTCTTCATTCGAAACATCCATGTCTGGCCATGCAGATAAAGGATCTGACTAGTACCGACGGTGTGGAAAACACTGAGCTGATAGACATTCAATGATGGTCGACATGAGCTTTAAACTCTATAATTGAGCTGTTCTTCTAGACCCCAGATATTCTTCATCTGCTCTATAGTACAAAACCTATTTGTTAAACTTGTTAGTTGAACTTCTATAGACCTTAGGCAGGGTAGCGCCATGTTTACTTTTTGACAGAAATGAAAACAAAGCTGTGAGGGAAAGAAATGCATACCAATTGTTCATAAACAACTTTCTGGAAAATAATAATCTTTCAGTGACAACAACTCCATAAAACTTAAACGTTTTGAGTTTCCAAAATAAAATTCCATGATTTAGGACCTTTATACAGTTGGTGGTTGCACATTGTTAAAGAACAGTAAGTCATGCCTCGCAGCGCGCACTTGTGTTTCATTCGTCCAGCGTTAAAATTCAGTGTGGCATCTAACCTGATTGAGATCTATGTATAGCTGAATTGAATGACATTACAAAACCAGTGGAGAGTGGTAACAACTCAAGACACATGGCTTGGTACTTAACCACGAAGAAGGGGAATTGCTAGTACGTGGGTTGACGCCCTTTTACCTTCAAACTGCCTAATGAACCCTTTGCAAAGACCTGCCCCCCTTCGGATTAGCTGTCCTATTGTCCGACACGCCATTTGCACTCTCAGACGCCACACAGTGATGTTCTCAACCTGAAAAATACATTGCGACAAGCGGAAACTCAACGCGGCAACCAGCAAGACTGAGCATGTTACGTTGGTTGGTAGGAAACAAGTCTCAATGCTTTCAATTTTTTTGATTTTAAGAAATGAACAACACGATGAGAGAATATCTGCATCACTGTAACTCTTAATAAATTATAAGTTTATTTTTATTTTGCAACAAGCACTCGAACCCTCAGGACTTATTCAAGACAAAAAGCCTAATCTTCAGTGAAATCATACAATAACACTTCCCTCAATAATTAACAAAACAAAAGTGAAGTCCAATGATCACCAGGTAGAAGTCATCGAGAGTGGCTACGTATCACAAACTTAAAGGGTTAGTTTATCCTAAACCCACATTTACTTAGCCATAAATATGAACTCACCCGCCAAGTCATCCTAGTGTATAGGACTGTCTTCTTCAGACGATCACACCACACGTTATTTAAAAAATTGTCCTTTGATCTTTCAAGCTGTTGTAATGCTGGCAGCGGTGTTGGCCATTCATCAGTCCCAAAAGAGTAAATCAAAGAGCGCCCCTCCATGAAATAGCGTCTCACAAGCTCCGGGTGAACAAGGAGGGCCATCCTGTGCATCTAAATCGTTTTTGTAAGAAAAATTCCATGTTCGAACGTATAATCACGTAATACTTTTACTTGCGCCAACAGTTGTTACACGAAGCAGCGAACTGGCGGATAACCGTATGAGGTCAGGGCAGATCGCTGCTCATGCGTCGGTGAGTCTCGGGAAAACCAACTTTGTTAACAGGAGCAAGGAAGCAAAGTTCCTACTTTAGCAAGGAAAACCATCTCACTCATGGCTATATCGACATCCTCCGACATACTACTTACAAATCCTCATTTTGTATTTCTAAGAGACCTTTGTTTTGATCTCTTACCTGCGCTTCCGCGTGCGTCACTTCTGAACGGCACATGCACAAAGCTGACCTCTTACGTCATTCCGATAATTGAACCAACCACTCAGTAAACTAAAGACGAACTTCAAAAGGAATAATTTCCACAGCAATCAACACATCAAACTTAGTACATCACAAAATATACATCACAATAAATAAAAATTCACCAAACCAAATTTCAGTAAACCTAATGTGAAATCCATTCTAAGTTGCTCACTAGTACTCACTTCTCCTAAAGAAAACAGAAAGATAAAATCTTATTAAGACCCACGGGAAACATGCTTTTTAATCGATACAGGTCCAGTAGCTTCTCGGTGTAGACATTTTTTCCTCTGTTACAACAACGTCTAGATATTCTTTATTTTTCGTTACCTGTACAAATGATTCCTAATATGCATTAGTTATAGCCGTGTAAATTGTCTTGCAATATGTGAATTCACGTCACATCTCCTGATCGCGATTTATTTTCCCTAATAAGGAGTTTTTAATGATTTACGAGTTTTGTTTTCTATAGGATATTTACCCGATTTAACTTAAGGGGGACACGGACCTTTTAACTGCAAATCAACATTTTAATGTTGGAACAGGTATTAATTATATAATAACTAATGGAGTACCCCTCAAGTGCAGTGTACTGTAAGTAAAGGTCTTATCAAACAAATTATTCTTTGTCAAACCAACATAATCTCTCCGTGATAATTTCGACAGGTTTTATCATAATTGATGAAAAAAGGGTGAAACATTCCAAACCCTCCTGATGTAGGGATATGTATAATGTAAAAGAGGAAGACGTCTAGTGGTTTACCAAACATCTATCCTTCAGTTTTATTGATTGTGTTTTTTAAACCAAAAATTGTTTTTAAATGCTTTAATGAAGAGAGATTTTCTTCTTCAGGTTGTACTCAAGGTAAAGCTGAAACATGGTTCAAGTGTTGATGAAATAAATAGTGTTTTGTGACATCTTTAATGTTTCTTGACAGATCGCTGATAGCGCCTCCATTCTGAACCGAGCATATTTCCTCTTATCAGTCAGTAGCATGAGAATAACAGGAGTGACCATCGAGGTACCGTGTTCACCATGGAAATGACGTCATATCACCGAATTTTCAAGTTCAAGTCCCACTGACGTGAATCTAACTCTCTGTCTGTTTGGGTTGGTGTCAGGAGCAAAATGGCAGATTTGTCATTATGATTGGTCAGATTCCCTGTCAATCAAACTCGCTGCTAAAGATCAATTCTTCATAAGCCATAGATGGCAACCAATGTACTGGAGGGACACTATTACGCGATGACATAACAAAATGATCTTTACAGATGGCAGGGGCATAGTACCTATTTGCTGCAGATTTGTCCGCTGCACGTCCAGGGTGCTTGCCATCTTCGCATACAATACATCCTAAAGTTTGCTCGCTGGAGTGCGTTATGAGTAGTGATGGATCAATGAACTTAATGTCAACATGTTCAAGAATCATTTTATTAGATATTTGAGCTTCGTGACTAGACTATATTTTGATTGCTACCCGTGTGTGTCATTCACCTGCTAACTGTACCCAGCTGCTTCAGTATTAAGTGCTTGCGATTCGAGATCTGCTCTGCAAGCCTCTTTTAACAAATGGGTATTTAGTTTATATAGTTACTGTTGCTCAAACCAGTCTGGCCATTCTTTTCTGAATTCTGGCATCAACATTTTTTTTGCATGCAGAACTGCCACTCAATGGGTATTTTCTCTTTTTCAGTCCATTCTCTGTAAACCCTAGACATAGTTGTGCGTGAAAATCACAGTAGATCAGCCATTTCTGAATACTCAGACCAGCCCATCTGGCACCAACAACCATGTTCAAAGTCACTTAAATTACCTTTCTTACCCATGCTGGTTCTTGCAGTGTTAAATGAACTTCAGCAGATTGTCTTGACCATTTCTACATGCCTAAATGCATTGATTTGCTGCCTAGTTATTGGCTGATTAGATATTTGTGTTAACAGGCAGTGTGTACCTAATAAAGTGACTGGTGAATGTATGTAATGATCACAACTCCCCCAAAGTTCCATCATGAACCTCTAGGGGCACAGTTGTCAATGAGAAAGCTAAAGTTCGGTTTTGAATATGCATACAGATGAACGCACAAGTGTACTCTGTTTGATAGCATGTGTGAACAGTCACTTGACACATGCACTAATGTTTCCTTGTCCAGTGTCTGCACTTTTTCTCTCCTGAAGTTATGAGTAGAGGTCGCGATAGTGGATTTTGCCTATACCGATAGCTAGGTTGGACCACACTGGCCGATACATTAATCAACCGATAGTTTTTTTAAATGGATACTGAATGAAAACTAAAATAGTGCTTTACTATAAAAAAAACAGTACTGAACCATACTAGTAGTAGTAGTAATAATAATAAAAATTTTTAAATTAACACACTCTAACAAGGAACAATACTTTCATTACACAGCTTTCATTCTTATTTTAAAGTGTTACCATTTCATTTCAACAGTCATGCTTAAAGATGCACATCTTTAAATATATACACAAAGGCCATAGCATTAAAATTATATACATATGGATATTGTATGTATACTCTCACACTTTAACTTCTTCTATTCTTGAACACTTGATGATTATCTAATCAAAATAAAAGATTAGGAGAACTCACCGGTATCACACACACACTCCGGACACGTCGCGTTCAACTCGAGCACCGGTCTAAAACAGTTTATTTAATCACCAAACGGACACAAGTTTACAAGAATAAACCATTTGGCATATATGAGTTTGAAGTTCGGTGTTTAAAAAACAGAGCAAACGGAAAGAGAAAGCGCAATCTATATTATAGCTCTATAAATGAAGCATTAACAACAATTTGGGACAAATATTATGTAATTTAATGGAAAACTATGTGAATGGCGTTCTGTGGCGCAGCAGGATTTTCTGTCGGTTGCATTTAAATCCGCGTCTGAAGTTTTCCGTTCTGTTTAGCGTGCAGTATCACGTGTCTAAACATATATAGCACGTGCTGTCAGTGATTTCAACCACTAGATGCCGCTCTCGCACTGTGTAATGACAGCACACCCTTCTCAGCTTCTCAGACGCTCCAGCAATGGACGCAACCCGGAAACTACGCATGGGATTTTTTGCCGTACGATAGTGTCCAGCAAAAAACTATCGGTGCGATTATTGCCAAACCGATTCATCGGTCACCCTCCTCGTTATGACCATAATGTCTTTGTATATGTATCTCTTAATTCTCAACTAAAGTGCTAATCATGTTTTTCATCTGTTGTTGTTTGGCATCTCAGCTGTTTTGTTTTGCTCCACCTCCTCTGTAAAGTTGTCATACGATGGTTTTCTAATAAGACACCTTATTTTGTGTATTTGGTGTCTGCGATGTGTTTATGGTGTTGTAAATTTCAAAAAACACATTATCAACATACTGTACTTGGGGAAGTCGTGGCCTAATGGTTCGAGAGTAGGACTTGTAACCCAAAGGTCGCAGGTTTGAGTCTCAGTACCGGCAGGGATTGTAGGTGGGGGGGTGAATGTACAGCGCTCTCTTCCACCTTCAATAACATGACTGAGGTGTTCTTGAGCAAGGCACCGAACCCCCAAACTGCTCCCTGGGCGCCGCAGCATAAAATGGCTGCCCACTGCTCTCCGGTGTGTGTTTTCACGGTTTGTGTGTGTTCACTGCTCCGGGTGTGTGCACTTTGGATGGATAAATGCACTAATTCCGAGTATGGGTCACCAAAACTTGGCCACATGTCACGTCACTCACACTACACTTCACGTTAATATTGTTTCGCCTCTATTCCGCCTTTCTGAAACCGTAGATTTTTACAAAGCTCTCGCATTCTTTAAATATAAAAAATTGTTTGTACATTCCTTTTAGTCAGAAAGCCGGCATTGTAGTCCTACTCTCCCAGGATCAAGAACATCCCCTCCATAAAATCGCTGGACACAAATCGGCATATTTGGTTTGAACTGGTTCTGGAACAGTGTTTGGTAAGATACACCTTAGACCACTGTGTCTAGTCTGTGGGTCCTCTTTTGAAGGGCGCAAACAAGTAAGTTTTCACTTTCCACCACACATCGGGCTAGAGCGTGCGGCCGGCGGCCTAAAGTGATCGATAGGCGACGGCGTGTGACGACCCCAGGTTGGACTCCGCTTCGTCCACTGTGAAAGCTGATCCGGCGATCCAAAGTGCGAAGTTTATGTATTTCCTCAGCGAACAGCATGGATCAGCTCTAGGCATGACGAAACGGATATCGTCCTCTTTTGGAAGACCATCAAAGTAGTTTCGCTTTCACAACGAAACACATCGTCTTCACGACATGGCTGCAGCGTCAACAACACTACAGTTACTAAAGTTACGCCTTCTTTCTTTGCGTGAACATTTGGGCGGCGTTATGCAAATCTTCCCACATCGTGATGTAGACATGTGGGGGCGTGTTAGAACGAGGCGTTTTAGGTAGGCGTTGTTGACTCTTAAATTTTATAAAGAATATCTCTTTGGATTTGAGACTTTAGTCTTTGTAACTTTACAGATCTTCTTTATGCACCAAGAGCTTGTAACACTCCAAAGAGAAACGAAAAATTGAAATCGCATCATATGACCCCTTTAAAACAACATTCCGAACCAGAATTGCCACCTTGTGAACAAAATAAAAATTGCAACAACAAAAAACTGAAGGCGCATATGCAAGTTGAGCATACAAATGAAGCAAATACCCTAGTGTACGCATAAAAACCGAAGTGTACTTTGCTCTAAAAGTTGAATACTCTGGTGTCACTTTTACAGGTTTCGGAGCATTGCAAAGTCTTACTTCAGGAGGGCCAATGGAGTTCTCCTACTGTATGACGTTACGTGTGAGAAGAGCTTTCTGAATGTGCGTGAATGGGTCGACATCATTGAGGTATTTCATCCACATAAACAGTCATAATTTAGTTTTGTAGACTTGACAGGTCATTTGTAGCTGGTGCTACTTCACCCTTAAGACTGTCGCTCATCAGGACAGGTCTATTTGCTGAACAGTCCTATGCTAATGTGTTAGTGTCTGATTAAAGCATTGTTTAACTTTGTTTCCCTAAATGATCTAGGTGAAGTGGAGAGGAATCTTGTAAACATGTCTACATCGATTTTTCTTGATGTAGGAGTTAAATGCACTGTGAGGTTTTCCATGATATGCCATATTAGAGGTGCTGTATGTATTTTTTGACTCTACTAAAGCATTAAATACCTACCGTAATATGTTTGCAGATATTCAGGAAACATGCTAAGTTCACATACTTGTTTCTCCGAAAAACAAAGCTACAGCCAGTTATTCCACTTTGAAATGTGCGTTCCGTGTCAGAATGTCTGTTTTTGTTTTGGACTGTGTGACTCCTCCCACTGCCAATTTACCCATTTCGACACCCTGGGTTGCCATTTGGCAGAAAACACAGGGTATTGCAGCCATGGAAACCATTTACAACCAGAGGCTTCTTAAAACGTGAATAAATCAACTTACAGTGTAAGGTGTGTTGCCTTCCATTGTCAGTTGTGCTCGTTCCTGTTGCGTGTCCTCAATCTGGCAACCCACGTGAGCGTTGAGTCTGAGGAGGAGGGGGTCGGAGAAACGACTCTCTCCAGTATTTTGACTGCAATACCCATTTGAACCACTAGCTGTCAATATTACATACTGCACCTTTAAAATAAGCACTACAATGGGAAAAGTAGGATGTTGCTGGTTCAGTTTGAATACGACACTGATATTCTTACTGAGATTCTTTTCTGGTGCAGGATGTGGCTCAGGATGACATTCCCATCATGCTCGTGGGGAATAAGACAGACCTGAGGAAGGAAGCACTTCTGGATGGAGTCACCTGTATTCCAACCAGCTACGGAGAGAAACTGGCCATGGTTAGTGCCTGGCCGTTATTCACTGTGGTTTACCATTGCTCTCTGTTTTTCTGCAGGGGTTGTTTACCCAAAAAATTTAAATGGTCATAATTTACTCACCCTCATGCAAACTGCGGTTTACCTTGAACAGAGACTAAGAGTTTAAGCATCAAAAAGGCCTTAAAACACCATGAAAGCACCATGACAAAAGTAGTCTCTATGACTAATGATCTATATTCCAAATCACCTGAAGTCTGTTTTGTCACAAAAAACTATCATAGGCTTAAGAAGACTGGGCTTTTTGGATATTTCTCAAATACTGGCCTGACTTTATTCAAAATTCAGGAGTTCCAAACAACATGTGGGTGAAAGCATTTCCACCTGCACATGAATGAATATGACCTAAAGCAGTCTAGGTTAGTTAGAAAGTGAGTTTTTTTTATTAGTATAAGTGTTCAACTGTGGCTGCTTTCTGTGTTCAGACATACAGTGCCTTATTCTGTGAGACGAGTGCAAAGGATGGATCCAACATCATTGAGGCTGTTCTTCATTTAGCCCGGTAAGCATTTTTTCTATTTTCTTGACAATTATTCATAATGCAGTGATGCATTATATAATATAATACAAGAAAAATATCAAAATGTTATTTTGGACACATATTCTTAATAGGTTTTGTGAGATTCTCTCATAAAGAGCTTTCAGATTAACTGAGTGCTACAGTATTGTTTGTAATATTAACACAAAGCACAAGAGGGCAGCAGATTGGGTTTTATTGAGTTTCATAATCTGAGGCTAATGCTTTGAAGTGAAGTGAATCAAAACATGTTCCTCTGACAGTCAAGCCTTGTTGTGGTATGTTATGCAGCAAGATTCAGTCTTCAGTTTGCATCACAAAACTTAAATTGTGCGTTTACCCAGGACCGTTCAGTTATGGCAAAAATCATTAACCCGTTATCTTTCATTGGTAATCAAGTTATCAATATTATCTTTGAGACATATTGAGATTTATTGCTTATGACTTATAACTGTTAACTTGTTTTCAATAGTGGATTTCCTTGAACTTATAGACATATTTTCAAATTATATATATATATATATATATATCTAATTATATAGATATATAATATATATTTTAAGTGCAATCTCACTGTACTGTTCCAATCACTACTGATGGCACTCCCACCCTGAGTATAATGAATGGGTAATACAATTTGTTGGTTATTATTTGCTAAATTATTTTCCTGTATTAGTGTTTTTCTGAATTTGTGGTGATCTCTGGTCAAATATTCCCCTCTTTTTTTTTTTTTTTTTTTTTTGTCCTTTTTTTTAACAAATTGCCCGCTGATTTATGGGATTTACATTTAACATTTGAATGATTTCCTCTATCCTTCACTTCAGAGAGGTGACGAGCACGCGGATGATTACAAGAGCCTGTATCAGTCCACACTGTCGGAAATCATACAAGCAGATGTTCCCAACCCAAACTGCGGCCATGGCTTATGTTTTTGACGTCACAGCCATCAAATATTAACCATTCAAGATTGTATGCAAGACTATAGATGAGAAATACCAATTAGTGAGTCTGATTTTTAAGAATTCACTGTGCTAAGTATTGTCCTCAAGACTGTCTCAGATTTTTTTGAAATGACAAGTCACTTGTTGAAGCACATCACTGTTTGTCATGCTTGCCTTACCGTAACAGCCCTGAATTCACAGCTTCTATCTAGATATCTATATAATATATATATATATTACAGATGATTATTAGTAGCTTATGGAGTGAACAGACACTCAGTATTCTGTACCTTGTCTTTATTTATTACAAATAAAATGGGGGGGAAACAAAAAAAAACCAACTTCTTCAGCTTTGTGAAAAAGATAATAGTTCTGTAATATGTTGCAGGGTCATTGAAAAGTGTGTGTGTGTGTGAGAGAGAGTTGATTGCAATAATGCATCTTTGGAAGAATCAAATGACAGAATTTGTTGAATGAAAATTGGAAGTTGCTGCTTGATCCAAATTTATTTTTGGCTTGTAGCTGTAAATGATAAAAAAATACATATTTCTACTCAGTGCTGAAAACGTCATGACACGTTTTAAAACAGATTGACAAGCCTTTGTGGATATTATCGTTGCTTTATGCATTTCACAACAGCACAGTTGGCTTTTAATGCTCACTACATAATGTAATGTTATATTCTGAAATAAACTGCACACTTTTTAAAAAACATTTTCTTGCGGAAAACATTTGTTAAATCAATTCATACTTATATGAATGACGATGTCAGTAACATCTGAATTCTAATGTCTTATTTGTAATTCTTTTTTTCTTTGTTTTCATTTCAAGCTTATTTCACTGTTGCCATCGAACAGAAAAATTAAAGCAACATTCTTAAATGCAACATTTAAGTCTTAATAAGCAAAAATAAAGATTGCAATGTTTTCACTCCAGTTTTATTGTGGCAGTATATAAACAATCAAAAATCACTTTACAAATTTAATAAGGCGATTCCCAGTGAATCTGGGAACTGATTTTTATTTTTTTTTGATACTCCCAGAGTTTTATTTTGAAATTAAATGACAGACTGCTTTAAACTGAAACATTTATAATGCTGCTAAACATGCAAACAAAACACATTTCACATACGCTGATCTCAAACCTCGAAAGATGAAAAAAAAAACACATGTACAAGCATTTTCCAGATGATCAGTTAATTTGCATATTTTCTTTTTTAGTATATAATTATCAGTTTTTAAAGGGCAATGGGTTTTCGTGCTTAGAAATGTTATGTAAGAATCATCTGGGTATGTTTAACACAAAACGCTGATCAAGATCTCAAAGTAAATGACAAGAATTGGTGAACGTTGCTTTTTTTCTTCTTTTTGTTTTTTCCTCAATAGACGATTGATTTTAATCACAGCATATACAATTAACAGACAACTCTGTCATCCAAAGGGTTTAATTTCACTTTTCCAGGTCATATTTCATCCTGAAAACACATTAAAAAGAAGAAGAAAAAAAAGTACAATATATTATACATAATTTATAGGCCCATTAAGATTTTTTTTGCATTGTGACATTATTCTCATGATAATTAAGGACATTTTCCTCCCAAATCCTCATTACTGTAATGCATCCGGATGTTTTCATTGGTTTGTAATTCTCATTATTCTCATTATATTGACATTACTGTAATGAGAGCAATCAAAATCATGCTGTCCACAAACAATATTTCGTTTTTCTAATCAGAAACACTGAGGTGATTTTTCTTTTCACTATATGTAATATAGGCATCATTTTCTTAATACTACTAATTCATATTAATATTTTGCAAAACATTCATTTGATTTTGGGGTAAATTCTGACCCTGATATGACGTTCTTGACAGGTTTTGTAAAAATTCACCAGAAACATTTCATGTAACAAAGATTTTGCAATTCAACAAACTATTATTACATAATAGCGAACATCTGAAAACATGGAAACTGTGTTTTTCAGTCAACAAATGCTGGGATAAAAACATTTCCATTTCTATCAATATTCAGCTTGCTTTGTACGCAAATAAAATCACAGTTCTACCAAACATATGAGACAAAACAAAGAATTTAGTTGAAGTCTTTGTGTCCCATCATGCAACAGAATAACAAGGCTACAAAAACAATAAACAACAAATTCCAGTGCATGACATTTCTGAATGCTATATGAAATATGTGCACCCTCTGGCCAATTCAAATGAGTTTGGACATCTATATTTTGCCACACTATGATATAGATGTTCAGGTTAATGGGCAAATTCAATCAGCCTGCCATACAGCGAATGACGATATCTACTATCTATCTATCTATCTATATATTATATTATATATATATTATCTATATATATATAATTATATATATAGAGTATATATATCTATATCCATCTGTCCTACAAGCATGCTTCATCCAGCAGATTGATTGAAGTTGGCCACTGCTTCTCTGCTCTCATTGGTCATGATAACACACATTAAAGCACAAAGCATGACTATCTATTATCTACATTTTCCACATATGCCATGTTTTTTTATTACAATGAGAACCACAACATTGACAGCAGCATCACAACAAAGCATTAATGTTGTATTTTGATTTCGATTTCTGGCTGCTTTATGAAAATGACTCAACCCTGAGCTGAAAGTCCAGAGAAACCTGAACGCAGCACAAAAGAAAAAAGCTGACATGTCCTTGTCATAGTCCTATGATCATATACAAATAAGACTCAGATGAGCTAGCTGATTGCACGAGAAATGAGAAGGACGTTTTCTTTTCACAGTATTTACAGACGTTATACATGCAGAAGTGTGAGACTCAAAGAGAACTAGTCAGTGTTTTAATGTTCACATCTATATTCAGTGTATGTGGACGATTGATTACACTATCAGTGAGAAGTTCTGACACACTTTTTCTTCTGTTATTAAAATGTGAACATAATAATAGTTATTAAAACTATGAATTAACACAAAAGAAACTGTAGGAATTATGCAGTGACCAAAAAACATGGGAAATCAAATGTAAATTTGAGCTTATTTGTCTAGATTTAAATGTTTATTTACTATTGGCTGAAACTTAGTCTTTTTTTTTTTGTCCTTCAAATTTTACATAAGATTTATCCATAAGCAATTAGATTAAAATGTAATCATTTAAAAGTAAGAAAATATTACATCCCACTTTCGATTAGGTGTCTTTACCTACTATGTACAAAAATAAATAAATAAAATAATTGTTTGGTATAAATATATTTATTGTGTTCATGTTGTTAAGCAAAACACTTTGTAATTATAGGTGTCATTACAGAAATTAATTACAGATGTAATTACATGCAGGTATTTTTTAAATATAAGTGCAATGTGAAAACATGTATGCACAAAATAAGTGCATTGCATCAAATGATTAATTTAAATATAGTAAGTTACATATACTTATATAAAGCCAAAATTTTATATATATAGATATATATATATATATAGATATATATATATATAGCTATAATATATATATATTATGACTCTCATATGAATTAATATTATATCTTTAATAGAATTCATGGTAATTTTGCATACTAATTCATATTAATTACCAATTTATATTAAAAATCTTGACATAAATTCAGTTAAGTGTGTCCACGTTTTTGACTGGTAGTGTATACAGTATGCGATTAAAAAAATGTATTCATGATATATCAGAAAAAAGATCTATTAGTTTACATTGATGAATACTGACTGAATGATTCTGATTTGATATTGTAATGGTGAATAAATATGAGTCTGTATGAATATCAACCACACAATGAGCCACAAATAACATACAATAGCAATCAAATATTTACCTTGTGGTAACATAGCCATATAAATATCTGTATGTGAATATGCATATTTCTTTTCTTTTCTTTTTTATCAGAAAATAAAGAGCTTTTTACAGATCCTTCAGTATTTGACATTCGTTCCTGAGAGCGCCACCTGCTGTTAGACAGTAAATATGAGTGATCAGGGTTTATGTTGAACTGGATTCAAACAACAACTCTGTTGAGCGTGATGCATTGACATAAATGTGTCATTAGCCCTTTTGCTATCACCTCAGCAACAGATGTGACATCACATCAGATTTGCATCACAAGAAGCCGTGTTAATTTGATTAGTTAATGTGCTGCGCTGTGAGCCGGCCAGTCCGGAAGACATCAGTCTCATCCTGGACTTCTGAAGGAAATGTTTAGTCATTTCATGTATTAGCTTTGACTTAATGAAATTCATAAAAAGCATAAATGGAACGAGTCTTCACAGATTCTTCAGGTTTGGCATTATGTAGAACGCCAGTGTTCAGTACAAGGCCCTGCATGGGCATATAACTAAACAAAAACAAAACATGATATCCAAAGGGAAGTTGAACAAAAACACATTTCATGATTCAATCAAAATGTCAAGTTGTGTTGTGCATGAATGACTGAAACCCTTCACTGATTATAAAATTAAAGCTATGGAAGCTTTTTTTCTGGCACAGAATTAAAAAAATAAATAAATAAAGGTGTTTATACCTTGCAATTCATAGTGGGTTTTTTTTTTTTAGAATTGTGAATTTACATTTTGCAATTCTATTCTTTTTCCACCAATAAATAAAAAAATAAAATCCTGACTTCTCACAGTTGCTAGTTTATATCTAACAATTCAGACTCTTTTTTTCGTTCTCAAATTTCTGAGTTTATTTCTCACAATTCAAACTCTTTTCCTCAAATCTGTGAGTTTATACCTTGTAACTCAGAATTGTTTTTTTTTTTTTTTTTTTTTTCAAGTTTATATCTCGCAGTTCAGACTTTTCTTCTCACATGCGTTTATATCTCACAATTCAGACTCTTTTCCTCAAATATCCAAGTTTATATCTCACAATTCAGACTCTTTTTCCTCAAATTTGCATTTATTCTCACAATTCAGACTCTTTTTTCTCAAATTTGCGTTTATTCTCACAATTCAGACTCTTTTTTCCTCAAATTTGCGTTTCTTCTCACAATTCAGACTCTTTTTCCTCAAATTTGCGTTTATTCTCACAATTCAGACTCTTTTTTCCTCAAATTTGCGTTTCTTCTCACAATTCAGACTCTTTTTCCTCAAATTTGCGTTTCTTCTCACAATTCAGACTCTTTTTTCTCAAATTTGCGTTTATTCTCACAGTTCACTATTTTTTCCTCAAATTTGCATTTCTTCTCACAGTTCAGACTCTTTTTCCTCAAATTTGCGTTTATTCTCACAGTTCAGACTCCTTTTCCTCAAATTTGCATTTATATCTCACGGTTCAGACTCTTTTTCCTTAAATTTGCGTTTATTCTCACAATTCAGACTCTTTTTTCCTCAAATTTGCGTTTATTCTCACAGTTCAGACTCCTTTTCCTCAAATTTGCGTTTATTCTCACAGTTCAGACTCTTTTTCCTCAAATTTGCATTTATTCTCACAGTTCAGACTCTTTTTTCTCAAATTTGCGTTTATTCTCACAGTTCAGACTCTTTTTCCTCAAATTTGCATTTATATCTCACAGTTCAGACTCCTTTTCCTCAAATTTGCGTTTATTCTCACAGTTCAGACTCCTTTTCCTCAAATTTGCGTTTCTTCTCACAATTCACTCTTGTTCCTCAAATTTGCGTTTATTCTCACAGTTCAGACTCTTTTTCCTCAAATTTGCATTTATATCTCACAGTTCAGACTCTTTTTCCTCAAATTTGCAATTATATCTCACAGTTCAGACTCTTTTTCCTCAAATTTGCAATTATATCTCACAGTTCAGACTCTTTTTCCTCAAATTTGCAATTATATCTCACAGTTCAGACTCTTTTTCCTCAAATTTGCAATTATATCTCACAGTTCAGACTCTTTTTCCTCAAATTTGCAATTATATCTCACAGTTCAGACTCTTTTTCCTCAAATTTGCAATTATATCTCACAGTTCAGACTCTTTTTCCTCAAATTTGCAATTATATCTCACAGTTCAGACTCTTTTTCCTCAAATTTGCAATTATATCTCACAGTTCAGACTCTTTTTCCTCAAATTTGCAATTATATCTCACAGTTCAGACTCTTTTTCCTCAAATTTGCAATTATATCTCACAGTTCAGACTCTTTTTCCTCAAATTTGCATTTCTTCTCACAGTTCAGACTCTTTTTCCTCAAATTTGCGTTTCTTCTCACAGTTCAGACTCTTTTTCCTCAAATTTGCATTTATATCTCACAGTTCAGACTCTTTTTCCTCAAATTTGCGTTTATTCTCACAGTTCAGACTCCTTTTCCTCAAATTTGCGTTTCTTCTCACAATTCAGACTCTTTTTCCTCAAATTTGCATTTATATCTCACGGTTCAGACTCTTTTTCCTTAAATTTGCATTTATATCTCACGGTTCAGACTCTTTTTCCTTAAATTTGCATTTATATCTCACGGTTCAGACTCTTTTTCCTTAAATTTGCATTTATATCTCACGGTTCAGACTCTTTTTCCTTAAATTTGCATTTATATCTCACGGTTCAGACTCTTTTTCCTTAAATTTGCATTTATATCTCACGGTTCAGACTCTTTTTCCTTAAATTTGCGTTTATTCTCACAATTCAGACTCTTTTTTCCTCAAATTTGCGTTTCTTCTCACAATTCAGACTCTTTTTCCTCAAATTTGCGTTTATTCTCACAGTTCAGACTCTTTTTCCTCAAATTTGCATTTATTCTCACAGTTCAGACTCCTTTTCCTCAAATTTGCATTTATTCTCACAGTTCAGACTCCTTTTCCTCAAATTTGCATTTATATCTCACAGTTCAGACTCCTTTTCCTCAAATTTGCATTTATATCTCACAGTTCAGACTCTTTTTCCTCAAATTTGCATTTATATCTCACGGTTCAGACTCTTTTTCCTTAAATTTGCATTTATATCTCACAGTTCAGACTCCTTTTCCTCAAATTTGCATTTATATCTCACAGTTCAGACTCTTTTTCCTCAAATTTGCATTTATATCTCACGGTTCAGACTCTTTTTCCTTAAATTTGCGTTTATTCTCACAATTCAGACTCTTTTTTCCTCAAATTTGCGTTTCTTCTCACAATTCACTCTTGTTCCTCAAATTTGCGTTTATTCTCACAGTTCAGACTCTTTTTCCTCAAATTTGCATTTATATCTCACAGTTCAGACTCTTTTTCCTCAAATTTGCATTTATATCTCACAGTTCAGACTCTTTTTCCTCAAATTTGCATTTCTTCTCACAATTCACTCTTTTTCCTCAAATTTGCGTTTATTCTCACAGTTCAGACTCTTTTTCCTCAAATTTGCGTTTCTTCTCACAGTTCAGACTCTTTTTCCTCAAATTTGCGTTTCTTCTCACAATTCAGACTCTTTTTTCCTCAAATTTGCGTTTCTTCTCACAATTCAGACTCTTTTTCCTCAAATTTGCGTTTATTCTCACAATTCAGACTCTTTTTCCTCAAATTTGCGTTTCTTCTCACAATTCAGACTCTTTTTCCTCAAATTTGCATTTATATCTCACGGTTCAGACTCTTTTTCCTTAAATTTGCATTTATATCTCACGGTTCAGACTCTTTTTCCTTAAATTTGCGTTTATTCTCACAGTTCAGACTCTTTTTTCTCAAATTTGCGTTTATATCTCACAGTTCAGACTCTTTTTCCTCAAATTTGCATTTCTTCTCACAATTCACTCTTTTTCCTCAAATTTGCGTTTATTCTCACAATTCAGACTCTTTTTCCTCAAATTTGCATTTATATCTCACGGTTCAGACTCTTTTTCCTTAAATTTGCATTTATATCTCACAGTTCAGACTCTTTTTCCTCAAATTTGCATTTATATCTCACAGTTCAGACTCTTTTTCCTCAAATTTGCATTTATATCTCACGGTTCAGACTCTTTTTCCTCAAATTTGCGTTTATTCTCACAGTTCAGACTCTTTTTTCTCAAATTTGCGTTTATTCTCACAGTTCAGACTCTTTTTCCTTAAATTTGCATTTATATCTCACGGTTCAGACTCTTTTTCCTCAAATTTGCGTTTCTTCTCACAGTTCAGACTCTTTTTTCTCAAATTTGCGTTTATATCTCACAGTTCAGACTCTTTTTCCTCAAATTTGCAATTATATCTCACAGTTCAGACTCTTTTTCCTCAAATTTTTAAAGAAAAGCCAGTGTGCAAATGAAATGTAGTTTTCAATTGACAACTCTTTTGGGCCAAATGGACTTAGTTTGTAAACTAAATTTTATTAGCTGCACTTTCATTGTTTGAATACGTTCAATCATTTGACTTCCACAAAATGATATTTACACAACACGTGTTTTTTTTTATATGTGAAATATTTAGATTTGTGGCATTTTCGTGCATCTTATTTATGTATTTTGTGTTTATGTATGTTGTGTGATTACAGTGATCAGTTTCATAAGAGCCTCTCAAATGTACTAGCAACCTGCTGTTACATCTGCTCATGACATCTAAAATTCAGAAAAAAAAATGTTTTATAGTTTGTGCTATTCTATATAAAAACACATCACAGCATTTTAAGTTACATTGTTGGTGATAGTAAAAATATGTCACTTCTATACCATCTACATTTTAGTGTAAATCAGTTGAAATAAGATAACTTAAGCTTTTTTTTTTTTGCTGAAAAATATAAGTAACTGTAAGCATCACATAAAAATTTATAAAATTTTAAAAAGAGATATTAAGTTTTAGCATGTATAGCTTGCCCTCTCTCTCATATCTCTGTGCATTGCAAGAGGCAGAGATTTATTCCAATACAGTGTTATGAGGTCAGAATCTGCTCGTCTGAATGGCTGTGATTTGATTTTTAAGTCTTGATTTAGGGAAGCGGGTCTGAAGCTCATTACATGTCTGTGCTTCTTCTACATTTGACATGCTTATTTGTGTTGTTAGGAGGTTGATTGAGTCAGGACCATCACATAAATTTCAAATGGACCTCTTCATTGAGTTTAACCAGATTTCACACTCAAACCGGCTTCAGGGTCCAAAATGAACTTTCGCAAGCATCAAATGTGAATACCAATTGTTGTTTTACAAAAATGTTTTACAGGCCAGTTGGCTGGTTGCGTAACCTAACACGATTAAACAGTGAGCCTCACTGATTATAAGTGAATCAAATCAAAGAGATACAAGTAGTCTACAAAAGAAAGACCTCTTTTAATTTAAGTATGACAAATTAAGATATAGTGCCATAACATTTCTGCTAGCAAAACAGAAATATGAGTAACAATGTCATAATGTGTCTAGAATTTGTGTGATGATTCACTAGTATGTGAAGGCCCTGATCTCGAGAATTTATTTTTTCGTTATACACTGATCCATCCGACGCCTATAGGGCTGAAGTTTGAAGACCCACTCATTTTTATTTGATCAAAAATACAGTAAAAAAACAGCAATACTGTGAAATGTTATTATAATTTAAAATAACTCTTTTTTTTCTATTTTAATATATTTTAAAATGTTTTATTTCTGTGATCAAAGCTGAATTTTCAGCATCATTACTCCAGTCTTCAGTGTCACATGATCCTTCAGAAATCACTCTAATATGCTGATTTGCTGCTCAAGAAACATTTATTATTAATATTAATGTTGAAAACATTGTGCTGCCTTTTTTTTTTTTTAAACCCTGATATTTTTTTTATAACCCTGATATTTATTTTTATAACCCTGATATATTTTTTAGGATACTTTAATGTATAAAAAGAACAGTGTTTATATGAAACATAAATCTTCTGTAATATTATTAATGTCTTTACTGTTACTTTTGATCAATTTAATGCATCCTTGCTGAATAAAAGTATTAATTTCTTTCAAAAAAAAAATCCTGACCTCAAACGTTCATATATTAGACAGAAAGGGGGTTTATTAATAGTCATAGGAAGACCAAAACAAAGAAAAACCTGCAAATTCTTTTTAAATAAAATTATCCATCCACAAAATTCACTCATCATTGAAATGTAGGGCAAAAAGTTAATTTTGGACCCTGACCGACACTCATTTTTCTGACAACAGGCAGGTGAAATGAATGAAAATATTGAAGAGGCATACATATCCATCATCAATGTTGAAATGTATGATGCTCCAATGCATTTATATCAGAGCTGTGCTTGTCGTAGACCTTTAATGAAGCTGACTTAACCATTTAAAGGCCCATGCTGCTGTCCGCTGTCTAACGCTATGGCTAAAACACTAGACAACTACAGCGCTACCGCTAGAAAACTGCCTCCAGTGCTTGCTACAAGACCACATCGGCGTGATCCGCAAAAGATGTGAATGAATAAATCATGTGATGTAGGAGAGCAAACCTGTCCTGTCCATTATATCCCCGCCCCCCGTTCCCTGTGAGCTTCAGTCGCCCCAGAGCTGCTCCATCATGAGTTCCAGTTTGCAGAGGAACCAGCGGCGCAGGGGGCAGTAGTACTCGTAGTGGAACTGCTCAAACTCGGGCGTCTGCCGTATGTCGTGTAAGAATGAGATGTCCAGGTCTGACTCCAGCAGCACGAGGAGGAGGGGAAGCAGAATGATGAGGAGACCCGTGGCCATCACCACTAGACGGGTGGCACTGAGCAGACACGCCTGCATCTGCTGCCATCCACTCGACGGGCTGCACAGTGACTGACGAAACGCCTCTCTGGCGAGTTCCCGCTCCCTCTCGGCCTGGAGCTCCAGCTGCATCTCTGGGTCAGCGTGCAGCTCCTTCAGCAGGCGCGCGGGACTCTGGAACAGCAGGTCTAGGCCGCCCTGGATCTCCTCCACCGGCGTGGGCACCACGCTGGCACACGGGCTGTACGCTGTTTCAGATATGGTGAGAGCCGCGCACGCTTCATCTTCATGGTCTACGGGTATCCATTTCTTTTCCTCATTTGCTCTCGTCCTGTTGACTGGCTCGTCTTCCTGAACGTGGTTTTCCCTCTCTTCCACCTCCACCTCTTCAGGAGTGACCGATGGTTTCAGTGGAGACAGATGAACAGAGTCTTTCAAAGCCGACAGTCCTGCAGAGTGAACAGCTGTGTTAATCACTGAAAGTTGAAGGGATAGTTCAGCCAAAAACGAACATTCTGTCAGCATTTACTCCAAATCTACGACTTTCTTTCTTCTGCTGAACACACAAGAGATATTTTGAAAAATGTGGGTAATCAAACAACTGACAGTAGCCATTGACTCCCATAGTACGAAAAAAAATTTTTATACCATACAACTATGGTAGAGTCAATAGGGACCAGCAACTGTTTGGTTACCCTCATTTTTCAAAATATCTTCTGTTAATGTAAAGGATGGCAGAATTTGCAGTTTTGGGTGACCTGTCCCTTTAAGATTCATTTAACACATCTTAGAGGATATACAAGTAATTATCAGGAAACACTGTGGACTTGAACATATTCATAGTATCTGATAGATTTGCAACTCTAATTGAGGAAAGCAAAAGAGCTTTTAAAATAAAACATAAACCATTAAAATGAACAGATCCAATTGCATCTCAATAAATTAGAATGTCGTGGAAAAGTTCATTTATTTCAGTAATTCAACTCAAATTGTGAAACTCGTGTATTAAATAAATTCAATGCACACAGACTGAAGTAGTTTAAGTCTTTGTTTTTTTTAATTGTGATGATTTTGGCTCACATTAACAAAAACCCACCAATTCACTATCTCAACAAAATAGAATACTTCATAAGACCAATAAAAAAACATTTGTAGTGAATTGTTGTTCTCGTGTGCTGTCTGGAAAGTATGTTCATTTACTGTACTGTACTCAATACTTGGTAGGGGCTTTTTTTGCTTTAATTACTGCCTCAATTCCGCGTGGCATGGAGGTGATCAGTTTTGGTTTCACTGCTGAGGTGGTATGGAAGCCCAACTCCTTTGACAGTGGCCTTCAGCTCATCTACACTTTTTGGTCTCTTGTTTCTCATTTTCCACTTGACAATACCCCATAGATTCTCTATGGGGTTGAGGTCTGGTGAGTTTGGCCAGTCAAGCACACCAACACCATGTTAATTTAACCAACTTTTGGTGCTTTTGGCAGTGTGGGCAGGTGCCAAATCCTGCTGGAAAATGAAATCATCTTCAAAAAGCTGGTCAGCAGAAGGAAGCATGAAGTGCTCCAAAATTTCTTGATAAACGGGTGCAGTGACTTTGGTTTTCAAAAAACACAATGGACCAACACCAGCAGATGACATTGTACCCCAAATCATCACAGACTGTGGAAACTTAACACTGGACTTCAAGCAACTTGGGCTATGAGCTTCTCCACCCTTCCTCCAGACTCTAGGACCTTGGTTTCTAATTGAAATACAAAACTTGCTCTCATCTGTAAAGAGTACTTTGGACCACTGGGCAACAGTCCATTTCTTCTTCTCCTTAGCCCCGGTAAGACGCCTCTGAGTTGTCTTTGGTTCAGGAGTGGCTTAACATACGACAACTGTAGCCAAATTCCTCGACACGTCTGTGTGTGGTGGCTCTTGAATGCCTTGACCCCCAGCCTCAGTCCCATTCCTTGTTAAGTTCACTCAAATGCTTGAATTGTTTTGCTTGACAATCCTCATAAGGCTACGGTTTTCTCGGTTGGTTGTGCATCGTTTTCTTCCACACTTTTTCCTTCCACCAAACTTTCTGTTAACATTCTTGGATACAGCACTCTGTGAACAGCAAGCTTCTTTGGCAATTAATGTTTGTGACTTACCCTCCTTGTGAAGTGTGTCAATTATTGTCTTCTGGACAACTGTCAGATCAGCAGTCTTCACCATGATTGTTTAGCCTAGTGAACCAAACTGAGAGAAATTTTTGAAGGCTCAGGAAACCTTTGCATGTGTTTTGAGTTGATTAGCTGATTGGCATGTCACCATATTCTAATTTGTTGAGATAGTGAATTGGTGGGTTTTTGTGAAATGTGAGCCAAATCATCCCAATTAAAAGAACCAACGACTTAAACTACTTCAGTCTGTGTGCAGTGAATTATTTAATACACGAGCTTCACATTGATTGATTACGGAACAAATGAAACGTTTCCACGACTTCTAATTATTGAGTATGCACACTGTATACAATATCTATATATCATACCTACATCATACATACACCCACACATAATACAAATTTTTTTTTTAATTATAATAAAAAATCTACCTAAATCTAAAAATACGACCCAAATTGACCCATATATACATAACTACCATTTAAGAAGCAAGTTTATTTACTATTTTATTATGTTTGCACTTTTATGAGGGGGTAAAAAACTGAAATGATTTTTTTCTTTTTAAGAAAATTGTACTTGGCATAAACCACAAGAATACTATTGCTTAGTAAGAATACTTATTTATAATACTCTTTTCAAAGCTACATTTTGTAGACCGTGTTGTTTTAGCAGTTTTACTGTATAAATTTTTTTATAATATTTTGAATTAGTTTTTATTTTAATATTTTCAGTTTTCATTTTAAATTTGGCTTGTGTGTTTGTAATTTTTTCTATTTTATTTTATTAAAATATGTCTGTATAGTTTTTATTTCAGCAACTAGCTGAAATAATTCATTTCCAGTACATTTTAGTTAACGTTATTTCAAGTTATGAAACATGTTTTATGGTTTTAGTTTCAGTTAACTATAACAAACTATTGTTTACAACACTTGTCATGTCTGATTTATTACAGGCACATGAAACTGAATGATACAACAGAAACTTATCTATATTTAAGTAATTCTAGGGATATAGCTAGAATCTGATTTAGTAAGAATAATCATTACTCCATATATCAATAAAAACGAAAATGGAATAAAATATTAAAATATAATATTTCTCTTTTTGTGTTTATGCTGTATGTGTGTTTATCCAGCAGTTGAGAGGCACGGCTGTGTTCTTTGGACAAGTCCAGTCTAAATATAGACCCAGCTGCCTGACTAGTGTGGATTAAGACAAGTCTCCCGGCTAAGTTGTCAGTGACGTCGATGCTGCATGCAACTATTCTCTAACACACAGAGAGCTCTGCAACTTCATCTGATGTAACCATCCTCACATTTCACAATGATACTTTAACATACTATCAAAAAATAATTCCCGTCTCTTCAGATAAAAACTGGATTGTTGCATGAAAAGCATGAATTCCACACTCGGTAACTGAATGATCCAGCATTGACAGGATGTACCAAATTTCAGGGCATCAGCACTGACAGCCAATTAACAGTTCCTGAAATGTAAGATTAGTCAAACTAATTGGATAATCATGAGTTATCTATTGAACAGCTTCTACAGAAACACACTTAAGTGAGTAGATGCAGGCAATATGGGCAAAGAGAAGATGTCACCATAGCGACACATACAGAGCCATTTAGCCCAGGAGGAGGCAACAGTCGTCACTAGCAACAGACCATCATCATGGCTACCATGGCAACAGGTAGATGCAACAATAATTAAATCAGAGGGTGATTTTTTAAACAATGTGAAAGACATAAAAAGAAAAAGACAAGAGAAGAATGTCATTTGAAACTAAAGTTGGCATGCCCTCCCCTCCTATGATGTGTCATAACAGCAAAGCACAGAGAAATTGATTTTTTCATTTTCTCAAGCAAATGGCTCATTGTCTACGCAACAAATTGCATAAAACTTTAAAAATTCATTTAAATAGAAGTTAATGCCTTTGAATGCTTTTATTTGAAACTGCAACTATGTTGATTACTTTACCATTTCTGTTTGGTAAGCCACAGAGTAATCATTTTATTTTATGACCCAGTCACTCATATTTTCATCTCCATTTAAATTATTGTCATAGTCCTTGTCTTCTGATGAAACATATATTACATTTAGTCATTATTTCATGGTACATTCACTCATTTTACTCTATTGTAAATCTTAAAATTTTAGTTGCAGAAAATAGAAATGTATTTGATAAGAAAATGCAAAAATAAATTAAATATTAAGACATTTATAAATTCAAATGTATGAATGTAAATCTGCCCTCCTCCTCCTGAAATGATATAATAATGACTACAATATTTTACTACAATATCCTGAGTGTGTGTGTGTGTGTGTTTTAGTGTTATGGAAAGAACATATTCACAACATGACTTATACATTCTGACTGCCACATCACTTAAAGGGACAGTTCACCCAAAAATTAAAAGCTGTCCCAAACCTGTATGAGTTTCTCTCTTCTGTTGAGCACAAAAGATGATATTCTGAAGAATGTGAATAACCAAACAGATGACGGTCACCAATGACTTCCATAGTATGGAGAAAATACCCTACTTTTTGTGAAAGATACGATAAACACACCTGCCATAAGTAAACACTGACATCTTACTGCATGTTTAAATAGAGACTTTGCATGACATCTTGACATGTTACCAACTAATGTCAAGCAAAAAGGAGCCATAGTATGAAAACAAATACTATGGAAGTCAATGGTGGGCCGGCCCAGTTTTTGCAAAAAAAACTGGACATTTTTCAAAATATTTTCTTTTGTGTTCAACAGAAGAAAGAACCCCACACAGGTTTGAAAATGTGGAGGGGTGAGTAAATGACAGAATTTTCATTTTTGAGTGAACTGTCAATTTAATTCAAGTCCACATGTGCATTTGCACAGGTTGTAGCATTCTGTTTATGCTGTGTTTAATTGAATCATGTATTTCATTGTCAAGCTAAACCCTGCTTTTCAGTAGAGTCAAGAGTTTTCGGCTGCTTTAAAAGAATAGATCTCCAAGATCAGTCATCGTTTACTCATCCTCATGTTATTCCAAACCTGTATGACTCTCTTTCTTCTGCAGAACACAAAAGAAGATATTTTGAAGAATGTTGGTAACCAAACAATTTTAGTGACCACTGACGTCCACTGAACGGACAAAAAAAACACATAAGACAGTTTTCAGAATATCTTCTTTTTTAACATTCGGAACAACTTTGGAATGATATGAGGTAAGTAAATGGATGACAGAATTTTCATTTTGGGATGAACCATCTCTTTATGTTTTCAGAATGATGCAAAATTGCTATTCAATGAAGAAATGAAGTAGGAATGATCCTGCATCTAGTCCACCTTTAAAATCACAATTTTAGATGCTAACACTGGGAAACCATCATTTCTGCAGGACTTTGGGAGCTTCCATACCGGTTCCTGAGATGCGATCTCCGTGGCCGAGCAGCCGCACGTAGACGTCTCGTGCCGTGTAGTTGGCCATGCGGAGCTGCAGGTTGTGACGTGTGGTGATCTTCACCTGACAGCGTATGGCATCCACTCGCTCCTCCAAATTCTCATCCAGAGCCGCGTTCAGAACCTCATCTACATCCTCCTCCCGTAGAGCTTCCTCAGCAACCGTTTCACGAGCCACCACACGCTCCTCCTGCTCTCCGAAAACCTCCATATCTGAGCCCTCGACAGCTCCCTCTCAATCCACCTCAAACTCACGGCACAGTGACCTTCTCACGGGTCTTGCTGGCTTAAATTGTCAAACACTGTCTCTGATTCTTCTGGGTGGGTTAAAGCTCATAGGATGGGGTCCTGCCAGCCCCTTTACTTCACCGGATAGCGGACATGTGAACAAAGTCAGGGCATTAAGGCCGGATCAGCCCAAATGCAGGATGAGCTATTTATACAGCATCAGTCATAGCACAAGGCTTTGCTAATCACAGTGAACGGTTATGGAGAAAAGATCCAGTCCGGAGTACAATACAGTCAGCAGACATCACACGTATCCAGCTCTGAGATGTCCTGCTGTAGACCCCGAACAACCTCTGACTCCTTTTATTATTTTATTAATAATCCATGACCAGATATTAATGGAATAACAGAGCAGAATAATTTTCCTCTCCACTGGAGCTAAAAAATCTCATTCGCCGGAATATTCTGGGTTGAATACAAGCTAAGCACAATTGATAGTATTTTATGAATAATGTTGATTACCACAAAAAATTATTTTCTTTTCTTTACAAAAACAAAGGCAAAAGCTGAGTTCATGGTGAGGTACTTCCATGTGAAAAAAGCACAAAACCATTTCTTCTACAGAATTATGTACTTTAACATAATATACTTTAGTGAGCTAATAATTTGACACTTGTATTGAGCTGACAATGTAAATGAAATGCAAAATAGTTTACATTTTATTAATGCAAAAGTTACACTTAAGAGTGGGTTTCTTGAACATGCTAAAGTGTAGGAAGTATACGTACACTCTTTATATGTAATTTCATGATTGTATTGTCTTTGAAATTGGGGTTGTACGGTTGCATGTATCAACAGCACTTTTATGATCAACTAAAATATACTTTAATGTCATTGCTATTGAAACCTGTATGTCATGTATTTAAATATATTTGCAATTATATATTTGAAATGAAGTTGCAATTTAGTACATTTCAAATATATTCAAAATATATTAATTTTACTTTTAATATTTGAAGTACACCACAAGTGCACTTCGTTTTCACCATTGGCTCTCACAAGTAAATGGAAAGTTTGTATATAAAAATTTAAATTGTATATAAAAATGTAACACACTAATTTACTTAATTTGTTCTGAAACAATAAAGCGGTGAAAATATGTTAACGCAGTTAACGCGCCCACTCGGCCCCAGCCAACAGTTGCCTTCTGACAAACATGATGCACTGCGGGATAATCCATGAATGCAGTTATGCACCCTACAATTCAAAATATTGGCGCCAAGAAAAAAAAGCACAGCATGAGTTTTGTCTCTATTTGGATCATATTATATAGTTAAAGGGGTCATATGACGTTGCTAAAAAAGAACATTATTTTGTATATTTGGTGTAATGAAATGTGTTTATGCGGTTTAAGGTAAAAAAAAAAAAAAACACATTATTTTTCTAACCATACGTACTGTACATTAGTGTTTCTCCTCTATGCCCCGCCTTTCTGTAAAGCGTCGATTTTTACAAAGCTCATCGGTCTGAAAAAGCAAGGTGTGATCTGATTGGCACATTCAGTGTGTTGTGATTGGCTGAATACCTCAAGCGTGAGACTGAAATGTTACACCCCCTACCATACTGTGATGCTGTGTCACTACCACTCTCTGTCGGCGCATGGTGGAGCGGATATTCCCAGACAAAAACCTATTATCGAACCCATTATACAACGGCATTTGGTGCATCCAGTGGGGACCTAAGTACGGATTATAATACTGATACTGTTTTTTACGCATGGTGCGTTGCATGCGCCACATAAACATAAAAAACTGTCGCATTTGTGATCGGAGAAACCACAAACAGTAAGCGCTACTCTAATTCAACTTCTTTAAATATGAAAACGTACTTCCAGGATGCGTGACCGCGTCAACATTATTGTCAGAACAGGCCGGCATTGTAGTCCACTTAAAGGAAACAGGTCCTGTCCTCCGTTGTTAAAATGACGTTGCAGCACATCTGAATATGGGGGTTGAATGGTCTGGAACAAGTGTTTTGTAAATACAACTCACCCCCCCCCACTGATTTCTAGTCGTCGTACTCTTGTGTAAGGCAAACAAAGGTAGTTTGCGCTTTCAACAAAACGAGAAAACCTGCATCTCAACGACATGGCCGGTTGGCTGCGCAACAATACTTACAGCAAGAATAAAGTTTTGCCTATGTCTTTGCCGTGCAACATTTGGGCCCGGTGCTATTCAAATCCCACACAGTGTGTAGACATGTGGGCGTGGGGTGCCCCTAGTCTTGGTGTTTTTAAAACGAGGCGTTTTAGGGATGGGCGTGGACGAGTCTTAACTTTTATAAAAATATCTCTTTGGGTTTGAGACTTTAAGTCTTTGCAACTTTAGGGATCTTATCTAAGCACGAACAGCTTGTAACACTCCAAAGCGAAAGGAAAAAATTGAAATCGCACATATGACCCCTTTAAGCAATATCAAACAAGCAGCAGGTGCAATATCACAATATATCACGAATATCTCGAGAGTTGTTTTTGTCTTGAATAGCACGAGTGCAAATGTGATTTTATAAAACATTTCAGTAAATAAGAAGTTATGGTGTGACATTTTAACACTATATTTTCGGTTTTGACAATTTTGCAATGCAAATATGAACCTATAAAGACAGCATAACTGGGGTGCATCTTGAGCAACACTTGGTTCGGAAGGCATCCAATGTGTTGAAAACCGGGGAACATAACATGATCAATGGTTCCCTTTTCAGAAAGAGAGCCATTTACTTTCTTCTCCCTGACGATGGATATAGATCAGGCCAGTTTGAAACGAATAGAATGAATGAATGACATCGGAAATGATCTACGTCTTCCTATAAAGACATTTAAGCCTATTACTGTGCACCTACTGGCAGTTTTAGTTTCTTATTCAGAGTATACTTTCATTCAAATAAAAAAATAAAGTGATAGTTCTCACCCATAAAATGAAAATTCTGGATCTGGAGGTGTCATCATTTACTACCCTCAGGTAGTATTCACATCTGGGGTGACTTTCTTTCTTTTTGTGGACATGAATGGTATTTTGGGACGATGTAGAGCCAAGGCTGATATTTGTGTGACATGACTTCACGTATGAACAAAAAATACTGAGATGTTTCTCAGATTATCTTATTTTATGTTCTATAGTTTATGGTTGCCTAAATGTGTAATACATTTTAAGTTGATCAAAATATTTATTTCTAAAGCTGCTTTTTGTAATGTCTACTGATACTTTTCTCATTTAACACAATAATGGCTTTAAATTATCTTTTGGGAGTATTTTCATGGCCAGATTTAATTAGCAATTAATTAGAATAATTAATCGCCATATCATGTAATTAATTCAATTAAAAATTGTAATCGATAGACAGCTCTAATAAATATATATATATATAACTGACCACAAATGAGATTTGAGAACTTATGAGCTCTTAAATTGTCTGTTCCTCACACAAAGCTTATCGCATAGATTTATAGAATTTATGCATTTATACAATTATGTTGTTTCTTTTTGGTTTGGCAGTATAAATCACTAACCAATTTCATGGTATGGAAAACAGCAGCTTGCACATTCTGCTAAAATGATCTTTTAGTGTTTTACAGAACAAAGTAATGTCAGTTTGTAACAACATAAGTGTTACTGAATGAACTGTTGTGGTGCAAAACAATCAAAAACAACACCGTGTAAGACTCAAAGACAAGTTAAATATTTCTCACGCAAAGCAGATCAGCATTAATGTTTTCTAATCTAACAAATCAACCTGCAAAGCCACTATAATATCTAAGAGGTGAGCCAACAAATGGTTTATTTTAATCAAAAGCCATGTTGATTTCACTTGCTTGAGTTGTAAATTTCCACTCTAAAAAGCCAGAAGCTTCTTTAGCATTATGCTGATGAATTCTGTCACGTTTCACACACGAGGAACACAGGAACGAAGGAGCGATGAGACATAGAGTAGAATAAATCAAAAGGGTTTTATTAACCAAGGCTGGGGATCACAGGACTCGACACATCAGGACGACAGGATGACATTCAACAGCTGACAAAGAACAAGAACTGGAACACACTTTAAATACACAGGAACTGATCAGAGGAAGACGAGGGACACCTGGAACTAATGACAATCAACATTGGAAACACCTGGGAACAATGAACTAAAAACACGAGAGACAGAAACTGGGCAACAGAGCACATGGGGTGCAAAGACACACACAAAACCTGGCCAAGAGTTTGACAAATTCATGGCACCAAAGAGAAGCCAGATTTTCAAGTATGAGTCACTGCTGTCCTGGGTGAAACGGTTTGACTCTACAACTCAATCCCTAGTGATTCGGTACTGCACAAAAACACCAAAAATCATACCAGAACAATTAAAAAAAAAACAAATCAAATCTAATTTAATGACAAGTAGCTAAATACGTTTATAGTGCATTTCTGTCGAGTTTTAGCAGACTTAGCAAGTTTAAAATTAGTAAAATAAACTAGTTTGTTCCAATCTCTATCTATGATCAACATGTACACTGTAAAAATGATCATAATTTTAACGGTAAAAGACTAAAAATGTAAAAATGCTACTGTAAAAACCTGTTAATTGGTTAGTAGCAAGTTTCCTTACTATATATGGTGAAAAACTATAATAAATCTAATGAGACATTTAATGTAATTTAGTAAAATACTACAATTTATAGAGTTTGGAAATGAACAATAACAAGTCATCTAATAATTTACAGAGTAACAAAAATAAATAAATGACATAACCAGAATTCACGTTTATTTGCTCAAAAGTATTTTCTTCTTTGTGTTATCAGCTATGTACATTAGGATTTTACGTTACATGTTATGCTTTTAAACTAATGTTTATTGCATTATTTCAGTTTCATTTGTGTTTCTCTGGTTTAGTATTTGTGTGAATGACACTGAGCACCTCCTTTATATTAGTATTTACCGCAACTTGTGGAAAGATTACTTGTGATGAACTTTGATTCATCTCTTTACCACCTGTGTTTTTATGGTGGTTGTCAGTATATTATAAAGTTCAAAACTGATTTTAGTACTTCAGTAGATTCAGTATCCGTAAATGAAATATGCATTTTTACAGTAAATTTAAGTCCAATCTGTCAAACTTAAAATGTTGCTACCATATTTATGGTTAAAGTTTCTGCAACCAAAATCTGCCAGATTTTAACTGTACAATGTTCACTATTGATTATAAGTGTAGAGTGTGGTAGCCTGTTTTAGCAAGCACATTGTTTTCATACACGGAATCATTCGTTAAAAGGAAACTGCTGAGAAGAGCCAGGAGGCTTCGTGGCTTTATGGTGACGATTCAGTACTTAAAGCTTGTCCTGTCTCTCTGGTAACTGGATCTGGAAGGGCTTAGCATTTGATAAAGCAGCGACTACGGTCTCATCACACGGACTCCAAGTCTTAGTCATCGGCTACTCTCTTCACTCAGCATCAATGATCCAGTTTAAACAGCTAATCTGAGTAGGTTTAACGGACTTCATTAAACAGCAATTCCTATCTTCATGATCAGGATTCTATGTGGTAGTTGTGATGCATTGACTTTAAGGCACACCTCAATCAGCTCCAAGATCTCGAGCGGCATGTGATTAATCACTGTAAATGCCGTTCGGCTGGGAAGTGTTCACAAAGCTCTGATTGGCGTCTCTACAGATTACCACTGCAGCCTGAATCAGGCCTCAATATGAACAGATCCCTGGGGAACTTTGAGGCGGGTTATACCTCGGCTAAGCACCGCTCTATGTTTAAAGGTTGCAACCGGGGGTTACATTTTTCATGGCAAGGGTTTCAACTTCTGGTTGAGAATAAAAAAACAGCTTGGTAGAAATACTAATAGGCCTAGAGTACTCCTGTTGTATGGTCCTAGGTGTACCAAGAATCACTATATTTTATGGTAGTATGTCTTTTTAGAAGTACTTGTCATTTTTTTTAGGGATAAAAAACCGAGCGTTTTACAGTGGCTCAGAGAAAGGTGCACTGTTAAGGTGTAGTATGTAGTGGCGGTAAAATTTAGGATGTGTGGTACAGTGTATAGCGGGAGGAGTCTGTTTTCAATGGTGGAACGATCTGGCACAGAAGCTTCTGCCATTGACCAAAACTCGAAACCTGACAACAGCCATAGAAACAGGAACCCAGATGACAATAAAGGTCAGGGCCGTGAAAACATGGATGCGGCGTGCATGTGGGAATTAGGTCAAAAAAAAAAAAAGGGACAAATGAGACCGGCCCGGATGGGAGAGAAGCTGTGGAGTGGAGGAAGAGGGGGGAGGTATGACTAGGGACCATAATATCAGTATCACGCAATACAAGACGTTAAGCTCCAATTGCTCAAGATAACTTACTGTTAAAACGACGCATATTTTGCCTCATTAAAACTCCACATGTGCATGTTATTAATAGTTCGTAAGTATTGATCGGTAGGACGAGCTAAGTGTTATGTGTCGGGTCCGATCTGAGGCCGTATAACGGCGTCATTTAGAGATTTCAAGGGAACTAAACAGATATGACCGGTCACGACCCACTGCAGAAGTAAGCCATTAATATGTGCTTTCACTAAATACCAAGGAAACCCAAATTCCTAAGGCTAGAAAATACATGCTAAGTTAATAGTTGAAAAATCTGCAGTCCTTGAAGGAAAGATTGGATATTTATTGAGTGGTGACCTACCACTCGTTAAATAGTACTCTATTTACTTTGTAATGGTTATTTGCTTGTCAGTTCCACTTCGAGTTATTGTGACCTTCTTTTTCCATAAGTGTTGCTGGAGCGTCTATATTCATAGATAAAATATTGTTTATTATCTTTTGCTCATTATCATACAGCCCATATCCAGATCATACAATCGCGTATTCCCCAACAACTAGCTAAACGTTGTCAAATAAATATAGTTTGTAGTTACACTTGCAAAGAGTTGTAGGAAAAAATCTGGGACATGAAACCATATAAAATGTACATTTTTTGGTCCAAGAAATGTTAACTAAGATTATAAGTCGACATAAAAAAAATGCTAAAATGATATTGTGGGACCCCTTTTTTGTAAAATACCAATCCATGCAACAAAAGCCTGATCTCCCACAAACCTTGAAGTAAGGAGAGAATATATACTCGCAAGTTGCGCAGGCATGAACTCAGTTGGATAAAACAGAGAAGGATCTTCTGACATCTTTGAACTGGCTTCAATGACTTCTTTAGCACCTCACTCTCGACAGACTAAAAGACAATGGAATCAAAACCATGACTCAACAATTATATACGGTTTACTTCCATCAGATAAGCGCTCGAACTCACCTGTAGCGAAATCTGCTTCCCTTGAAAAATATACTGCTGCTGGACACAGTCTTGATCTGACTGGACTTTGCACATCTAAATCAGGGAAAAAGCAGAAACCAAACATTTAGTTATTTACGCTCAAATTGGGTCACTTAGACTTCAATCTCTCTTGTGACCCATCAACTACGTTCAAATTCAAACTTGTTACAGTTGAAAGAGTATTGCATTTTTAGTCTGCTACTGAAAAGATGCAGTGTTCTCATTTCTTTTTAATCCTCTTTGCTATATTAAATCCATTCAGCAGAATTCAGCAGCTTTTCTCCCATAATTAGTGCAAAAGCGTGCATATACAGTATTAAAAGCAGTTTGTGATTGACTGACTGATGTGTGTGTGTTAATATGAAGCCAGTGTTGCTGTTTGACAGAGGCAGGCCTGCTGTCTGGCTGGCATTTAAGCTCTTAATTAAAGGGCTTTCAACAGTAACGTGACACCACTCACAGAGTAACTAGAGACAGAGAAAGACATCGAGGCACTTATATCAGGATCATTCTCAGCTAACCGTGCCATCTGTGTGCTGCGTTTGTCCCCATGACCTCATACTGATATAATTACCAGGATCCACAACTTAGTCACATTATTATATAGATGTAACTCTGTTAGTGTGGATTGCAAAATCTATTTTAAAAATGTATTGAAATGTAATGGAAATTTAACTTTAACAACACTATGTATTTTCTGTTCAACTCTGTTATGTTGACATCTCCACTTTTTTTAAATGAGTGAAATCATAAAACATTCAAACAACGGTACGTTTGAATTACATTCCCTATTATCATATGTTTACACTTTTATATAAGCCTCATTACTGCAGTAGTCCATCAAAATGATGCTTTATTTTTCTCTGAAAAATATGACTAAAAATACCTACTTTTGCACTGATCTTTAACTCCAAAAGCTTTTGTATTTAACAAGTTTGGCACACAAAAAAGAGTAATGTCATGCGTTATTAAATAGTTTTTTTTTTTTGAGGCACAGAAAAATTAAGTGATATATTTGATGTTAAATATGTAAATAAATAAATAATTTATGCATTTATTTGATCATAAAATCAGTAATATTTTGATATGTTATTACATTTTAAAATCATTGTTTCAAATTTGAATATATTTTAAACTTAAGGTTAATTGTATCCACTGTTGCCGGGAAGGTAGATAATCTGAATTTCTTCAATGCTCACTTTACGCCAATTTTTCATTGCTCAAGGAACATTTCTAATTATTATTATTGTAGCGCCTGGACCAATCAAACACACAAATATATATTTTGTTTTTATATTTAACAAATACTCTGTACCCCCCCTCAGGTTATAACAAGGCCATTTATGAGGACCCAAGGACACCCTTCCCCCGCCCGAAAGCTAACCAGCCGGAAAATGCGAACAGGCCCCTGGGTACCTTGTCAAATCTAGGGCGACCAACTCTGATACACCGGGGTTTTACTTGGCCAAAAGAATGCAAATTAAGCAGGGAAAAATCCCGCATGTCCCAGGGCAAAGCTGGCAGAGTTAGCATTGGAACTTTTCTACTAAGTAATTCATAGGGGGGAAAAAAACATTTTTTGAGTAAATGAACACCACAGATTCTTCAGGTCATTGGGTTATTTATGTCCATTTCATGTCATTTTGCATCCTTTGAATTTGTTATAAGGTTATGCAGACTCTATATATTCTAATAAACAGCAATCTTGTTCCAGCACCTCTACATTATTATATATTAGTAGTCATATGTGTTAACCCCCCGCCCTTATACTGAATCTTCACCCTTCTTATGATCGAACAAAAAGCGTGATGTATAATTTTGTTATATACAGCTACACTAGGCAATATATATTTAGGCGTCCTTGACGATGTCGTTAGGTCCAATTTCGGATTCAAGTCCATTTGCAATATTACCATGCTTAGAGACAAAGGAGTCGTAAATCCCTCCAGCAATGCACTCCTCTTCGAGCTCGGGAAGTTCCATCTTTTTTCTCATTGGACAAAGCCCAGCTTGAGAAGGGGGATCGTCTTCAAGGCCGCCTAAAGGCTCCTGCTCCTAGGGACCCTCCAGTCGGTGGTGTTGGTGAATTTGCGATGACCGTCCCCGCCTACGCGCGGTGGTGAGACAAACGCTCCCTGAAACGCTAACTTGTGCCAGGCTTCGGCCTTGCACTTTCCCTTCTTCAGTTACTCTGAACCTCACCAACGCGTGCTTTCTCATCTACACTCAACTTTCAGCTACGATCTTTGCGGCCTAAGATTCGCACAGTGAGATCTATTTCTAGGAAGAATCAGAGATTTGCAATGTACAACTTAGTCGATGTAATTTGATACATTAATGTTCACATATCAGCGACACCTTTTTACCAAAAGCGTTTCGGCAGTGTGTTGAAGCTAAGAATAGGACGTGTCACTCCGGTAAAAGTTAGACTTAGGCTCCTCTGACTATGGAGCATGCAAAGAACGGGAATAGGTTCTAACTAATTTCATAGCCGATTTCTATTAGCACCCCAGTTAAGTTTAACCCTATTCATTTATACCAACTGCTATGTGTGTGTGTGTAGTGTGTGTATGTGTGTGTTAGAACGTTTATATGTGTTTATGATAGGTATGTAACTTAGACCAGTTTAGGTGTTTATGTAGTATGTTAGACTAGTATAAGTGTTTATGTAGTTAATAAAACCATACTTGTATCACACTTGACGTGTTCATTGTTTGCTCATAAACGGAGTCATATCTACGGCCACGAGGTCTCCAGGTTTGTACAAGCTCTGTGTAGAGTTGTACAGTGTGAAAGTTATTTCCCTTAACCAGGAAAAATAACGTTCTTAGAATTGACAAGACAGTTGAACCTGAACCTCGAGGTCAGCTAAAATCTGAGCGGTCAGCTAAATATCTACAGCGGATCTAAAATATATGAATAGTTAATTATAACTAGTATGGTTAATTATTCATATTGTCCTCATGGAGCTGAGTCGCTACATTATTATGATGAAGACAGTTATTATTATGTTGAAGACAGTTATGATATTTTTGTGGAAACCGTGATTTTATTGAATAGAAAGTTATAGAAAACCACAGCATTTATTTATAATAGAATTATTTCACGAAACATTATGATTCTTCTTTACTGTCATTATTGATAAATTAAATGCATGATTATTAAATGAAAGTATTAATTTCTTTAAAAAAAAAAAATCATAATGACCCCAAACTTTTGAATGGTACTGCATAAAAAGACAAAAACAGCATTGATGCTTAGAAAGAAAATCACATACAGACCTAAGTGGGATGGAAAGAAAAGATATGCTTTTATATATAATTGCTTTTATCGCTCACTTGTAAAAAGCCTGGTTTTCCACGGCACATTTCCACAGGTGTTTGCAGGCTGCTGGTGTGGATGTGTGGAACGTCAGAACCAGTTTCTTCTGCAGATAGATGAAAAGAAAGCATGAATAATTGAAGTGTGGAACAGCAAATGTAGATACAATTATCTTAAGTGAACGGGGAGGTCAAAGCGAGTGAGGGCATAAAAAATCTATAAATTACACAGAGATGGGCACAATGTCATAAATAATGAGAGCTGAACAAAATGCTGACCCAAATCTGTGTGCATTTTAGTGAGAGTGCTGGTCACTGAATGTGTTGTTTGTCGGGTTTACCGGGAACAGAGCAGGGAATATGAGAGTACGGCTCAATAATAACACGTCATAACGGCACAGTCAGTCAACCGGTTAGAGACACTTTGACTGGGATGAACACAATGTACACAACACTTATTAACCTTCATTTACACTATAGATAGTGCAATGGGTTTTACAAGGACACACATTAGTGTAATAAATGAGTTAACCATTAAGCTGTGCATCACTGTGATTCGACAAAGACTGTGGGGCATTACTCACAACATATGATGAAAGTCTCAAATGGCCAATAAAAATTACATTTATTATGAATACCATTCACAATAAACAATTCTCCGAAGTAATATAGTTCATTAGCCTAGTATTTGTATGTTTACATCTGTTTAATGGTGTGTAAAAACTCAAGTGTATGTGTTTACCCTTACCAAAAAGTAGTATACTTCAAGTTTATTTTAGTAAGTATACTTAAGTAAAGTTCAAGTATATTTTTAAGTATACTTTATGTAGTAAGTATACTAATATCAATGTGTACTTGTAGTAGACTTGTAAGTGTACTATTTCAATACTACTTGGGACTAAATTAGCCCACTTTCTAGTACATAAAAGTATAATTTTAAGTACACTTTAAGTATAACAGTAGTAAACTTATTACACAACTAGTTTACATCAAAATGTTTAGTTTGTACTGCAACTATACTAAAAGTGAACTTATAGGTATACTGATAGTTTACTAATTAAATACTTTTTTAGCATTTTAGTACACTTTAAAGTATAGTCTCAGTAAACTACTAGTTTAGTAGTTTTATACTGCAAGTATACTCGTAAGTTTTCTTTAAGTGAACTTTACATCATACTTTAAGTATACTACTATGTCCCTATTTAGATATAAATTTTTATATATTTTGTTATATGGACATCTGAACATACAAAACATCAAAAGAACAGGGTATCTGCTTGTAAACAAAAACATTTTATTCTAGCTTCATGCATTCTTTTTTAAACACTTGAATGTGGATAAGTTTCATAAATAAAAAAATAAAGAAATAAACAACATTTTGAACAAAAAGCTGAAAAAAGACTATGAATTGGATTCAGAATGATAATCAAAACGTAGATAGAGTCGATCAACACCCCAAAGCTTGACAGTCATTATTAACTCTTCATTGGTCGACATTTTATTCCATAACGTTACACAGTTTTGATGCTGTTTTATGTCTGATGAGCGTGTTAGATTACATGTGGAAGCATCTGTTGTTTAGGGTTCTTCTTCACTTGTGTTTTTTGGAAATCCTCTACAGAAGATGTGTATCGATGTGCACCCCCTACAGTATAACAATGAAAAACATTCTCGGAGCACAAGTATAGCTCAAATAAATATATTTAGACTTTTTCTAAGTAAGTATACTTAAATGTCATTTAAAGGGTCATTGATGCTGCTAAAAAGAACAGATTTGTGTATTGGTGTTATGTTGTAATGAAAAGTGTTTATCGGTGTTTTAAAGTTACACAAAAACACATATTTTCCAACAATACTGACATTTTGTTTCTCCTCTATGCCCCGCCTTTTCGAAACGCGTCGATTTTTACAAAGTCTGAAAAAGTGAGGTGTGCTGTGATTGGCAAGCTATCCAGTGCGTTGTGATTGGCCGAATTCTTCAAGCGTGAGACGGAAATGTTACGACCCCTCACCATACTGTGTTGATGCCCTGTCAGGCCGGAGCAATGAGACAAAAACATTAAAACCCATTATAAAAAAGGCATTTGTTGCATCCAGTGGGGAAAAAATTACTGATTATAATGACTTATACTATATTTTTACGCGTTGCGTTGCATTGCGTTGCATCGCGCCATGTAAACATTAAACCATGTCTGCATTTGTGATCTGATAAATGACAAACAACAAGTGCTACTCTTCTGCCCAAAACTCACGTTTGAATCATCAGTGGCAACGAAAAAAACACAGCGGCCTAGCGTGAGCGAAAGCCCCGGCTTAGCGTGCGCTGAGGCCGGGATAGAGTGAGCTGAGGTGGACTGGACTCCGCTTCGTCCACGGTGAAAGTTGATGTATTCCCTCAATGACCAGCACAGATCAGCTCCAGGCATGCCGAAGCGGATATCGTCCTCTTTTGGAAGACCAAATCAAAGTAGTTTCGCTTTCACAACAAAAAAACACAGCGCCTTCACGACATGGAGGCAGCAACAATACTACAGCGAGAATAAAAGTACGCTTATTTCTTTGCGTGAACATTTGGGTGGCGTTATGCAAATTTTTCCACATAGTGATGTAGATATGTGGTGGTGTGTTAGAACGAGCCGTTTTAGGTAGGCGTGGACAAGTCTTAACTTTTATAAAGAATATCTCTTTGGTTTTGAGACTTTAGTCTTTGCAACTTTACAGATCTTCTTTATGCACAAAGAGATTGTAACACTCCAAAGAGAAATGAAAAATTGAAAATCGCATCAAATAGGGACCCTTTAAGTATATTTCTTAGAAGTACATAAAGCCCATTTCTGAGTTATACATAAAAAGTATACTAAAAGTATACTTTCCTATTTAAGTTTAAAAGAAGTATACTAATAGCAAACTTGAATAAACTTCTTTTTCGTAAGGGTTGTATTGAATTTCCAAAGGTGGTTCATCAGTTTTATATTTTAACACTAATATTAACAGATGGTGTTACAAACTCAGAAAAAAGGGTACAAAATCTGTCAGTGGGCCAGTACCTCTTCAAAACATACTAATGTGTAAAATATAGGTACTAATATGTACTTTTAAAATACTAATATGTACCATTTAAGTACTAATATGCACATTTAGGGGTAAATAAGGTACAAATGTGTACCTTTTGAAAGGGTACTGCCCCAGTGACAGCTTGTGTACCTTTTTTTTGAGTGAATAGTACCAGTTTTATGGGCCTTATGCTTTTGTTAAAACAGTCTAAAAAATAAATCTCTCAGGCTCAAGCGTGCATTTATTTTATCAAAAACAGTAATAATGTTGGAAATCTTATTTTCAATTTAAAATGACCATTTTCTATTTAAATCTATTCTAAAATGTATTTTATTTTTGTGATGCAAAGCTGAATTTTTAGCTTCATTACTCCAGTCTTCAGTGTAACAAGATCTTTCAGAAATCATTCCAATGTGCTGATTTGCTGCTCAAGAACATTTTTTTTATATTGCTTATAGCATTTTTAATATATTAATATATACATATATATATATATATATATATAATATATATAGATATATATTTATTAATATATAATATATATATATCACCACTCAGAAAGACATGAACTGGTTTCTAGTAACAGTCACATTTTGGATTAATCATCATGCATGAGAGGACGAAAGCAAAGTCAGCGCTGTAATGAAAATGTATAGTGGGTATTGGTTTTTTACTGGGTCGATATGTGTCGGATTCCAGCTTCTCGTTAACACGGTTGAGATTACAGTGGGGTGAATGTGCTAAACTGCCAACCGAACTATGTGATAACCTGAGCCCAGCAATAAATTGCTGGATTAAGCATCCAGGACTGAAGCGAAGGTGAATATGTACAGTACGTCTTAGGCCGATGTGACAGAGATATACAGTATATGAGGCCTGATAAAGTGCTGTGAATAAGTTCCATTAACCCCACGCGTGGTGTAATCTGAGACCGGGATCGATAGATGGAATACTAAACAGAACAGTGAATCCAGAAAGAAATCAATACAAACCACTTCCAGGCTGTTTAGCATCAAACTGCTGAAAATATACTGCTAAACGCTCACACTGAGATTACAGTCACGTCATTAAAACAAAGTTAAATGTCAGAGCGCTCAACCAACCTATGACAAGAGACAGTCCAAGACGGGGATCCCGCACTAAACTAACTGTGATTACAAACTGTGGTACGCAGAGTGACATCAGATATAGCGGTCAGGTGTGATTTTGGTCATGTCTTTTATTTTGTAATTTCCTGTAGCCATGTTTCTTCCTTGCCCTCATGTGTTCCTTACTCCATGTGTCATGTTCCCATTGGTTCATTGTCATGTCATGTGATTAATCATATTCTCTGCACAACTCTGTATACATTGGATTGATTTGAATAACTTTAATGTACTTGAAGTGTGCACCAAACATACATTCTTATAGGAATATTCAAGTATCGGATCGGAACTCGGTATCGGCAGATACTCAGTATTCAATGACTTGGATCAGATCGGGGGCACAAAAATCCTGATCGGGACATCCCTAGAGGTTATCAGTTCTGTTTGTTCATTGGTTCCTGTTCTTTAGTTCTGTCTTGTCATTGGTTGCTTTCTATCAAGTGCTCCCAATGGTCTGTGATATTGGCACAGATTCTGTGTAATCAACCATTCTTTGTGACTCTATATAGTTCTGAAGTTGGAAAATACAACTTTAGTTCAATCATGACAACTCTCAGAAGATTTTAGCATGGTGATGGATATGACAATGTTAATGTATTTGGTCTTGGCGGAACAGATCTGCTACGCTGCTGCTGCATTGCTGCTGCTGCTGGTTATTGCTGTAGTTGAAGATTATTGCTGCTGCTGCAAGCAAGTACAAGAACTTGCTACTGCCAATGCATACGGTGATACGGTGCCGTGAGTATTTAAGACATACTGCTGCTGCACAAATAGCATATAAAATAACCCGTAGCAGATCTATACAGGTGGAGCTGGGGAAGGTGAAGGGTTTCAGAGAAACTCTGAAACTGCGACTGCGAGGCATCTCTAGTTGAATGCTAGCCCGCCATATAAATGAAAGGACAGTAGCATCATTGGAGGCATTGCAGCATGAACCATCAGCTCTGTGCACAACAGTCTTTAACCTCGGAATAGTCAGATCAGTTACGTTAACAACCCATCAGCCTGCGCCATCTAGAGTTTCATGACTAAACTATATATTTCCCAGGACATCTACAAGATGGATTAAAATGCTGATGCTGTAAAATTATGGGAGACATAAACACATGAGAGTATGACTGAAACGTTAAAGTGTTTAAAAGAAAGAAAGAAAGCACAATTAATTCTGTGGCACTTAAAAAAATAATTAAGCGCCTAGTTTTGTTTCTTATAGGAGCCAATGGCTCCTTAAGTGATTTTTTTGTCTGGAGCCCTGCCCTGTAAATCAATGTAAGTCCATGTGATTTTTTGCCAATTTTATTCTCCAGATGCAAAAAATAGTAATAGCACAAATCTCCTCATTATGCCTCAAAATTTGAGGTATAATTCATGCGAAGAGCACAAACGGTGCTGGATGAGTTATGCAAGAAGTCTCTAAGGTCTTTTCAAATGCAAGTATATGAATAATAATTCAGAAATCATTCTGTGAGATTTGAGTAACAGAAAAAGTCAGCCGTTGCTTAACCTCTCAGGATACTGAAAAGTCTGCACTCCAACACTTCTGGGTAGAATAGTGTGTGAATCACAGACAGGCGTGTGCACGTGTGTGTGAAACACAGTCACATGTCCAGTATAAGTAAAGGCACACACATCCTTTTCAAGTGTGTGAACATGCAGAGAGGGACAGACTTCAGTGAGAACAGCACACAATGATTCTCCCTGTTCACAAACAAAATTTCAACCCACTTTCAATCAACTTTCAGGCTAGCATGGGTCGTGACCCATGGGTTGTGTTAACCAATCCCACACACACACACACACACAGCTAGACATCCAACAACACTTTAGTTTCATACCCATCATATAATATGCATAACTTCACAAGCAACAAGAAATATTTAATAGTTTTAAACCAGTAGTTCTCAACTTTTCTTTTTTTTTTACTCCTAGTCATTTGTGATTTATTGGATAACATGGCAGGTGGCTGCCTCACACAAAAAGTTATTTCAATTTAAATTCAAAATCAAAATCATTTTTAATTAGACTATTCAATGAAATAGTGATGTTTGTCATAATTGTGCAGTCCTGATAGACAGTGCTGCTCATGAAATTCTCATGAATACTCTATGTTGGGCACTACAACTAAAGTCTGATTAAAATCAGGACAGAAATATGGGTGAGGAAGTGTGCTGTAGGCTATGCAATCATAATTCATGAGTTAATCAATGGCCATGATGTATATGTTTACTCACCAGCAATGGAAAAGTGCACACAGAGAAAAGAAGACAGAAGCACATGTAAAACTAGATTTAAAGCATGACACACAAACAGAATGACAGGCAAAGGACGCTGAATAAAGGCCCCTTCACACCAATAACCATAACTATAACGATAACTATATTAGTGCCCACACCAATGGACGTTCTGTCTATTATAGTCCTTGTCATGCTTAAGCTTTTTAAAGGATTCTGATTGGCTGTCAGTGTTTTTAGAGTACACCAGCGGGAAAGAGATTCCAATGATACTGTTCCTCTGTGACCTTATCGTTATATTTGTAGTGTGGACGTCTCTGTTCTCATAGATTTAGAACAATTATTAAAACGTTATGCTTATAGGTATCATTCTAATTATCATCCTTGGTGCGAACAGGCCTTAAATCTGTACTGGCAAAACAAAGCCACTTAGATATCTGCATGAAAACAGTGAACAGTGGGTGACCATATGGTCCTCTTTTGTCCCGGACATGCCCTGGCCAGGATTTCTAAATTGCCTAAAATGTCCAGGTTTTGGCTTTGTTTTCCTATTGTTTTCATACTTGATGAAGGTAATGACCGAAAAGTATTTTGACCAATAGTGTGCAGGCACTGTACATAATCGACCAATCATGGCATACGGGAAGGCGGGATCCACAGAGAACGGTCAAAGCAATGCAAATACACTCACACATAATGTATGAGGACTGCAGAGAAACTGTCAATAAGAAAACAAAAACAAAACCTGGACATTTTAGGCAATTTAGAAATCCTGTCTAGGACACATGCGGGAAAAGAGGACACATGGTCACCCTATTTCTTTATTCTTTATGAATCATTTAAATTAATTTTCAGCTATTTAATATAGTAGAATGAAGAATAGGGACATGGGAATGTTAATACAGGACAATGACAGTGAATTTACCAAGGCTCTCAAATGAATGTAAGATAACATAAGATTGTGTTTATAACATCCTCATGATGTAATGTACAGCCTAATGAAAACTTGAATGGTTTTAAGTCATAGTGGGTAAATGTATTATGAATCACATGACTAAAATGAATGAGAGTTTAAAAAGATCATGTATCTTACCTCTCTTTGCACTCCAATCACATAAAACGTTTTCCCTTCAAACTTAAACTTGCTGACATCTGCCCTGCAAGAGTGAGGCATACAAACGAAATGTTACAAGTGAGGCGGTCAATGCAAAAGCTTCATGTCAACAGTCATTCTAATGCTATTAGAGAGAAACTCTTCAAAAGCACTTATCTGCTTGTTGACTGTGGGCTGGTGTTAACAGCCGTACAAAACCTCAGTCATGTCACAGATCATGAGCACCCACAGACCACTCACCGACCAGCTGATCGCCCGGCCTTACATAATATGTGTGTTCAGCTTGAAGCAGCGCTGTACAGACCGATCGGTGGATGACACCAAAGTACCGCGAGAGCGATTCAAAAGCATAAGGAGCCATCTGCTTCTAACACACCTAATGTCTGTGAGTCACAGCACACAGGCTTTAAAGGAATAGTTCACCCAAAAATGACAATTGCCCCATGATTTACTCACCCTCAAGCCATCCTAGGTGTTTATTACGTTCTCTTCTCTTTTCCGACCGGGAAAAAAAATTTTTTTCCCCCCCCCCAATCGGAGTTATATTTAAAACTGTCCTGGCTCTTCCAAACTTTATAATGGCAGTGAATGGGCGTTGAAATTTTGAAGCCCATAACCCTGGCACTCCATCCCATCCGATAACAGCCGTGCCGTCTCTACGGCGCTCCTGGGAGGTTAATAAAGTGCCTTCAATTCGGAATCGATCTGTATTTTGTAAGAAATATCCAATAGTTTAATTTAAACCTTACCCTAATATCGAGCTTCCCGCCTACTGTTGTACACGTTGCTGTAAAGAAAGTTGGTTCTTGCGAGACTAGCATATTCTTACCGATTCTCACTCGTCCTACGCCATCCGCTGGAATGCCACTTAGCGGAAGCTAGAGATTACAGTTTAAAACGTTTTAAATAATCTCTTATCCTTCCTCTTCATTCCCCAAAATGCCGTGTGCGACTCGAATCTACGCTTCGAAGTCTGCACACTGCTTATCACCTCACGCTTGCTATGTGTGGTATCACTGTTGTTCAAGCACTGCTATTTCGATAAGTGATTTTCAGCTTTAAAATAAGTCTCGTAGACGTCATTCACGCCACAATGCGAACTCCTTTGGCATCAGCGTGCGTCCCTTGTTCTGCCGAAAATGAAATTACCAAACCCGATTTCGATCTACAGTCTTGAATTCGTTATGCCTCGAAAGTGCCACAAAACACCTCCCTATATTATAACTCAAAAAGCGCCACTCCATTCGTCTATTTTCATAAGATTTTCAACAAAGTTCCGTTATAAAGCCCATGGCCTCCTAAACTGCACAATGAATGCCTCCTTATTACATTCGTCTGCATCTCGTATCAGAGATGAATTCACTGCGTGAAAACTGCCGTAATTTAAAACGTCTGCGCGCTTTAGCGGTCATCGCTGATCTGACAAACTAAAACGTTTCTGATTGGCCATTGCGTTCAAGAAATCACCGTATGCTCTGTTATTGCTCATTGCTCAACACTGCCAAAACACTTGACTAAATAGTTCTCTACTTCTATTTTATACTGTCTCCCTATAGCACACAGCAATACAGCGCTGGTATTTCTAGATCTTTAATTGCTTTCTGCTTTCTTTTGTGACCTCGCGGCTTGGTCTATCGTCCCTTTGTGGCCTTAGGAACGGCCTTAAGTTGGACCTTGTTTTTCAGGATAAGCCTGCAAGCGAACACTAGGTGAGGTCAAACTTTTACGGTTGTGTTTCCCCAAAATTGTTGCATACAAAATTCAGTCATTTCAATAAGAATCCATACAACCTAGATTTTTGAATTAGACTGAAAGATGTCCCATGCAGATTTTCGCAGCGTCGTCAAGGTGGTCACTTGGATTTGCGTTATGAACCACAGAAGCTGCCGATGTTTGAAAGTGACTTCATACTTTGCAACACTTTTGACAACAGACAATGAGCTTTTTTTGCCAGTGAAATTTCTCTGAAATATTGCTAATGTGACCACACTTTTACACTAAACCACACTGAGTAGGGTGAGGTAGTGATGGCAAGTGAATCTGAGGAAGAGTGAAGATATTTCAAAGTGATAAGAGAGTTACCATTTTAAAAGGTGGATCCGCTTATTTCCCTGGAAAACCACAAACCCTCTTGCAGTGAATCCCAGGAAGGCTGTGGATCCTGTGAAATCCTGAAATGAATTAGACTAGATCAGATTCAGATTCATGGTGTTTCAGCTACCCTATTTCATGCATTTTTCCTCTTAGCTCCGTGGCTTGCTCTATTTCAAGATAAATTTGCTATTTGTACAGCCGTCTTAACTCCATCTGGCAGCTTGTGGCTTTTTTGCCCTTTTTCAGCAACTCACACATGATCGCTGCATATTTCAGATGCATGTTGAGTTAAAAGAAGTTCAACTACTTTAACAGATACATGTATGTTGTAGTTTTTTTGAGGCGAGTCAGTACCTTGCAGGGATGTGGGTCGACTCCATATGTGTCCAGTGTGTTAGCCCTCTGAAGAAGATTTAACTCAGCGAGAGAAGGACACTGACCCCTACAGAAACACTCTACAACAACTACATCTCAGAACACAAGATCCTCTGACACTAGTACCCTTCGCTTATCTCTCCTGTCGAAAATTCCCGGTTTCTGACATTCTGCCTTTTTATCTGTATATTTTTGATCAAGAATGCATTGCCTTCAGTGAGACTCGTTCTCAAGAAGTAAAAATTAATTCTAGACCCGTTTCCAACTATCTGAACCCAGTATTTCACATTAAAGTTAGTTCTACGGGTGCGTGAGTGTGCTGCTCTAGCCCTCCGGTGACTACATGGTTTTCTGTACCGCACTCACCTAAGCTTCCACATCTGCATCCTCTCAGGTCGCGCTGCGATCTTGAAAACCCTGTGTGTGAGCAGGGTTCCCGCCTCCGCCTGCTCCGGCAGAATGTGGGAGGGTGCCGGCCGCGCCGTGGGGTTTAAAGTGGGTAGCCTGTGTTTCGCGATGGATCTCAGAAACTGTTGTCGACTCAACACGGCGTGCGACAAGATCGGGTGAGTCCCCAAACCGATCAGCTAAAAAATAGACAAACACTTTAAAATAATCAACCCATATGAAACGCGGATGTCCCCCTCCCTCTTATTTCTCTCTTGTGCCCCCACCTAACCAACAGAATAGATCTCCTCCCTTCAACTCATCCTATCTAGTTCTCTCTCTGTTACTCTATCCACCATACTCCCGTCTTCATACCGCCAATCCCATCCAGAAATTCTCTTTGCTGCTTTATTTATGAGCAGGAAAGCGTAAAGACGTTTAAACTTAGGGCTGCTTATTCAGTTAAAACACTTCCAAAACATGGACATCAGACACCCTTGTTCACTGGGCGACCAGTGTCGGCATCTGCTCAAATAGTACTCAACTTTGTTGCATAACAAAATGTAATGGAAAGGTGTGGTGGTCTTGTAAGCTAGCCTTTAGATTGAGATTTGTATTCTTACCCACCCGTCTACAGCGCATCCAACATACTGCACATCAGCGAATGGCACTACGCCTCCGTGGTACATCGCCCTCTTCAACTGCAGGTACAGAAATACCTGACAATAGAACAATAGTAGATGGACATTTTCCAGAGTGGTAGTGTTATTTGGACACTGAAACATCACCAAGGTGCTCTCTCCTTTACATTACAGTACGCCAAAGAGTCAAATTTCACTGTTTTGCTTAATCCACCTCAATTTTGGGTTCAGGATGTCGTCACACTGACACTTTATTGGCCTATCCGAGATGGTCTGCATAACTAATTACCATCCTATGTGTTATAGAACACCCTATCCATTTTTTCTTATAATATCTGGCTAACTACACTCTCCATCAAATTTCATAATCTCAGGTTCTTTAATATGAATAGCACATTTGATTATTTCTAATCTTAATGTTGCAGATTATTTTAACTTTCACTTTTAGTTTACTGTTCCAAAGCAGGTGCCGCAACAATTTGATATCTAATGTACATTGCAATCATGTATTCATTTATATATATATATTTCTATCGAGTGCATTCACCATTTATTATTATTGATTGCCAAAGCTCTACGAATCTATTAACTCGCGTACCCCTCCGCGTACAACTGTAGCCCTACCTTATATTGATATGGCGTGTGTGGTGAGTAAATTGATTTATTTAATTGAGTCCATTTTTTTTTACTTATGGAACGAATCAGCTCATGGGAATTAGAATAATTCACCGTAGACTAGTTATGATTAAGTATGATATTTTGATCCGTGTAATATTTAGCTGACACCTCAGGGTCACTGTCCTTGTCATTCTAAAAGTTATTGCCTGGTTAAGGAAATATTTTCGTACTGTACTTCTAGCAAAAGCTTGTATCGTAAGTCTGATAGATTAGTGCTCCGGTATATGACAACAATCACACCGTCAGGTGTAATACGTAAGGTTTATTACACTAACACTTACCTAGTCTAAACCCCCCATTACTACTAAACACATAACTGGTCTAACATCCTACATCACACCATAAGCTGGTTCTAACATACCACACACATACAGTTGGTATAGGAAAGGGTTAAAGGTTAACTCAATACAGAAAGAGACATAAGGAATGAAATTTATGGAACCATTTGCGTATTCAGCAGATCTACAGCCTGAAGGAAACTTCAGTTTCTTAGTTCAAACACACCTTTTTAAAAAGGTGTAACTGATACTTAATGTTTCAATTAATAAGACTAAGTTTGATACTTGCGAGTCGCGTATGTCTGAAAGAGATTCCTGATGCATTCTTAAGGCCCCAAGATCTTGCTGAATTTGGTTGATGAGAAAGAGCTAGTTTGAGTCAGTGTTACTTGATGAATGGAAAGGACTAGGCTGAAGAAAAGCCTGGCACAATGCTTTGGTATACTGAAGCGTTTTCTCACATACAAAAAAGAAAAGAATTCATCTGCATCTGACCGACCCCGACCGGGCGGGTCACTGATGTGAGTCTTTAAGGTCTGAGAAGATTCACGCCTCTCAAGATGGCTTGTCCAGTGAGAAAGGCTGAAATTCCAAGTGGGAGGTTGGAACTACTGGGGAGTTTTATGACCCTTTGTATGAAAGCATGGTAATTTGCATATGAATCTTCCATTGGCTGTTGATGCACAAACTAGTAAAGATTCTTAGAATATTAATATGTTGCATAGGTATCAGCATGTCATATGCACTCTCCGTTAGATCATCCGAAGATGAATTCATAGAGAACAAACATGATATAGGTGAGGTTATATTAACTAGTGGTCTATGATAACATGAATTAAACAGCATACACTACAACAGACAATGTACAAGAACAGTAATGGTATACACAAGGACCTGAAGGATATGTGTATTCAATCAAAGAAAGGTTTTCCTAAGAATTAATTAGTAGAAAAGTCAATTTCGGCTCTGCCTCTCCTATGGGGACAAAGAGTGGGTTTCCTACTCACGTCCGTGGGGGGGGTCATACCAGTGGATATCCTATTAGTTGTCATGTGACCCAAGAGGGATGGTGTTCAGCAGCAATCCTGGCTCCGATTTATTGAGTGAGGGAGAACTGTGCCGATTTGGTATCTAATGAAGAATTGACTTGTTAATCAAATAAAAATAGTTGTCAGATGGTCGGACCTCCACTTAAATCCCCCATTAAGTTGAAGTTACCATTTTTAGGTCCCCTTTTTTTTTAATATATACCACAATTATGGTGAATGTTGATTCAGACTGACTTAAAATCGCCTGAATTCAATCCATCCATGTGTCTTTTAGAATTGAACAAACTGATTTCTGTGGTCATGGAACTTCGAACTGCGTCCTCTAGGGGTCGCTATGGGGAACGCCTCGTCGTGACCCGTGTCTGAAGCATACATTGAAAAAACACCAACACATTGTCCGGCGACAGCCCATGACGTCACTACCAGTGCAACTACAGTATAAATCGGAGCCGGGAGCTACACATCATTCACTTCTTCGTCTTCATTGACTGTTCTGTTTGAAGCGTGCATTTCCAAGGAAATAGTAAGAGCTATCTATTTATTATGGCGAGCACTAGTATAGCATTTAGAAGGTGTGTGCATCCGTGTCATCGTTATTTGACACCTGATGACACACACGATTTCTGTGTTGTTTTGTTTGGGCGAAGAGCACGCACGCGATGTCCTCGAGGGGGCAATCTGCGTGCATTGCGAGCGTTTTCCAATGAAAAAGCTCCGTTCTCGTTTGTCTCTCTTTTCAAGTAAAGAGGGGCAGCCATCTGCTTCCCGCCGCTGCTGAGGCACGGAGGAGTATGAGCTCGTGGGGATCTCAGGTGGACCTGGCCGTTGAGTTTAGAGAGGGGCTTTCCTTCTCGCGCTCATCGGCGGGGGCGAGAGACAGCCACTGGAGGAAGATGTTCTCTCTTTAACATCATCTGAACCAGGGGCCAGTGCTCTTCTGGGTCCAGCCCAGGAAGAGCAGGAAATGGATGAAGAGAGCGAAGAAGCTGAGGCTGAGCCTTCTCAATCCTCCTGCCCTGCGTATGATGAGCTCTTAGAGGTTATGGATCGCGCCACGGCGAGGCTTGACTTGCCGTGGAAGCAGGCCAGGAAGATGGCGGCGCGAGGTCGTCTTGACGAGCGTTATCTGTCTGACCATAGCCTTCCAGCTCAGGTGAGTCTTCCTTTCTTTCCTGATCTCCATACTGAGATCGAGGAATGGAATGGAAAGAGGCCGTTTTCCTCACGCATCCATCGGTTTCAGCATACCAGTATGCGAATATCGATGCTGTGACCACTCACAAAAACAACCAAGACATCACCCACTACTCGAAAACGGCTAAGAGAGAATGCCCCCTGTAGAATAGACGCTAGCTAGCTATCTCCTATGTGTAGATACATCATCTCTCAAAACTCCCTCCTTGCCATCCATTCCTCTTCAAGCTACATCTAAAATGAATGGCAGGGCATACGCAGCAGCAAGTCAGGCTGTCGCTTCATTACACACGATGGCGGCGCTCCAGGCATACCAGGCTGACCTGCTTAAAGACCTGGATAAAGGTGAGGGCCTTCCTCCTGATGAGGTAGCTGAGCTGCGCCACACCACAGATCTCGCTCTCCATGCTACCAAGCAGGCCACCTCTGCTATGGGCAGATCTATGGCGGCGATGGTAGTAACGGAGAAGCAGCTGTGGCTAAACCTGGCAGACATCGGGAAGAAAAAAAGGGGCTTTCTTCTCGATGCCCCGATTTCACCCTCTGAACTTTTTGGTACATCCATTGAGACGGTCGTCGAAAAGTTCAGGGTGGCGAAGGCAGACTCAGCGCCTTCAACCCTTCTTCCAACAGGTCCAGGTCCTGACCCGCAACCCGGGGTCCTGGCCCGTCTCTATTGAGATCGAGATGGGCAACACCAGGCTTCGTGATCGCGACTCGCGCTCCTCCTCCGGCTGCGGGTAGGGGTAGGAAGTATCGTGGGTCGAAGGGAGGTAGGCAGGACCTGAGTGATGTGATCCAGACAAGGCGTCAGCGCTTTTGTCCGGATCGGAGTGATACTTGAGTATCTACTTATTTCCTTCGGGGGTCTTACATTTGCCCTTATTTTCACCTTCCTAATTCCCCTGTAACCTCCATATCTCCACCTGACCGAGGTTAGTTGGAAGCTTCCTGCATAACAGTCTCCTATTGGACCTATGATGTTTTTGGTTGGTTCCATGTTTAAATCATAGTAACCACCTTACTGAAGGTCCGTTCTAGAGGCTTTTCCGGACAGAGCTCCGACGTGGTGGGTGAGTACGATCCATGTCTAAATTTATGTATATAAATATATGTATGTGCTGTGAACTGGTGGTTGTGTGTACCCTTCTGTTAGTTTCTTTGCAGTGTTTCCAGGGACCTGTGTTTTTCTGTCCCTTTTTAGGTAGTTCCTTGATGGCACCCCCGCTGCTGGGTTCAGAAACCGGGTGCTCGACTTGCATTGTTTATTTCACTCGTCGATATATGTCCAGACGGTACGATAAGCCGGGTTTAGGCTTCATACTTTCTGGATTATGCGGCCATAACACAGGCTTCTGCGGAAGTTTTTATGATTATCAGGCCCCCGGTGTCACTGCAAAAAATTTCCTGGACGTCCGGGCTGGGGTTACGCTTTCATGCTACCCTGACTGGTCTACCGTATCTGGGTCGCCCTGAGGGTTTTTTCCCGATCACCAGGATATCCCCTTGAGTCATCACCCCCCTCACCATTGAGGGTTATTGTGAGTATGATGTTTCTTTCTAGCGTTAATCCTCTCTGAGGAGTTGGTTTCCTCGCTCCATGGGCTGTCCTCGTGTTATTATTGAGCTATGCTCCCCTTTATCAAAGGGTTACCTGGAATGAGAGTGTTTGGCTAGATTGCAGTATGCTTACCCTTCTGATTTTTCAATCATGCTGCAGGTCGAGCCCCCCTCTCGTTGAGAGCTGGGTTTGTGCTCCCTCAGCCAAGGTAAACTACTGCTAGTGTTCCTGCATTGGAACATTCTGTAGGCCGAGCCCCCTTCTCGACTGAGAACAAGGTGTGTTGCTCCCACAGCTAAGTAAACAATTGCTAGCTGTTCCAGCTTTGGAACATGCTACAGGTCGAGCCCCGTCTCGGTTTTGGACTGAAGTGTGTTTTGCTCGCCCTCCGCTGAATAACTGCTAGCTTTTCCACCATGGGAACATGCTGTAGGTTGGGCTCCCTCTCCATTGAGAGCTGGATGTTTCTCCCCCAGCTACAGATTTACTGCTAGCCACTCAAGCATTATAGCCATAGATATAGCGTCTGGGGATACGCTATTTTTATCTATAGGCTGCCCTTTTCAGGGTGCCACGAGAACCCCTGCGTATTCAAGTGTGCACGTTATGTTTTGTGCACTTTCTAAAATCCACATAGTTGGTAGGTGTGCATGTTATCCTTTGCCCACTTTTCTAAAATCCACATACGTGGTAAGTGTGCACGTTATGTTTTGCCCACTTTTCTAAAAATCCTGTATGGTAAGAGCTACGTGCAACAGCTTCGTTCTCTTTCTGAGTGGTTTAAAACCCCGTTTCTGCCTTGGGCACCACTCCTCCTATGTAACCTCTGGATACCTACTTAACAGGGTGCCACTAAGGATCTGTTGAGACAGTTCCTCCACCACATTCATGCAGGTCGCCCCTGTGGACAGGCCAATGCAGTATATTTCTAGGCTTTGGTCGTATTCCCTTAAGGAATCGTTTCTGGCTTCCAAGCCTTGAGCCTACCCCAGCACAGGCGTCGGTGCCCTACAGGTGTATTTGGGGATATGTGCCTAGGCCTTTGGCCGTTAGGGAATACGTCCTGACCCCGTCCTACCTTCCCAGGGGCAACGCCCATAGCAATTGGTAATAGTCTTTGGTTTTCTTAGTGGCTCGCATTGTTCCTGCTTGCACTTTGCTCCCGCTCAGCAGTGGGTGGCGTGGGTATAACACCGTCCCCATAGCGACCCCTAGAGGACGCAGTTCGAGTTCCCTCAAAAGGGAACGTCTCGGTTACTTATGTAACCATGGTTCCCTGAGTGGAACGAGACACTGCGTCCTCTAGGTTTCCTGCCATGCTTTGGATGCAAGCTTCAGACGAAGAAGTGAATGAAGTGTAGCTCTCCGGCACCGATTCATACTGTAGTCGCACCGGTAGTGACGTCCTGGCTGTCGCCAGCCAACGAGTTGGTGTTTTTTCAATGTATGCTTCAGACACGGGTTACGACGAGGCGTCCCCCATAGCGACCCCTAGAGGACGCAGTGTCTCGTTCCCTACTCAGGGAACCATGGTTACATAAGTAACCCGAGACGTTTTTTGCTGTTCACACTTGATTCTCTCTACATCAATAAATCATAAAACTGATCTATGTTGCATTTGAAGTACAACTATCACCATAGAGATCTGTCCTAGACCAATAAGCCCAAACATATCAGCAACAATACTGGCACCCCAAAACCCAGCTGAAATATGAGGAGCATAAAACAACAGTTTACTGAAGAGGATGCTTTGTCTGAAAGTTTGAGAGCTTTAATGAGCTTCTAGTATCACAATTGGCTGGTATTTAATAAAAATAAAATGTATATACCCTCATTTCTGGCAGCATCTCTTGATTTTTAGAGCAGAAATGTCTACCAGATGGTCTGTATGTGCCCACTGTCAAACCAGCCCTGCTTCAGTACACTAACATTATTTAGACCTGAACACTCAGCACCACTGTTGCCTTTAAGAAATGTTACTTTAGTAAGACCTAAAACTAAATGTAGGCAGAACACCTCACAGAGGTAAGTCTGAACTGACAAAGCATTTAAGACAGAAAACACACATGTACTTCAAAAAAAATAACATAAGCCCTATGGGAATCTTTACTTAATGTTTTTACAAAGTTTAGAAAAAGTACATTCAATTGTGTTATGGAGGAGCTCAGTATTTTTTTTTTTAAACGACAGTCATGCTGGAAAATGCACAATGACCATACTTTATTAATAATTTTCAGCCTAGTGCAAATTCACAACCGATTTCACTTCCATTGCCTTGTGAAAAAGAAGTACACATTAGTATACTTTTAAAAATAGTACTTACTACAAAAATAATGAAAATATTATTTTACGTGTGAACTGTTTTTTTGTAAACTGTATATTAAATTAACTGTATTAAAAAAAATATGTTGTTTAGTATTTATTTTATTAAATGTTATTTGAGTGACGAATGAAGCTCAAGCGTAGTTCAGATAGAACACTGGCAGGACCGCCATCTCAGCTGACCCAGCTGATTGTACTCCTCCCACTGCAATTAAATAAGATACATAAGTTAATCCGTACTTGATCTGTACTTGCCTTAGTCTGTCGCACAGACATGCGCTTACCCTTCTCCATCCCCAGCTCCTCCTTATACAGGCACATTATCACTTACACTGTAAAAACAAATCTGTAAAATTTACAGTAAAAAATCGGCAGCTGTGGTTGCCGGAATTTTATTGTAAAAAATATGGTAGCAACATTTTAGGTTTATGGTTTTAACCGTAATTTCGTTAACTGATATAATGTTAATATACCAACCTATTGAAGTACTGAAATCTGTTTTGTACCTTTGTAATACACTGATAACCACCAAATGCAGGTGGTGATGAGAAAGGCACATGCTGAACCAAAGCCCATCACAAGCAGCTTTTAAATAATAATATACATCGAAGGTGCGCAGTGTCATTCACACAAACAGTAAACACCATCATGGTAACTCACATGAAACTGAAATAATGCAATAAACATTCATTTAACAACATTAGGTGTAACACACAACCCTAATATACAAAACTGATAAGAAAAAACTAAGAAGAAACATAGTTATTTCAACAAAACAACATCACATTTGAAATGTAACGCAGGGAATTCTGGGAATGTCAATTTACGGTTATTCACTGTAAATTAAATGGTCTTTTTCACTTCCAAAAATGGTATACTACCGTAAAATTACATGTAATGTCCAATACAGGTTTTCACCGTATATAGTAGGGGAACTTACCATTAACCATTTAACAGGTTTTTACTGCAGCATTTTTACAGTCTTTTACCGTTAAATTCATGGCCATTTTTTACAGTGTAGCGTCTTGTCCACAGACAATCAGCTAATCGTTGCTTAATCTTGACCAGTCTCATTTACAGACCTGTATCACTTCTGCATGGAATTTTATATCTGTTGCATTAAAAATGTTGGTAATTGCATTAGGCTTTGGGGGTTTCAAACCTCAGTGAGGTTTGCTTGTGGACAGCTCAGAATCTGAACCCTTCAGAGCAAAGCCTACGGCCAAAATAATGTTCAGGACCTCTACAATAATCGTAATCAAACAGAGCGGTCCTGACTGAAATGCAATTAGATTAACTTTAGAGTGCTTTTCTTTTTTATTAAAACATAATTTAAAATGTACTTTAAATGAAAACGTTTAATTTGACATACTAAGAATGCCTTTTCCTAAAGTATACTTAGTATGTTAGAACAGTCATGATCAGTTTATCTCTCTTAAAAGTACATTTAAGTAGAATTGGCTTTATATATATTATAGTTCAAATACATTTAAGAAAATACTTTGAAGTACATTACTAGTGCACTTCTTTTTGCATAAGATATATGTATATAGTTCCAAGTGAAACAGGGGTTCAGGAAAATAAATGATGGGTTGTTGGGGACTTTCATCCAGTAACTTCAGAGGTGAAGCAAGTTATCTCATTTGATGAAAAATTATAAAAACTTTGTTTATAATTAAATAATGTGCACTCATGAATCTTTCACAATAAGATTAATAGGGTCCATTTTGATTTCATGTTAACTTCTGGAGTTTGTACAAGAGGACTGCAATGCATTGACCAAACACTTTTTGTGCACTTGCATGTTTCTGTTTTCTCCATTCTCGCTCTTCCTAACCCACTGCACTCAAATCATATTCTTATATTAAATATTAAGAGAGAGCGAAGTAGGAGAAATTATAGTTGTTTTCTGTCTCAAAAACTGAACTTTAACAGAAAAACCTGGTGCGGGAGTACAGAAATAGCATGAACGTTGACATTAATGCATCTCTTGTCCATCTCAATCCCTTCCTTCTTGTTTCACAGGATGTTCCCATTTAAACTCAGATAACCTGGGCTCCCCGATACACTCTCACACACATACGTCTTTGCACTCTTTCAAGCTTCTGTCTGGCCACTGGAACATTCTGGTTTTCCAGGGCACAGAGAAAGTGTGGAAGATCCAGGAAGACAGATACATTTATCTTCACTGTTCAGATGGTACACATGCACTGAGCTTCATGTTGTGAGAGCAGCACTAATTAATTAGTCACACTAACAATCTGTGAGTGTGTGTGTTTGTGTATCTATGCAGATGTCTGTGCATGCATGTGTGTGCTTGAGATGAAATCAAAGCATGTTTTTGGACCGTTGCTCTCTGATAATTTTAGAGGAATATGTGACACACATTGACACTGACAGTCTATTCAGAATATTTTTTGCTTCCTTTTGAGGGATCAGAAAACTGAGGAGTAAACATATTTATTTTTGCAAAAATAACGACGTCCAAAATGATGAAAAGGAAAATATTTTTAAAAATCCAGTTAAAAACAGAAAAGTTCATGCCTAATTAAAAAGTTATTGAAATCTGGTTGGTATGATAATATTTTAAGTATTATTAATTAAGTATACAAAAAATCATGAACTCAAACTAGTTGTCATTGTTAGATTAGCTGATATTTTTGTGTGGTTTACAGTTTGGTCTCTCTGTAATATATTTCTGATTTAACGGTTTTAAAACTGAAATGATACATATAATTAAATATAAATGTATTTAGTTTTTGGCATTTTTGTTTTTATTAGGGAGAAAGTGAGGGGGGTGGGATCCAGAAGGACCACAAGGCTATTGGCTCTAACATGATATTTTAGAATTAAAAATAATAATGACAAATATGCCAAATCTCATTATAAGTTTTTTCTTCTTCTTCGTGGCTTTGAATGAGAACATTTTTATTTACATATCTAAACTTTTCCCCAACAAATGTTTACCCCAATTAAAAGGAGAAAGGACATTTTGAAAAAAGAAAATAAAGCTATTAGGATTATCTTTTCATTGTGATTATAATTTTAAGTACACTGTCCACCCAAATTCTCACTACTGTAATGTATTCAGACATTATACTTAGTAGTTGTTTTTTTTTAATTTTCATAATTTTCTCTCCTTCTGTCATATGTAGATTGTCTGATTCATTCTAGTGAATCGCTTTGTCCTCTTTCTCACATATAGCTTTGGGAGATTTGAATTATTCTAATGAATCATTTAATCCTAAATGTTGCTGTCTCTCTCATATGTAGCGCTGGAAAATTCAATTCATTCGAATGAATCATTTTGTTCTTAATGCCACTCTCTCTCATTTGTTGCAATGGAAAGTTTGATTCACTCTAATGAATCAATTCGTCCTAAACGATTTGTTCTGACGGTTCACTGTAAATGAACAGATTCCAAAAATATTCAGTAGTTCGAGTCCCTAAGCGGCATTAAATGTCTTTTTTGTAACAATATGTCTTCAACTCAGCTATATAAAGCAGGGAGTGTTTTTTCATTTATTTATTTCTAGTATAAATGTATCTTCTCAGTTTTAATATTGTAACCGGGATTGTTCGTTCAGAAACCCACACTGATATATACATTAATACACAGAATAACGGTGCACCATATTTCACAAAGATCCACCCACCTGGAAATTCTGGCCTAAGTTGTCACTGATTACAGCAGTGAGATTTTGGAGAATGTGCTTAATTATTCTGAAATGGAGAATGTGCTTAATTATTCTGCCAATCTGCGCAATGTACAAAAAAAAACAAAAGGTTTTGACCTAAATATATTATCTCATTTCTTTTTTTTCTGGTTTTGGAGTGAAATATAACCCTGTGATGTTCTTGACAGGTTTCATGAGATTGACTATAATGAGATCACACTGGTTACTTTGACATGAAAGCAGCCGCAGATCAGCCGTTCTGGCTTCAGCTGCAAAGTAAACATGCTCTTTCCAAATGAAACTGGAACAATCTGCCCAGGAGGCGTTTTTAAAATGCAAATCTCTTCCAGAGAATCCTCCGTCTCATATACTTGACTTGAGCGATTCAGAGCTCTTTATACTGTGACTGGCCAGAGTTGTTTTTATGTTATTCTAACGCCATCTGAACATTAGATCACAGTCTTGTTACCTTGTCAGCTCTTCCTTGATCTTGATTGGTTCCTGAGGGTAGAACTTCACCCTGAAGCACATAGTGTACGGCTGCTGACCTGAAAACAGCACAACATCAACAATCAGACAAGGGGAGAGAGACAGACTCACTTGAGGTAAATGTGAGACAGATTATGCAGAGAACTGTAAACGAGGGCATGAGGGGAGCTAAAATGATTATATTAATCCATGAGATGATGGAACCCCTCTGGTGAAGAATAAAATGAAGTCTTCAAAGATAAACGTAATGAGTCTGAGAAGTTTCGAGCTCAGAGGGAAAGATTGCTTTCATTGATGCCAGAGCAGAGAATGTCTGCTTAGAAGAGTCATTTCACTCTTTGTCTACAATCTTTCTCTGCCACTTTTCTGAATGTGAATGGCGTTTAACTTGTGTAAGTTTGGTCATGTTAGCAAAATTTCTGTGACACTTCGTAGGAAAAAAAGTCCAGTCTATGGTAAATAGCATACATGTATGAAGCACAACTCACACAAAAGTACTTTCAAACCAGGCAGCTTTATGTTTGGTCAAAGCAACAAATCCCGTTCGCAAAATTGCACATTGCATGGATTCCTTTTGAAATGCAGTGTTAATTTTAACAGCAAATTTTGAATTACTTTATGTCATAGTCTTTGGGCTAAAACGCCATTTATGCCGAGTTCACACTGCACGATTTTAGCCCGATTTTTCACTCGCCGACAGGTTTTGTAAAATCGCCGACAAATGCCCAAAATCGGAGGCAAATCGGTGCTCGTTCACTACAGTGACAATCACACAGTGTGAATTATCAAAGACTCGAGCGGGAGAAAAAAGCGCCAGATCGTGTCGCCGACGCCCGTGAAATATTTGGCATGCTAAATATCTGGAACTGTCGGCAATTCACAATCACGCTGTGTGAAATGAGTTCTGACTGAAAACTATATCGGTGATGACCTACAGCCACTGAGAGACCAAGATACAGGGCAGCGGGAAGTTTGGGGAGGAGTTATATGAAACGTAGTTTGTGGACCAGTGTTGCCAAATCCGCGATTGACGCCGGTTGTTTTTTATGTCAGTAGGTTGAAGCGACCCCAATAAGTGATGTTTAGGCCCTGGAATGTGAATTGTACCAGAACCCCGCCAAAAAAATGTGTAATTTATTATTTTTTTGATTCCCCCCCAACCCGATTTTTACTGGGGAAAACCCCCGCGAAATCCACGTGCCATGTGAACACAGCAGCAAACTGAATGCTGACCCCAATTAGTTGTTCAGGGTTTGAAACCGAACAGTGAATGCGACGTCTTTGAAAATCGTGGCAGTGTGAACTCTGCATTAGTTAATCTAAAATAATCAATCAATCAGCCTTTTTAGTCAATCTACAGTTTCAGTTGGCAGACTAAATCTACAGATTTAGTTCAATTTGTTGGTATATAATAGTTTAAAGTATTTTAATTAAGTATACAAAAACATCCTGAACTCAAACAATTTGCTCATTTGGTTTAGATTAGCTGATATTTTGTGTGGTTTTACAGTTTGGGTTCTTCTCTGTAAGTACAGTATATTTTCTGATTTAACGGTTTTTAAAACTGATTAAACTGCAGTAAACTGCATTAAACATAAATTTAACCAAACAATCCAGATTATAATATACGATCCCCTGGAGAAAACCTACCCTAATAACCTGTTCATATGACCAATATTATTATTATTATTATTATTGAACAAGGACATTGTCTTCTTTTCAATAAAATGCCTGTAGTTATATTTATATTCTTTAGAACAAGTTTCATATGGCATCCTTCATTATTTCAAGCAGAAATATGTATTTGTATAAATTAATTAACCTTTATTAAAGCTAGTAAAGTGATTCAGTCAAGAGCAGTGATTAATTTTCTCTGTCTTTTGTTGTTTGATTACTATTAAGCACACAGTCAGCAGCAGGAATATAGACCAAATGCTCATCTGATCAATACATTATTCCTCAATCCTGATACACCAATATTCTCCCAACTGTTAAGACATAACCGAACGTGTTTACATGAATACCTGCCAAAACAGACATTTTGACATAATGTTGTGCGTATTTGTCCTTTCACAAGAGTGCAATAAGACATGAAAGAGAGCTCAATTCAGTACTCATACAATGCGATTTTCTGTGTGTGCTCCGGGTGCGTGATCATAGAAAACCGTATCGAATTTGTCTGAGTAGGAGCTACATTTGAATTTGAACTTACTTTGCGACTGTTAAAAAGTATGTTCTATATAGTATGAATATGGGTAATATGACATTCAGACCTACTAACCAGGGGGGGGGGATTAAACCTCCCGCCATGTTATTACTTTCATGTAACCTAGCATCAGTTGCATCTCTTCACTGCCATTCATAAATCCTCTCCTATGGACTCATTAGATAGTAGAGTGTCCAGAATATGCACATCAGAATCCGGGTTTAGCCTACTGTTTTTCGAATACTATGAATTCAGAACATACTACTCTTTTGGCGTACTGTTTTTCACATACTATATAGTAGGGAAGTATTCAATTTCAGACGCAGCATAAATGTAGCAGTTTAAAACTCACTTTCACGATACTAGGGTGATCTGGGTTGGTTTGCCAGAGCATTGCTAGCAGTTGTTAGAGTTGCTGGTTGGTTGTCTAAGTTTGTGCTGATATTATTCCGTCATGACCCCCACCGTTTAGGCATGGTAAGTTACATGAACTGTTAATGTGTTTGGTCTTGGTGGAATAGATCTGCTACATTGTTGCTACGGCAGAGCAAGTACCGAGACTTTCTACTGCCAATACATTCACAGACATGCTGCTGTGAGCATGTAGGAAATGCTGCTGCTGCACATCTAACATACATGAAATCACCCCGTAGCAAATCTATACAAGTGGAGCTGGGGAAGGTGGAGGGTTTCTGTAACTGCTACAGCAAGCACTAGCCCAGTATTTGAATGTTTGACCAGCAAGCTCATTGGCTGCTGATGCAAAAGAATCCAATCAACTGTGCTACGTAGATAATGATGTGATTATATCAGATTGAATTAGAACCTATCGGCCTGCGCCATCTAGAGTTTCTTGACAGAACTTTGCATTTTTGTCTCTAGATATAACTCCCTCCTTTAGCAAGACTATGTTCATGATCTCCTCAACTTTTGAGCTGTGGTGCAACATTTCCAGCTCCCATTGCATATTCTACCATATCTGTGAGCTTCAAGGAGGAAAAGCCCAAAATTCTAAGTACAAAATGTTTTAAATTGTGCTACAATGAAAATGAAAAGAGTGACACTACATTCACAACTTCTACCGATACATCAGAATCTGCCAGCTTGAAGGCAAGAACTAAATAAATAACTTACATTTCATCTGTTTCACGACTGGTTTGCTCGGGTCCAACCAATGCTGTAAAACAATAACAAGAGATGGAAATTATTGACTGCTGTGTACTGACAGCTAAAGATGCAATTCAGCATTTTTTATGGTAAGCACTTTGGACAAGCATTCCCACTGATGATCCCTCCCTTTTTTCTATAAAAGACATTAAAATTACAACATAAATTACTGGAAATAATTAAATGCGGTGTTGCTGGGAGAATTTCTGCTCGACTGAAGAAACATTGTCGTACATACAGTAGGGTAAAACCCCTTGGTCAGTTGTCATGGTAACTTTGTTCAGAATCAGAATCAGAATAAGGATGAAATATCTACCATGGTGACAGTGTAGAAACAAGTGTGTTCAAGTGTTATTTGTGAGGTTCTATTTCTATTTCAAATCAATTGTTCTTTTGAATTTTCTGTTCATCAAAAATCTTGAAATCACAGTTTCTACAAGCAGCACAACTGTTTTCAACATTGCTAATAATATGAAATGTTTCTTGAGCAGCAAATCAGCATATTATACTGATTTCTGAAGGATCATGTGACACTGAAGACTGGAGTAATGATGCTGTAAATTCAGCTTTGATCACAGGAATAAATGACATTTTAACATATATTCAAACAGAAAACAGCTATTTTAATTGCAATAATATTTCACAATATTACTGTTTTTCTATATTTTTGATAATGCAAATAAATGTAATTTTGATGAGAATAAGAACAGTAGTGTACTTGCTACTCAAGAGACAGGATTTAAAATTATTCACAAATTGTATGTGTATTTAAGTTTAATTGTGCAGTTATTAATTATTGTAAAAATGCTGCATTTTATTTACAGATGTCTCTTTGATATTGTCATGCCAAATGCAATGATATTCATTTTAAGTCTGGTTTAAGTGCTTAAACAGTATATCTGTTGAAGTTACATAAACTTTCAGGTCAGTATTACTGAATATTGAAGCCAAAAGAAATTAGAGTTGTGAATGTTACCCTTTGTTTCTCTGGGTCCACATATCTGATGCCAAAGTAATCTTTCTCCAGCAGGCTGTACTGATTACACACGTGATCCAAGAGAAACTGCCCTTTAGTGTCTCTCTGGAGAGGACAGAAAAATCAAATGAACACAAATCAAAGCCATAATCAAATTCAACTTTTTTACCTTTTTTGTAAGTCATTACATCAGATATTTAGTATCAAATTAACTAGCGAGACAGTTCTCATGAACATATCATCATATTTACTGTTGTCTGTATAAATGCATCAATTCACAACAGTGACAAAATACAATAATATAGGGAAAAAATATGACTGTCAATATTTTTTAATATTGGCTAATTTATTTATCTTTTTATTGTGCTATATTCACTCACACTCAAAAACAACCATACAGTGTAACGTTTTATTGAACAGGTTCTTTTAAAGACTCACAAGTTATCAGTCATCAGTCTGACAAATCCTTTACTGTTCTTAATATTTGTGAAACTTAACTCAGTACCATTACTAACTGGTTGTTCATATGAAAATGTGTAAATGGAAATACATTTACAGTTTTTTTTTTATAAATAGTATTTGAATTAAAAAAATGCAAACATTCAATTCAATTAAATCTTGAAAACATTAGAACACAAAACACAAAAAATCTATAATTTGTAATGTATGTTAAGGTCCTGCAGGGGTGGACAGCCTTGCTGCAAACACTGGTGCACAGTGAGTGATGATGGCTTTATGGTCTGATACAGGACAGTGTCTCTGCTCCACTGAGCAGCTCTGATGACCATCATTGTTTTGACCTTGCTGTTATTACATGTGACGCAGGGTGCTATAACACACTCCTGATGAGTGAAATACATCTCCCTGAGTGCAAGGTCTCAGTACCACCACAGAGTGACTCTATGGGCTGGACGTTCTGCTCTAACAGTACAGTATGTGAAGAAAAACATCAACATCATTTTCTTAAAGCTTCAGTCTCTAAATATTAATGACTACAAAACAAACACGTCTCTTTATGCACATTTTTAATGTGAAATGTAGATCAAGCTCTACATTGGACAGAATTAGGAAGAGATTTCTCATATCATTACATGTCTCTTCTCTTACAATGATAGAAAGAACTTGATTTTTTAATAAATCTGCATTAGTTATTAGTTTGTTGCCACAATTCTAGGGTGTTATGTGTGGTTTCTAGAGTGTTGCTATATGGTTGCTAAAGTGTTCTGAGTGATTATTACTCTCAGAACACTTTAGCAACCATATAGCAACACCCTAGAAACCACACATAACACCCTAGAATTGTGGCACCACACCAATAATCACTCAGAATACCTTAGCAACCACACAGCAACACCCTAGACACCATTAATAATACCCTACAATAGTGACCTGTGATTGTTGGTGTGTTGCTATATGATTGTTAAGGTGTTGCTATGCGGTTGCTAAGGTGTTCTGAATGATTGTTGGTGTGTTGCCACTATTGTAGTGTGTTATTTCTGGTTTCTAGGGTGTTGCTATGCAGTTTTGCTAAGGTGTCTGATGAATTGTTGTTGTTGGTGACTACTGTACTTTCTGTTGTTGTTTGTGGTTTCTAATGGGTGCTGTCTATGTGGTTGCTAGGTGTTCCTTTGTGGAAGGTGATTGTTCTGTTGTGGATCCACTTTTGATAGGTGTTGTTAGTGGTTTCTATGGTGTTGCTATGCAGTTGCTAAGGTGTTCTGAGTGATAATTAAATTGTTGCCACTATTGTAGGGTGTTATTTGTGGTTTCTAGGGTGTTGCTATGTGGTTGCTAAGGTGTTCTGAGTGTTTTCCATCATTTGTTGCACATGTAATGTGTTACTTGTGGGTTTCTTCTTCTTTTCTTCTTCTAGGGTGTTGCTATGTTGTTGCTAAGGTGTTCTGAATGACTGTTGGTGTATTGCCACATGATAAGTTGTTGTTTGTGGTTTCTAGGGTGTTGCTATGCGGTTGCTAAGGTGTTCTGAGTGCTAATTAATTTGTTGCCACTATTGTAGGGTGTTATTTGTGGTTTCTAGTGTGTTGCACCATCGTCTGAGAAATTAACTCGCTAGTCAAAACTTACGCAAAACCTTAGTTACTTTGTCACACGTCTGTTCGAACCACAATAGATCTGTTGGTGGTGCAGGTGGTGGAGTAGAAAAATCAATCAGTTTTGAGATTTTTGTCAGGTTTTAGGGTAATTAATGTCAGATTATTGCTGTAAATAATGAACACAATAACGGAAGACTACGTCAGTTTTTGTTCTCTTTTGTTTTGCTTTATTTACAGCAGCCACTCTTCAAAAACTGTACTTTCATTCTCTTGACAAATTAAAAGATGTCAAATTAGATTTGTATGAAACTCCATATGTCAAACTAATAAGAAACTATGCTTTATTCCACAGGTTTACCAATGTTACAAATGTTTGTTGGATGTATGGTTTTGGGAAACTGAATCATTAAACTACGTTTAGAAATGTTAAATGTTATGGTTTGTTTAAATGCTAATCCTATATACAGTATGAGCACTAGTAATAGTGATGCTTGCTTTGACAAACACCTACAATGAATGAGCATGCATGCATGATGGAGGCAGGTTGGGGGAGCAATGATCAATTCTTAAGGAGTTTAAAAAGATGGTGTGGAAGACAAGTTTAAGCACAAAGCAACCACGCTTCATTGCTGCTCTTTCTTTAACTCTCCACCTTCCAAAATCCCTCCGAGATTCACTTAGCATTAGCAATGCTTCTGTCAGCAGCTCTAGTCTGAACAAACAGAGTTTAGGACCGTGAAAGCTTTGCCCTAGATAAAATGCTCAGTAATTAATACCCATGCCATATCAATTATGAGTGTCTCTCTTAGAACTAAACGTCTAATGTTTGCTAATCCAGAGGTCGCAAGGATCCGTTCATATCATTAAGCAGAGGACAAAACAGGGAAGAGTGTGAATTAGTGGGAGATTTATGTGAGCAGGAAAATCAGAAGAAAATAAGAAAATAAAAGTAGCAAAAAAAGAGAAAAGAATATAGAAGATAATGGAAAACTGCAAAATTGCCTAATTTAAGCAGCTGACAAACCCTCTGTCGATTACCATTAAGCCCTCATTTTCTCAGAATGGTTTAGTCTGTCCTTGGCCCAAATATATAGGAAGGATTGGTCAATGTTAAAGGCTTGGGGGTATGGTTACCAGAGCCGATCCTCCCTATACGCAAAGTACGCAAGCTGTGTAGGGCCCCCGTAACACCATGGGCCCACCCTTGCTCTCAAAGATTAATTAATTTTAGTTTTGTTTTTGAATTTGGCCAGCGGTTATGAAAACTGCTTATTCATTTCTTTTAATGCGGTACGCTGTCGCCCTTTCTACGTAAAAATCAGTCAAATCATGTAATGTGAATGTCATAGTGTCTTACTCGAGACAAAAAAAAATGAGTTGAAAGCGTACCGAGCCGCGGAAAAGACACCGTTTCTCAAGTGGACAAAGGCGTCAAAAACCATTGTTAGCTAACTATGTTCACAAATTCCACTGGACTCTCTTGGTAACGACAGAACTTGCAACCATAGTTGCTTTTGGGAAATGCACCCCAGTTTATTTCCTGTTTCGATGAAGCCCCTCCTTCCGAAATACAAAATGTGCTCTGATTGGTTAGCTGGCCCAATGTGTTGTGACTGAAAATGACACGCCCCTTACCATAACATGTGTAGTTTTAAAAAAAAAAAACAAAAAAAAAAAAAAAAAAAATAAAATAAATTAAAAACAAAAAAAAAAAAAAAAAAAAAAATAAAAAAAAAAAAAAAAAAAAAAAAAGAAAAAAATTTGATCTGTTAGCTATAAATATTAACGATGGTGTCAATTTTGCCATACCAATTCGAGGCTGATTCAGATGCTGAGAATGTTTATGAACGAAAGGATTGTACAGAACCTTTGCGAGCACAGATTTTACAGGGCGTTTCAGAGTGGGGTTTTTTATTATTATTTTTTTTTACAGTCTACTAAACGTCTGCCATCAACAGCTCTAACCCCCCCCCGGAAACCCAACACACAGGCAGGCCTCGCCCCCTTTTTCAGGAAAAGCGCGCTGTAGCCGATCGTGTGGGCCGTTGTTGTAGTTCTTGAAAAGTGTTTTCTCTTAAAGAGAATTTCTCCTTTTAGGGTGTACTTTGAGCTTTTAACCCTTGCCGATCTTTTTATTATCAAACAGCAACATTACACAGAACTTAACAGTTGAAAAATGACAACATTCTGACAAGCATGATATCGTACCCCTTCAAAACATGATTAAATTAGTGTGATTAACTTGGGGGGGGGGAGGGGGACGCTAGAAAATGATGCAATTAAATGGATAGATCAGCCAAAAATGATAGCCCCCCATGTTATTCTAAATCTTATTAGTAGAACACAAAAGATGTTTTGAAAAATGTTCCTGTTGTTTTTATCTATACAGTTAAAGTCAATGGGGTCCAAAAGATTCTAGCTCCAAAAAAGGACATGACAGCATAAAATTTAGTTTTCAAGTTTTCAAGTATTAGTGATTTTTTTTTTAAATTGTCAATAGAGATAAATTTTTTTGTCTATTGTCAATAGAGATGCATGACGCGCACACAACTCACACAGAATTCACTTTCAAAGCAAGTAACTTTCCGTTGGTCACCACAGCAAATTCGCTTGTCCAGCTCATTGCAGCTCCTTCCTGATCACATAAATTCACAATTGAAATGCCTGGATTTCACTTGCAAAATTTTGCTGAATGATAGTAAAAGTGATCACACCTTTCTGAAGCAATTTGTATATGTATGTCCTGCATAATTTAAGCAGTTATCTCAAGTCAAATCAATGATGAACTCGTGTATACCGAGGCCAAACATCAAACCTCATTGGTTTTTGCATGTCACATGACAACATCATGACGTCATGGCACAAGCACCAAGCAATGCTACCATCATGTCTTTTTTAGAACTTGAACATTTTGGACCCCGTTGAAATGTTCATTAAATATCCAGTCCCTCCAGGATTTTGCGATTCTTGCTAAATTTTGCAAAATCAAGCAAACGCCGCAATTTTCGCAAGAGCTCGCAAATTGCCATAATTGCCGCAGATTTTCAGCTGATTTTGGGCTTAGACATGTCCCGTGACGTCATCGCAACATGCATTCAGTCAAAGAAAGGTTGTTTCTCGGTTCCAAAAATGGAATGAACAGTCTTGTGTTATCATCATGACCGATTTACAAGAGCTAAATTGGACAAACGAACCAAAGGCGGAACGAATCCGCGCTACTCGTTTGGGCTACGCAGCGCAGACCGTTTATCTGCTCAGGCCGGAGCCGCAGGCTGGTCTCAATCACACGACACAGTTATACACAGTGCTGGGAGATACAGTAAAGAAAGCAGTCGAATTCACCATGGATTTAACAGTAAAACTACAGGAACAACTTGTGGCAGAAATGGTCTAAGAAAAAATGCTTCTTTTAAATGCTTCAACAAACAACTTTTCCACAGCACTCTTCAAAGCTTTAAGTATTACAAATTTTTAAGTTATATTTAATGTGATGACATTATTTGTTCATCCTTCATAGGATGCCCCCATTTATAAAGCTAAAAGTTGCATAATGTAGGAAAGCAAACACTTATTTAAAAATAAAAAAGACATTCATTACCACTGTAGAAGATGGCGCAGAGAAGTACTGATAGGCTTATTAGCCATTTCCACTCCCTAATATAAATATTTTTGTATTTATTAAATTATATTTAGACATTTTGAATGACAGTAATACATTAATTTATAAAAATCTGCATCTCACTACCCCGAACCAGCACATAACATCTGTAAGACGTCTGCTAAAAAACTGGAAAACATTTGCTGTGTAATCTGATAAACGTCTCAGAAGCATTTTTACATGCATTCTAATAAATGTCTATTTGACATCTGACAGGAAACGTCTTAGAGACGTATTGCAGATGAGCAAACACTCTAAAAAACTGATCTTGCATATGTAAATGCAGACATCAAATAGACATCTCCGAGATGTACATGTGCGATTAGGGTGAGTGCTTTTCTGTCAGGTGCTGGTGCCACCTTCTGTAGAACTTTATGGCACTGGTGCTGGTGTCCTCAAATGTTAGTCTGGAGCCCTACAATGGTTCTCGAAGTCAGAAAGGTCATAACAATGTTAGAGGAATGTTGTCTGTGGCATATTTTCACTGCAAAACTATAAGAAATGCCGCAAATATCACCGCAAATTTTGAGAAAAGCCGCAGCAAAATCAGTCATTTTAGTCCGCAAAAATCTGAAAACAGTCCCGCGAAATCCTGGAGGGACTGAATATCTTCTTTTGGCTGCACTAATCATGGCCTCTGAGCTGTATGTAAATTTATTAATAAGGAATTTTACTACCATCTGAGATATTCAAGCTTGAAGTACCACCATGAACTGCTTCTTATTGGACATATTGTCTAAATAAAAATGAGATGCTCATTGCGTGAGATGCTAAAAAACATAGTGACGCCGATGTCACAGACATTTCACACTGCAGATTCTGAATCCATTTAACAGTTCTCCAGTATTGTTCAGGATCTGAACCTGATGGCCTGCGCAACACTTATGGCTATAATGGGAGCAATCTAATCTTGAAACCATAGAAGCATTTCTCTGTTCATCCTCTAATCCCTGAGCAAAGGAAAGTGGATTATGCCGACAACAGGTCTGAAGTGAAACTGACCTGGTGTTGTAAGACGAAGTCTTTCTTCTGTTTTACTGTCTATATCTCATGCTCAGTACATAACTAAAGATCTAAACATATTCTGAATATCATATCTTCATTTCTTCATCAGTTCCTACATCTGTCTAGTGTTTTGAAGGAAAAATGTATACGTTCATGTCCTTGGTGAATTTTTACCTCTTTTCATGATTTATAACTCAAATGTACCGTGCAACATCCATGTGCACTGATTTACATTACATTTGATTGCTATTTTTGATTATGCATGTACGTAGACCTGCAGTCTGAAAATGTCATTGGCTGTATGAATAATTTGTGAGGTGACATTCTGCTTGCAATGCATAAAGCAATTCCTGCATCAGAAAATATCACAATTATTAGTGAGTGCAAATCTGGACAGAATGTGTCGGTTTAAACATGTAGTGATGTCACAACTGCACGCAAAACAGTGTCATTAAGGATGTTAAATGGTTAAACATGTCGAGTTGAATACAGAAACTAATTGGTAGAAGAACATTTAGGAGGAAGTACAGATGCCAAAGTGAGTGATTCACTATTTCTAACTGATGGAACTATTTCTGTGATGATGGAATCATTCAAGACATTTAAAGTCACGTCATGCTGGAAAAATGGCCAAACGTTGTACTATTTATTGCAAACCTTCAATGATTCAATTGAGAAATGTAATTGATTATTGATTAAACCTTGCATTTTAAGAGTAAATGATCATTAATGTTGCTTATGAAGACAACAGGATGCTGAAGATGGCAAATGTGGTACTTTTATTCTCAAAATGAATGAGTCTGAAACAATCATAACTGATTGTGGCTGCATCATAAAACATTTATTCATTTTACACGGACAGCTTGAGTGAATTTTCTTGTTGTTCTGGGTTCCCTTGTGAAAATTAGGTACACGTTAGCATACTTTAAAAAAGAATACTTATTATGGAAATAATACACTTTTTAAAAACATATAAGCTTTGAGTGTGAACAGAATATAATATTTTCCAGAACATATAACAAATATTAATTGATAATGAAAATGAGATTACAGTTTTAAAAATTTTATTAAAATAAATGTAGATTTTTGCAACTTTTTGACCCACCTTACATACACCACACACACTTTATATTATATAGTGAACTGTAGTAGTTTTACGCAAAAGCATTACAATAAAAAAATTCTTTTAACATTACTATCGTGTAAAATCTTTTAAAAACAAATAGTTTAGAGAACTGAATATAAAAAGCAAGGAAAAATAAAAAACTGCTTGAATTAACTCTTTGAAACTTTCAAAAAAAAAAAAAGAAAACAAAAGGAAAAAAAAGAAAAAAGAAAAGAAAAACAAAAAAAGTAAAAAAGAAAAGAAAAAGAAAAGAAGAACAAAGAAACAACAAAAAAAAAAGAATAAAAAGGGGAAAAGAAAAAAGGGAAAAGAAAAATATGCACTGATTTCTTATTTAAGAGACATACACAAAGTATATTTGGTAAGAGCAGCGAGGGTGAGTTTTCTCTTTGTGCTGATTGGTTCATGACCCACAAATAATAGCAGCTGTAGTGATATCAGTATTGCAGTAGCTGTCCTTTGCGATACTTTGATATTTCTTATATAGCACAGCCCTAATTATATGGATTAGGGCTGTCAAAGATTTTGTTTTTGAATATTCGTACGAATGGAAAAAAAAATCACAGGTGCTGCGTCATCCGTACCAGGCTAGCCTTTCAGATGCGCCCGAAAATGCGACGACATGTATAGTGTCATTGGCTTTAATGCTTTTGTTTTGCCTATTCAGTTGGACCCACTAGATGCGGCACTGCTACATTGTTCATTCAATATATAGCGAAAAACGAGAGCATCAGTAGCGAATATGTTGTTTACGGCGAAACTGAAACCAAGCTGTTCACACAGAATGCATATTTTGCGCATTTTCTAGAGGGGCATCTATCAGCATTGCACTCGCATCTCGCACAAGAGAGACGCATGTTTAAAAAGCTATGTAAAATTAATGCAAGTTAAACTTTTAAAAAACATGTCTCAAGACGTTATGGCGGTTTTCCCCATCCCACTGCATCTCAAGTTTTAAATGAGACAGTGCCTATCATTTGTACAGTGGTTTTCGTTCACCTTTGTATTAGAACTATACAGACATGCATGTGCTGGTTTTTCAAATTGATTTAAAGCAACTTTTATTAATTATAATTGGTTAATAAACATTATTTTAAACATTATGCACTTGTTTCAAAGATAGTCATGTTATCTTATTACGCTTGAAGAACGCCATATTTTGCTCGATGCGACCTCTTGTGGCCTCAGGAGAGAAGACAAAATCTTTTTTCCCCCCTAACTGAAATGATGCCTTTTAAATTCGAATATAATTCGATTTTTGATGATATTTAAAGGCACAATATGTGAGCGATGTGGATTACATTCAGTCAATTTTGACAGCCTTAATATATATATCCCTGGAAGTAAACTATTTGTGAAATATTAGTTAGTAGTTGAATGGGCTGTTCTGTGGAGTGTAATATGCTTTCATTCCAGCAGAAGTGCTGTGAGTGACAGATACTTGTGTGTATCAGTGTGTGTTTGTGTGTTTAACGGGTCATATATCCCCAATGGCCAAACATGCTCTTGTCTCTTAAAATATCTATCATCACACACCACACAATGTCACTGCACTGCCTCAGGCTACTGATGTACAAACAGAATGAGAGGACACTTCGACACACACACACACACAAACACATGCTTACTATCTAAATAAGGACGTCATAGAAAAAGAAAGAAAGAAAATACTAATTTTATTTTTAAATATTAATAAATAGATTACTATAACTAAACCTACCGCTATCCTAACAAATAATAAAATTACGAGCATCATTGTACGAATCAAACAATATTATTTATGTATTAAATCATTGTTTCAATTTCCCAGCATTCCATATATTAAAAAGACATGTTTGAGCAAAAGAACAAGACTGATTTACATCAGCATATGAAAAAAAAACAGGTGTTGCTTCTGGTGCACCGACGTCACCTGTCCTATGAAGCGGCACAGCGAGTACATATGCACTGCACATCACTGACCACGTCAGTCACCTACCATAGCAATGACTTCATTCATTACACCTCCTCCTGATCCCCCCCCCCCCCCCTCCCCCTCCCCCTCCTCCTGTTTTTAATGATCTGTTCTTTCTTCGTCATTCTTGCAAAAAAAAAAAAAATCTCATCAAAGGACAAGGAGGAGGAGGATAAGAATAGCACAAGCACTATTTATAGTCTCCACCACAACACCACCTTCTCTCCTTCTTGCACTCCGGACATTTATTGATGAAAAGAGGGAATGAGAGAGGATGAGAGATACATTTCTGCAGATGGAGCAATTTGCATTTGATCTTATACAAAAATAGCAATGTTTAATCAGTGATGACACCACTGCATTTTTGTAGTGTGCTGCATTAGTGTGACTAAAGCTACGGCATGCTGACTCTTCATAGCGCCTAAGAGCCCTTAAATCACTGCAAGGCCTCATGATGGTAAAGCATTCATATATGATATTTATGATATATATATATCGTCTTATCAAGAAATTAAATACAGCTGATGATGATAAAATGGTTTTACAGTTCCAGATACCGTACTGAATAATGATATACCATGGCATTTATAAAGTACATATAATAATTCTAAGAACACCACTGTAATACCACAGCTAAATGTTAAAAATGGTAATACCGTGGTAACTCCAGTTACTTATTACTGAATGCCATTAAAACAGAAATTATAACTGGCTATCAAATTCTGAAGTTCCAGCTTCAAAGACATTCAGTGTTATAATAAATGTTGATTTCATATTTTATATTCCTAAAGGCACTCCCAATGTTCTGCGTGGCTCAATTTTGTCCGGTTTTGTCCATGTGAGGAATTTAATGGCAGAAGCAGAGCGCTGCATCAGTAGCACATGAGTGATGCAGCAGTTACACTGAAGAGCAAGATCTGCCTTAATAATGCATCAGCGATCTGTCCTTCAGACACTGAGAAGACACTCACTGAGCGCTGACCCACACAAAACACACACACACACACATCTCATTTACTCCTTACAGTACACACTGAAATATGCTGATTACAATATAAACTGGCTACAACTTGACATGGTTTCATTCTGTCCAAAACAGATTAGGACCAGTGCATTTCTTATGATTTGTAACTAAGCGACAGCCTCAAAATATCGAAATCTTTCAAATCATTGGATGTTTCATGGCAAATATATAAATGATATATAGATATATTTGTTTTTCTTGTGGTTCTGAAAAAGAGAACCACAAAACTAGAAACTAGATTTTTACATTTTCTAAATGTAAACATTTTCCTAAATGCAAAACTCACTGTAATGGTTCTAGGGTGATGTGAATATTTGGGTTTTCCATGTGGTTGATAAGGTAATTTTAACATGCTTTTTTGCAGTTGTTAAGGCGTTTTGGGGATGTTTCTAGGTGTTGGCATACTGTGGTGATTTCTATAAAACAACAGAAATAGTGACTCTTGCCCTAGCAAACACCAAACCACATATTGCAAGTATTGCTATAATATGAAGACACTTAATGATTAAAAATGCCTAACTTTTCAACCCACCTTGTATGGTTTTGTATAGTTGCATAGTTTAATATAATTTTTAGTATAGTTTTTAATATAATAGAATATGATAAATAGGGTAAACTTACCTATTAAGCTCACCAAAATCTACATTGAGACATTTTTAGTGCACAAGATATTGGTTTCAGTACAAAAAGTTATGTTAAAATAAAAGATTAATCACTCAAACAAAAATATTTTATTTTATTTTAAATGACAAAAGCATTTCAATTAAGATATACATCATTAAATGCAAAAAGTCTGGCTGTGCTTAATCAAGCAACAAGGCATCCAATTTTCCACTGATTTACAATCTGGAGAAGTTCACCGAGAAAATTGCCAGTCTGCAGATTTGAGTCGACTGATTCCACAGAAAATCAATTAACTTAACTTAAAGTGACAAGCATCAGATAATATGTAACGTCTGTTTATGAAGTATTTACATTGACGTTCAATGTGGAAGAGCTTAAAGAGAGCACACTGAGCTTAATGGGAGCAGAAACCATTTTTAATCAGTTTCATGTAATATTTATTAAAATGACAAGATTTTGCAAAATAAATATAGGTCATGTATTAAGTTTATACATATTTTATTATGAACAAAATCTATGAAATTATATTTTTTCTTATTGATGTCACACTGAAGCTGTGTGATTTTCATAGTAGTGCACCCTTTAAAGGGGTCATATGATGCTGCTAAAAGGAACATTATTTTGTGTATTTGGTGTAATAAAATGTGTTTTTATGCGGTTTAAGGTTAAAAAAACACATGATTTTCCACATACTGTACATTATTGTTTTTCCTCTGTGCCCCGCCTTTCTGAAACGCGTCGTTTTTACAAAGCTCATCGTCTGGAAAAGCGAGGTGTGCTCTGATTGGCCAGCTATCCAGTGCGTTGTGATTGGCCGAATACCTCAAGCGTGTGACGGAAATGTTACGTCCCTTACCACACGTGACGACCCCGGGCTGGACTCTGCTTCGTCGACGATGAAAGCCGATCCAGCGATCGACAGCGCAAAGTTGAAGTATTTCCTCAGCGACCAGCACGGATCAGCTCTAGGCATGACGAAGTGGATATCGTCCTCTTTTGGAAGATCAAACAAAGTAGTTTTGCATTCACAACGAAGCACACAGCGTCTTCACGACATGGCGGCGGCGGAAACAATACTACAGTGAGAATAAAAGTTACGCCTTCTTTCTTTGCGTGAACATTTGGGTGGTGTTATGCAAATCTTCCCACATCGTGAGGTAGACATGTGGGGGCGTGTTAGAACGAGCCGTTTTAGGTAGGCGTGGTTAACTCTTAACTTTTATAAAGAATATCTCTTTGGATTTGAGACTTTAGTCTTTGCAACTTTACAGATCTTCTTAAGGCACCAAGACTTGTAACACTCCAAAGAGAAAGGAAAAATTGAAATCGCATCATATGACCCCTTTAAATCTTTTAGATTGAGCAGTGAAGGGGAAAAATTATATTTCAATGCTTTTGCATTCACTCACAAAAATTGAGCTTCCTCAAGAAACTTTCTTGAAAAAACTTTTGCGCACCCCCTAAAAAGTTTGCATTCACAAAACTGGTGATGGAGGGAAAAACTAATGCTATTTCAAGGACTATATTTCAATGCTTTAGCAAGCAAATGCAAAGTTTTTTCAGGTAAATGCAAAAGTTTTAGAAGAGAACACAAAATATTTGCAAATGATAGCTACATTTATCAGGGGACCTCTGTACTTTTGCAAAAGAAAAAGTAGATACAATCTGCAAGCGCACAATGTTTCTTGGGGAAACGCAAAATTGTTGCAAGCCAATGCAACGTTTCTCAGGGGAACGCAAAATTTTTGCAAGTAAATGCAAAATCATATCCCTTTAGATTAGGGCTCCCTGTATTGTATTTCATTCTTATGCACAAAATTGAGCAATTTTGGTTAAGTTTAAAGTCAAGTCAAGTTAACAAAGTCATTGTATGTCATGTCAAAGCCATGTTTTGCTCTGTGTCTTATGACTCATTTAAGCCATATCGCGTGAGAAAGGGATTTTGTTGTTTTATAGCCCTGCTATTCAGACAACATTGGCATGATTACGAGTATGACATTGCTTTTATACAAGCGTTTAATAAACAAGAAGTTAATATTGAGAAACTTACATTTTACTTCATCTATACTTGCCAACAAAAATAGTTCCAAACGAAGACAAAAAATTGACTCTCACACATCAGAGCAACACAGAGAACACGTTTCGTTCCTAAATGAATCCATGTTATGACAGTATCAGTTGAGTGAATAATTCAATGACTCATTCATAAAGAGTGTAATGATTTAATGTGTAAAAAGCAGTGCTGGGAAGTAACTGATTGTTACTGACTGTTTATTGATTACGTGTTTACATATTATTCACACAATAGCAATCAGTTATTCATATTTTATTGACTCTCACTACATCTTCTTTTCCACTAAACTCACAAAACCCCAGTTTGGTAAACCGTGACATCATGTAAAGTTCAATGCACTTCATGTTGTTAATAATAACGAATTGAATATAATTTCTTTCACTTTGTATTTTTATAGCAATATGGTTCAAGATTGCCCTATTTAAATCAATGTGATGAACGTGTAAAGTCAAAAGTAATCTAAAAGTAATCCAAAAGTAGTCTGATTAAATTACCTGAAATGTGTAATGTAATGGATTATGTTACTGACTACATTTTTTGTCATGTAATTTGGAATCAGTAACAGATTACAATTTGCAAGCAATCTAGCCATCACTGGTAAAACGTCACTGAAACATTCCCTCTAATGCACATACTGACCAACACACTCTCATGGCAATTAGTAACTACTTTACGCTTTGGTGAATTGATGCCTAATTCGTATGAATTTGTACAAAATCATTTTCATACGATCTGCTTATGCACCACTGACAGTTAGGCTTGCTTTTTTCCTAAAAATCCTACGTTTCCGTACAAATCACTGATTGCCACCCAACGTTTACTCCTGAGATTGGGTTGGACTGACAGTCTATGTGTAATGTGCAAACACAGTGAAAACTCAAAGGTCTGTATATCAGCACTCTCTAGGCCACTCAAAATCAAGGAGCAGAACTAACTGCTGACCGACACTATACACGACACAGCAGACATAAACTCAGTATTTAACTCCTCATGTAGCTGATAAAAAAGTAAGAACTGAGTGCTTATAACATGTAAAAGTGCACAGATGGAGGTGCAGCCTCTGTCTATGAGGATGGTCATGAAATATGCAGGAGAAAGCCATCTCAGAACAAGAAGCCATTAGAGCCTCGTGGCTTTCTGAAATATTCATAAGACCAAACAGAACGCTCCTTCTTTTAGCTCAAAAGTTTATAAACACCACACCGGAGAAAGAGACACAATGTATAGACTGGGATGCACATCACTCTTCCCGTCATCTCTTCCTTACACTCCACCTCTTCCACTTTGTTCCATGAGAACAGACACAGCAGAAAAGTACTCAAGAGATTGCCTGTTTTAAAAGTTTGTAGAAAGCATTTTAGCTGTTTTCACTGATCCAACAGTAGCTGAACCCTACGTAGGGTAACCTTCATGAGAGGACAATTTCCTGACTTCACCATCATAGTGTCATTTTCTCAGAATGAATGAGAGGAAATGGATGTTGCTTCCATTAGACACTGCATGTACATCAGTGCGAGCTAGACTACACATCCACATCACCATCCGTTAGCATCAAACACTTAAGCCTGCATCAGAGCTGAACGACAATAACTACATTACGCCTGCCTCCTGGCCTTTATAGATTCAATTATATTTTATTAGCAAAACTACATGCAGATTTGCAGTGGATTGGATGTTTTTGTTGTTTCCAAGAATGTTCTGAAGGGAAGTGCATTGTCGAGAGTCTTTCCCAGAAATGGGTCTGCTCATTTATCTTGACTGGAACATAGAGAGCATGATGGGACGAAATTCACTGGCTGCATCTCAAAAACTAGTGAGCCGCCTACTCAGACAGGATTTTTGGGCACCATTATGCAGTGCTTCCATTGGCTTTCCAAAAACTCACAGTGGCACAGTAGTGCCAAAAGCTTGGTGACTAAATGAGCAAATCATTACAACTGCATATTCAAGTCTCAGGTGCTAACTGACAACATGGGTCGTTTTTTTCCATGCCATAGTTGCCTTTGGTTTGCACCACTTGTAGTGTACTTCCAACTGTTAAAGTATATTTGTAAAAAACTACTTGCAGATAATATTAATGAAACAAAGTGTACTTAAAGAGTGTGCATGTTCATGACAGTTTTTTAGCACACTTATGTACACTTTAAAGACATGCACTTTTACTTCAAAGTACATTTTAAAGCATTATGTTTTAATAATCTTTTGTGGTGCTTTACAGAAGTACACTCATTTTAATGTGCTTACTTACATACTATACTGTAAGTGATTATAATTGTAACTGTAGTGAGTTAATTGATATTACATTTGAAGTTAATATACTTTAAATGTGCTAAACTGCAACTTCATCTTTACAAATGCGTCCTTCCAAAAATATTTGAATACATGCTTCAATAGTAATGATATTAAAGTAGATTTTAGTTTACTATAAATGCTTGTCAGTACATTCAGCAGTACACTTTAACCGTATTTCAATATACAATAGAAATAAGTATGAATTACATATAAAGATGCACTACAGTCCTACTGAAGTGAGTAAAAAAAATTAAGTTAAACTAATTGCATATATAAAAACACATTTAATTGTAAAAAACAAGCAATTAAGTGTCTGGAAACAGTTAAAAATATCACTTAAGAAAATTACTTTAAAGGCCTATTATCTCTATAGTACTCATATTAAAATTATGCTTCAAGTCACCTTTATTTGTACAATACTGTTTTTTTTCCTGAGTCAAACAGTCAATAATGCAGTGTACTTCAGTGTATTTCTGCTACAAAAGACGTGATACTGCCTACTACAGGTCACTGAAAGTACTGCATCTTCTGCGTTTTGCCCTTACTCACCCAAACTTTTCAACAAGGCTAATTTATGTGAATGCGAGTTCCTTAGCAAGTATTTGTGAATCACAGGTGTTTTATATATGAGATGAGGACATGACCAAACCAGCACATCCACTGCAAGAAGGCTTCGGCTTTTTAATTTTACTTAACATTATTTTATTTATCCGTTATACTGATGAGACCTTTTTGAAAGATATTGTTTTTGTTTGTTTGATTGTTTGTTTGTTTTGTAATTTTAAGGTGTTCAGCTTTATTTTGGTTTTAGAAAATAAATCAACTCTTTCTTGTTTCGGTTTCATGCTCTCTGTGCCTTGCCCTGGACTTTTATGTCACTTCCTGTCTCCCGTGGTGTTTGTAGTCAGTTTGTAGTCCATTTGTTTATTGGTTCCCCTTGATTAGTCTCCCCAGGTGTGTCTTATCTTGTTAAGCTTGTGTGTGTATATTATGCCCTAATTGTTTCTTTAGTTCCTTGTGAGTTTGTTGAATGTAGGTTGTCTGTTTATCAGTCATTCTTTCTGGTTTCCTTTGGTTTTTTTGGCTTAATGTTTGTTCTAGTTTTTCCATGAAATACCAGCACATAGATCCTTGCCTCTGCCTGTTTTGTGCAGCTTCTCCACAACAACGTTACAGTTTATCACTGGCATGTTTCTTTGACTAGTGCATCTTTGAGCCTATATTTAGTATCAGTAAAATACTTAAAAAAAAAGGGGTCTAAAAAATGATGCGATTTTCATTTTTTCCTTTGTCTTTGGAGTGTTACAAGCTTTTTGTGCATATATAAGATCTGTAAAGTTGCGAAGACTAAAGTGTCAAATCCAAAGAGATATGCTTTATAAAAGTTAAGAGTCAACCACCCTACCTAAAACGGCTCGTTCTAACACACCCCCACATGTCTACATCACTATGTGGGAAGATTTGAATAACGCCGCCCAAATGTTCACGCAAAGAAAGAAGGCTTAACTTTTATTCTCGCTGTAGTATTGTTTGTTGCCGCCGCCATGTCGTGAAGACGCTGTTTCTCGTTGTGAAAGCTCATCTCACTCTAATCCCGGCCTCAGCGCACGCATAGCTGGGCTTCCCCTCACGCCTAGGACCACTGTGTGTTTTGTTGTGAAAGCTAAACTACTTTGTTTTGTCTTCCAAAAATGGACACGACTAGAAATCAGTGTTTAAGTTGTATTTACAACTCTGTTCCAGAACAGTTCAACTCAAATATTAGTGTGCAGCACATTTTATGGAGGACTGTTTTTAGATCCTGGGAGAGTAACGTTAGACTACAATGCCGGCTGTTCTGACTCACAGAGTGTACGTTTTTTATGTTTAAAGGATTTGCCACTGATGATTCAAAAACGCGAGTTTTGAGCAGTGTAGAGTAGCACTTGTTGTTTGTCATTTCTCCGATCAAAAATGCAGACAGGGTTTTATGTTTACGCGCGCGATGCAACGCAACGCGTAAAAGACAGTATAAGTCATTATAATCAGTAATTATGTCCCCACTGGATGCAACAAATGCCTCGTTTATAATGGGTTTTATTGGTTTTGTCTCGTCGCTCCGGTCGGACACGGCATCATCACAGTATGGTGAGGGGCGTAACATTTCCGTCACACGCTTGAGGTATTCAGCCAATCACAATGCACTGGATAGCTGGCCATTCAGAGCACACCTCGCTTTTCAGACCGATAAGCTTTTCAGAACGGCGGGGCATAGAGGGACCCAATAAGTACATAGGTGAAAATAACTGTACTTTAACCGCATTAACACATTTCATTACACCAAATACACCAAATAATGTTCTTTTTAGCAGCATCATATGACCCCTTTAAGTGCTGTTAAAATCAGACACTCTAAGACTTCTACTCAAGTTGTTTTGGAGTTGGTGACTTGTAACGTGTAGTGGAGTAATTTTCACTGCAAGGTATCTGTACTTTTACTCGAGTATGGTTTTTAGGTACTCCTTACACCTCTGGATTCACAAGGGCTAAAACATGTTGTTAAAAGTGCTAGATATAAATAAAAGTGACTTGACTTTACTGATGAAACAAACAGGTCCCACAGCAAACTGTTGTCCATCACAGACTTTAGTCCAGCAATCTCTCATCTCTTGGAAAAGAAAGAAGGTAAATCTACATCCGCGCACGAGACACACGGACGCCTTGCATCATGCTCTCCGTTCCCAAAACCGCTACAAGACACTGCGAATGAAATTACGCACAGTGACAGCAGGCTTTCAGTAATTCTATTTTGCGCAATTCTGCGATTTATAGACGAACCGCATTTTGCACATGCATCTCTCTCGAGTAGGCTACAAAGCAAGTCAAGGGCGTAACTGTTTAACATGCGATAATGAAACGAGCAAAGCCTCATCCTCACCCCCGAGGCGCATTCTGCCTAAACACGCGCGAGGATACACCTTACAGAGGCCAGCCAACGAGAACCTCTCCGTTTAACACCATGTGTTGATAATAAGCGTTATGCCAGCTAATCGTCGCACTGGCGCACACGCGCCTTACCTGGATGCTGCACGAGATTTCGGAGTCGTCGAGCAGCCGAACCGTGCACTGGACCTCCTGCGCGAGGGAGGAGACGCTCGGACTCCGGAATCGAAGCATTTTCATGGCTCTTGGTTCCGCATAGCAAAGCAAAAAAGCGCCTTTGGTTTGGGAGAGGAGCACGGGGTGTGGGTTACGCGTCGCTTAAGCCGCCAGTGGAGAGAAGGAAAGAGAGATGCGGCGTTATAGGACCGGGAGAACGATCCCCCTTTTTGCTTCTCTCTCCCTCTCTTCGTCCCGAACACACACGCGCTCGCGCTGCCTCCCTCCATCAGTTCAGTCGCATCAGCAGCTTCACCTGGAGCCAGCAGCACACCGTGTGTTGCCATAACAACGCGAGTTACAGTACGGTCTCCGCCTCAGTTGAATAGTTACTACTAAGCCTACTATTTGTGCTACTGCAAAACCATACTAAATTCAGATGGGATCGAGCTTTTAAAGTATTTATTTGGTTGTTTGTTTGTTTCACTGTGGCAACAAAATGTGAAGTAGTATGTTTAGTTCTGCTGTAAAATATAGGAGTGTTTAGTTATGCATGTTGCTGCATATTAAATAACTAATAATGATAACCACGATCATAGAAAACCTACAATTTTTTTTTTAGACCTAAAATAACAAATACGAAAATAGATAGATCTGAAAATGTCATGGACATTTCTACAGCCTATGAAATTGCATTATGAAAGGTCTTCTAAAAAAAATTAAAATAATTTTTTTTTTTTTTTTTAAATCCTTATCAATTAATCCTGAACATTTCTGAATTTTAGCCAATGCCAGCATCCGAATATGTAAGTAAAAATGCGAAGAATGCATTAAATGAATCATTCGTAAGATTTGTCGCCACCTACTGGCCCAGCGATGCAACCTGCAGAAACATGTCCAACACTGATGCACAGGCTAACACTAATGAACATTAATGAAATATTTTTTTTTCTTAAGCAGCTTTCTAAAGTCCTTTTGTAGGCTAATGTGTGTAATGCATCCAAAACGACAATTTTGATTGGACATCAAATTGTCACTAATGAAATAAATCTAACATTTTTATTTTTTTAATCTTAAAACACTCATAGAATATGTACACATGTATACATATATCTCATACTTAAAAAAAAATATAGCAAATAATTTAATTTAAAAAAAAAAAAAGTATTATTAGTAAAATGATTTTAAAAAGTAAAAATATATATAACATTAAAAAGGATACATTTATACAGGATTTGTAATTTCATGATTTTATGGTTAACATTAAGTCAGCATAATTGTATCGCTGTCTGCCTGTTTATTACTTTAAACAAGCATTTTACTTTACATGTCATTTGATACTTTTCCATGTATGTTTATAGTTTAACCTCCATTAAGACACTTAAAAACATTGACAATGTGCAAATGCATTGTATTTTCAGTGCCTTTAAAGCACCAAAAATGTATCTTAATCCCTAGGCATATGAACATATAAAGTGTAACTAGATCAGATGTAAAGTGACAAACTGTGTCAATTTCAAGCATAACCTCTTAATTTAATCAGTGCTTTTGTCATCAAGTATTTCCTGCTCTGAATATTATGGATTTATTGACTGAAGTAAACGGACTGAACACTGTGAATACATTCATTACTTAAAAAGATACTTGGCGAGAATGAAATAACAGTCAGTTTCATGCATAAACAACCAACACACTTTGAAAAAGTAGATTAGCATCTTTATTGAAAAGAACTCAGGATTGTATGCCTTGGATTCATAGTGCAGAGAACAGAAGTGGATTTAAATGTAGAAGCAGAACTTCGGTTCCTCTCATGAGTCCCTGTGATCAGGGTGACAGAAGTACGCAGCAATAATCAGGAGTACGTGTGTGACGGTGGTAGTTCGGTTAAGAGTGTGTGGTGTTTCAAACAGACATTAAAGGCATTAGCAGCTTGACAAAGGAGGTGAAACATTCAAGCTGTCTGTCCTCTAACATGAATCATACCAACAAACGGTAATTAATGTAAGACCTTCAGTTATTGTACCTTGTCTGTTGTGTTGTTGTCGGTATCTTTTGGGTATACAGGAAGGTTGCAGCGCCATACTTGTGCCTAAAGCATATAGCGTTTAATTTTGTTCCGCATTTACGTACTGACACAGCACCCCATATTGACCAGACAAAACTACAGAACTTCGCTTTGACGATATTTGTCCAGTTGAGCCCAGCCCGATTGCGCTGGGCCCCTTCTAAATATTTAATCGCGGTGCTGTCGTCCTAAGTGCGTCTGATCCATCCCTTGAGCCGACAGTCGCTTTCTACACCTTCAGTTCGTGTAGTTCCAGGCTGTGTTTTTGAAATTAACGACTGGTGACTTGATTAGGAAGCCATACACCTGTCTATAGATATTGGACCTCTACAGCTTAACAGTGCATTCAGAGCACAGTGGCAATTCAACTTTTACGCGTCACAGTGAACTGCTCTTGAAAGTCCTGCAGAGCAGAATTTGGCGGCAAAGTCACAGATCTGTGTGCCTACCAATTGCTAGCAACCCTAAATGTTCTTCTGGCGCTTCTCCCAACCATCTTTAACGTGTACTCCTACGAGGCACAGAGGGACTTCCGCCATATCTCTCCTTTAAATGGTAAGATTGTTTTGTCGGCTACCTGTTCATACGCAGAACCCTTTCTAGAGCTGGGCCGTCCACAGTGCCACATCGGAGACGTATTCTGGGAGCAGAGATCCTTGGTGAGAGAGGTAAAGAAGGACCCAAAGATAACTGTGGCTGAGCTCCAGAGATGCGGTCGGGAGATGGGAGAAAGTTGTAGAAAGTTAACCATCACTGCAGCCCTTCACCAGTCTGGGTTTTATGGCAGAGTGGCCCGACGGAATTCTCTCCTCAGTGCAAGACACATGAAATCCCGCATGGAGTTTGCTAAAAAACACATGAAAGACTCCAAGATGGTGAGAAACGCTCGTATAGTCATCTTTATGAACAGATGAACGTTTTGGCCTTAATTCTAAGTGGTATGTGTGGAGAAAAACAGGCACTGCTCATCCCCTGTCCAATACAGTCCCAACAGTGAAGCTTGGTGGTGGCAGCATCATGCTGTGGGTTGTTTTTCAGCTGCAGGGACAGGACGTCTGGTTGCAATCGATGGAAAGATGAATGCGGCCATGTACAGGGATATCCTGGATGAAAACCGTCTCCAGAGTGCTCAGGACCTCAGACAAGGCCGAAGGTTTACCTTCCAACAAGACAATGACCTAAGCACACAGCTAAAATAACGAAGTAGTGGCTTCACAACAACTCTGTGACTTTTTTCTTGAATGGCCCAGCCAGAGCCCTTACTTAAACCCACTTGAGCATCTCTGGAGAGACCTAAAAATGGCTGTCCACCAACGTTTACCATCCAACCTGACAGAACTGGAAAGGATCTACAAGGAGGAATGGCAGAGGATCCCCAAATCCAGGTGTGAAACTGTTTCAGTCTTTTTTCCCAAAAAGACTCATGGCTGTATTAGATCAAATGGGTGCTTCTACTAAATACTGAGCAAAGGGTCTGAATACTTAGGACCATGTGATATTTCAGTTTTTCTTTTTTAATAAACCTGCAAAAATTTCAAAACTTCTGTGTTTTTCTGTCAATATGGTGAGCTGTGTGTACATTAATGAGGAAAAAAAAAGAACTTAAATGATTTTAGCAAATGGCTGCAATATAACAAAGAGTGAAAAATTTAAGGGGGTCTGAATACTTTCCGTACCCACTGTATATATGCTGATTTAAATACAAATTCTCTGTCATTGTGATAGTCCCAGCAGGTTTGGATGTTTCGTACCTGATGTTTCGGTTGCTCTGACTGTAGGCCCTTCACTTTTGACCTCTCTTGCTCCAGAGATGTGTGTAATTGTGTCACCTGGAAAGAGGAAACACATTTTGTTCCACAAAAATATCACAGCAACACACCACTATGATTGAGGCTAAAGCTGGTCTATCCAGTGAATGAGTGGATGTGCAGACACACACCTGCGAGGACAGCTCTTCTTTAATGTTCTGGAGCTCCTCCACCTGCAGCAGAATTTCAGCTTTGTCCTTCACTGAATATAAAGAAAGCTGAATAAATACCAAGAATGAATGCTAGGCTGCAGTATGTCAGGCTTGTATGATATTCTGCACTCACTCTCTCCCTGTTGAAGCATTTTAAGCAGCTGAGCGTTTCTGGCCTTCACTTCCTTATATCGTTCCTGAAAAAAAGACAATTAGTAACCACTATTCCGGGAAATCGTAACTTTAAAGGGGTCCTATTATGCTTTTTCACTTTTTTAATTATAGTCAGTGTGTAGTGTGTATGTTTGGGCATAAAAAAAAAGATCTAGAAAGTTACACATCTCAAAGTCCACTCCAAAGGGAGATAGTTTTTTTTTTTTTAAATCCCTTTTCAAGAACTACAACGAACGGCTCGTTTGGACTACAGCGTTTGTTTTCCGGGCTTTGTGATGTCACAAAGCAGCTCATTGGAATATCATTATAAATAATTCCCGCCTACAGAAATTGGAATGGGTGGGGAGGGGCGAGGTCGTGGTTAGAACACTTGGTTGAGTGAGTGCATCAGACGAGACGAAGAAGAAGAGCTGCTGCAGAGTTAGTGCATCAGAGAAAACCAAGAATTCTGAAGAAGAGCTTGCTGCAGAATCGTGCATCAATGAAATGAAGAAGAGCGGCCTGCAGAGTTAGTGCAGTACAGATGAAACCGAAGAAGTGCTTCTGCAGGTATGGATCAGAGCAAACGAATAAGTGCTGCTGCCGTAGTAGTTAGTGCATCATATAAAAGAGAAAAGTGCTGCTGCAGAGTTTAGTGCTCAGAGAAACGAAGATGAGCTGCTGCTGAGAGTAGTGCATCAGAGAAGCGAAGAAGAAGAGCTTCGGCTGCGATGAGTGTAGTGCACTCGAGAACGAAGAAGAATAGAGACTTGCTGCTGCGAGAGTTAGTGCATATATAAAACGAAAAGAAGAGCGGCTGCATAGTTAAGTGCCGTCATAGAAAACGAAGACGAAGAGCTTCGCGGAGATTTAGTGCATTCAGGAGAAACAAGAAGAGCTTGCCTGCGAGATTTAGTGCACAATAAAACGAAGAAGAAGAGCTGCTGGGCATAGTTAGTGCATTCAGATGAAGAAGAAGGGCTGCTGCAGAGTTAGTGCATCAGAGAAAATGAAGAAGAGCTTCTGCCGGAGTTAGTGCATCAGAAAAAGAAGAAGAGCTGCTGCAGAGTTAGTACATCAGAGAAAACGAAGAAGTGCTGCTGCAGAGTTAATGCATCAGAGAAAACCAAGAAGTGCTGCTGCAGAGTTAGTGCAACAGAGAAAACAAAGAAGAAGAGCTGCTGCAGAATTAGTGCATCAGAGAAAACCAAGAAGAAAAGCTGCTGCAGAGTTAGTGCATCAGAGAAAAAGAAGAGCTGCTGCAGAGGTTAGGCCTCAGAGAACACGAAGAAGTGCTGCTGCGAGTTAGAATGCCTCCAGAAACGAATAAGTGCTGCTGCAGAGGTTTATTGCATCAGAGAAAACCGAATAATAGCTGCTGCAGTGTTAGTGCATCAGAGAAAACGAAGAAGAGCTGCTGCAGAGTTAGTGCAGAAAATGTCAAAGAAAACAGAAGAAGTGCTGCGGCAGAGTTAGTGCATCAGAGAAAACCAAGAAGAAGAGCTGCTGCGGAGTTAGTGCATCAGAGAAAACCAAGAAGCGTTGCTGCAGAGTTAGTGCATTAGAGAAAACGAAGAAGAAGAGCTGCTGCAGAGTTAGTGCATCAGATGAGACGATGAAGAAGAAGTGCTGCTGCGAGTTAGTGCATCAGAGAAAACCAAGAAGAAGCTGCTGCTGCAGAATTAGTGCATCAGAGAAAACGAAGAAGAATAGCTGCTGCAATTAGTGCATCAAGAAAACGCAGAAGAAGATCTGCTGCAGTAGTATTGCATCAGAGAAAACCAATAGCTGCTGCAGAGTATTGCATCAGAGGAAAACGAAGAAGAGAGCGTGCCTGCAGCGTAAGTGCATCAGCGAAACCGAAGAAGAAGAGCGCTTGCGAGTTAGATCAGAGAAAATGAAATAGCTGCGCTCATATAGTTAGTGCATCAGAGAAAACCGAGAAGAAGAGCTGCTGCAGAGTTAGTACATCAGAGAAAACGAAGAAGTGCTGCTGCAGAGTTAATGCATCAGAGAAAACCAAGAAGTGCTCGCCTGCAGAGTTAGTGCATCAGAAAATCGAAGAAGACGTGCTGCTGCAGAGTAGTGCCTCAGAGAAAATGAGAGAATGCTGCTGCAGAGTTAGTGTCATCAGAGAAAATGAAGGAAGAGCTGCTGCAGAGTTAGTGTGCATCAGAGAAACGAAGAAGTGCTGCTGCGCGTTAGTGCATCAGATAAAACTAAGAGGCTGCTGCATGAGTTAATGCATCAAGAAACGAATAAGATCTGCCAGAGTTATTGCATCAGAGAAAACGAGAAGCTGTGCGATTAGTGCATCACGAAAACAGATAAGAGCTGTGTCAAAAAAAAACAGAGTTAGGCATCATTAAAACGAAGACAGCTGCTGCAGAGTTTAGTGCCTCAGAGCAAACGAAGAAGAAGTGCTGATGCAGAGTTGGTGCATCGGAGAAAACGAAGAAGAAGAGCTGCTGCTGCAGAGTTAGTGCATCAGAAAAAACCAAGAAGAAGAGCTGCTGCAGAGTTACTGCATCAGAGAAAAACCAAGAAGAAGTGCTGCTGTGCTGTAGCGTCAAATTTTCGGCATGTCTAGAACAATTCTTACAAGTACAACACGACGTAGCTGGGCGCCGCGGACAGATGCCGATTGGCCTACACTCATAGAAAATAATGTATTTGAATTTTAAAGACGTGGCGTGACGCTACGCTGTGCTTCTCGGCCGGTGTGCGACCGGGCATGAAATGCAGTTTTTTTCACCTCCGTGCCCAAACGTCTTTGCTTGGACTTCCGAAAGCAGATGATGTCAGGAAACAGTGGTTGCAATTTATGTTTTAACTCTGTTCCTGAGCATTATAACCCCAATTTGCTATTGTGTTCTGGGCATTTTACTGAGGGAAAAACAAACAGCTTCTGTTACAACATGAGGGAGTACAGTGCCTGCCGGATTTGCCCAAAAAGTTTTTGTTGAAAGACGGAGCAAGGGGGCGTTGCAGTACTGAAACACCGTCTAAGCTGTTCGCCAATCACAACGCACTGGGACAGCTAACCAATCACAACACATTTTGTTTTTTGGAAGGCGGACCTTCATCAAAGCCGGAACTAATCGAGCTGTTTGTGCCAGGATGGGGAGAAAATATTTTAATAATGTAAATTATGTGAAAAATAATGTGTTTTTCGAACCACCAAGCATGAGAGCATGTTCTAGTACACCTCCAAAAAAAAGGCAAATACGACTTTGTAAAAGAGCATAATAAATAGAGCCCTTTAAATCACAGCGAGTTGTTAATTTAGCATTAGTAAAAAAGACATTCCAGCAGAACATCAAAACCATCACAACAGTTATTTATCACCTTAATAATCCAAAATGTATTTTCTTATGACAAACACTGATAAAAATCTAAATCAGCCTTAATATTGTAATTAGTATCGACACCTAATTGACACTTTTCATGATTAGTTCATCACTGCAGTCATAAACTTAATCACAGTTGTTCTTCAATTATTTGTGCAGCCCAGTGACAGTTAAATAAAAAATGTATTCATTAAAACACAAAACACAAACCTGATGTCTATTGCATATGCAAATGTTCTTTGGAACTCTAATAAGAAACAATCTCTCCACACCACAACATCTCACCTCCCATTGTGAAATTGTCTTTTTCAGCTTTACAATTTCCTGGTCTTTTTTTTCCAGTTCATATTTTAACTGCTCAGTTCTCACGTCCTAGGGGTTTTAAGAAAGAAAACAAGAAGAAAACTGAGCTTCATTCTACATTTCGGTACAACAGCCTTGTACACATCCTGCACATTTTTGAGTTTTTTTTTTCTCTCTCTCTCTCGTATCTTCCAAGAATGAGTGCATGATGGAGTATCTGGCAGAAGTCGACCTTCGTGCTCCTCTCTGAGGAGGTGTTGCCTCATGGCGCGGCGCTGTTTGCGTACTTACGACGACATACTCTGATGCTTGTCACGCTTGGACGATCCTTCTCACATCATCCTCTAGCTGGTGGGGGGGGGGGGGGGGGGGGGGGGGGGGGGGGGGGGGGGTGAAAAACTTGTCTTCACGCACCTCTGGATTCACAGGCTTCGAAAGACACACACTAACATGAAGATGTCAAAAACTGCAAATCAAACAATTTTTTCATGTATAAATACATTTACAGTGGGTACAGAAAGTATTCAGACCCCCTTAAATTGTTCACTCTTTGTTATATTGCAGCCATTTGCTAAAATCATTAAAAAGTTAATTTTTTTTCCTCATTAATGTAACACAGCACCGCATATTGACAGAAATACACAGAATTGTTGACATTTTTGCAAGTTTATTAAAAAAGAAAAAACTGAAATATCACATAATAATAACTTAAATGATTGTAGCAAATGGCTGCAATATAAAAAAGAGAGAAAAATATAAGGGGGTCTGAATACTCTCCGTACCCACTGTAGATCCAGGGTTTGGTTATTGTTAATTAAAGCTAAACTATTACTAATCTCATTTATTCTTTAGCAGACGCTTTTATGCAAAGCGCCTTACAAATGAGGAATATATGATTTAACAAATTATAGCAATAATAAAGTTTCAAAGTTAGAAGGAGGAATAGTTATAGTAAAAGCATACAAGTCAGCAGGATTCCATAAAGTGCTCATAGAAAATAAAAACTCTAATTCTAACCTAAAATGCATTTTTATTAACTAAAATAAAGTTGAAATAAAATAAAACAAATATTAGATAAAACTTTAAATGAGAATAAGAAATGTTGCCTTGGCAATTAAGTGAAATAAAGTAAGTTTAAAGGGATAGTTCACCCAAAAATGAAATTTAACCCCTATTTACTGCATCCGGTGTTTTATGACCTTTCTTCTTCTCAGACGAAAACAATCAGATTTTATATTAAATAATGTTCTGAGCTATTCCAAGCTGTATAAATGGGCAGTGAAGATTTTTATTAGATTTAATTTTTTTGCCATATCCGGAGGATTAATAAAGGCCTTCTGGAGCAAATCCGTGCTTTTTGTATGAAAAATCGCATTGTAAACTTGATAAACCGTAATCTCTAGCTTCCGCTAACTGCGCGTTCACAAGAGAGTGGCGTTCCAGCGGATGATGTAGGACGTATGTGTAGCATAAGCTCCGGTGAGAAGTGACGAACACGAAAGCGGCAGTCGTCGAGAGCAAAACCAAACACTGGTCACGAATTTCGTAAGTACAAAATGAGGATTTGTGAAGAAAAATGTCGGAGGATTTCAATATAAGCCATGAGGAGACTGGTTTTCCTTTGCTGTAAACAAAACTACACCCAAGTCCTACCTCATCCGCCGGATGCTACTCTCTAGCATCTGCTACAACCGTTAACGGAAGCTACAGATTACGGTTTATAAAGTTTTAAATACGATTGTATTCGTCTGAAAGAAGAAAGTCATACACACTAGGTATGGGCATTCCAAGCAAAAATAATATTCGAAAATCGCAGGGTATTATTCGAAAATCGCATGCACACGCAAACACCCATAAATGGAGAGAGATGGGATTCACACTTTCAATCTGTATGATAAACTATTTAATTCAAAAGATAGGCTACCTTAACTCAAGCCATATAATGATTGTAACGTGCTGAAACATATTAATATAATAAACACAAACGAATGACGGCACTTATTAAAATAACAGTCCGTCAATTAGCATAAATGAACTGCTCATAAGGCTAGGAGATTTCCATTTAAAAAATGGAACCCCTAAAGGGGATAGATATGACATGGGAGGAAAAATATGAAACGTTCCGCCAAAATCAGTATTGTATCGGGTCGGTATTGAAAAGTAAATTTTTTATTTTACGCAAAATGCGATATCCGCCGAGTTAATCTGTCATGTTTTCTCTCTTTCTTTCCAAACCGCGACAAACGCCAGTCTCCCTTCGCTGCAGAATGCGATATAGCCTCTCAACCAATCACAGCACACCATTCTACGCACTGTAGACAGTAATGAATTCACCCGGCATCCTAGTTTTCCTCATCTATTTTGTACTTTGTGATCAACAAACAAACTTAGGGCTGCACGAACTCACAGATGATTTCATTCGAGGATGACTCTATATGCTTAGCTTGTCAGTGTAAGTGTTTTTATTAATTCCATTAATGTTTTTGTTAATACAGCGCATAGCACTAGTCAACTAAATGAATGTAACATGGCAAAGAATGCACTTTTGGAAGTTGAATGTAAGGGAAATGTATGTTCATGATGAAATTTTATTTTATGGTTGTAATTAATTTATCTTGCCACTTTCTTGGTAAAGAAAACTTTATATTTAAAGATTTACTAGCGTTTTGGCACCAAACTTTCTTCTACTTCATTATCTTCTGGTCGACATATATCTTTGGGTAATTATACTGTATATAAATTGTGGGCATCAGGGAGCCGTTATTAATATGCGGGGACATTGAAATCGCTTTTGAACTCGCGCTTGTTTTTTTACTTTCACTTTCGAGATTCACGATAACACGTATGGAGCAGCATTCGGCAGTACTTACCACACATTTTACAAGATTAGATGTTTGTCAGTAGTGCTCAGGATCTGCTAATCATTCGCCATCATCCTATCAGCCATCTCTCTTTACTCTGTTTTTGTGGTAAGTAAAATGCTATGTACTGTAATGTAACAGGCTACCGTTAGCAAGCGGCGAACCATTCACTTATGGTGCTTTTCCACTGCGTGGTATGACTCTTGGCACGGCTCAGTACGGCACGGCTCGGTTTGCGTTTCCACTGCAGTTTAGTACCGCTTTAGAGTGGGCTGGATTATTCACATGTCATTATAGTTGTGCCGCCTCTACTGCCGAAAACTTTTTCATTCCGCGTCGCCCAATCAAGCTCTCGCTGGATCCGCTCCTCTGCTATCAACGAGAGGAACGTCAACGAAACAGCCACATTTTGGTTGTTAAAAAAAGGTGCGCTCATTCAAAACAGTTGTGTTCGATCCTTCGCTGACTTGCTGATTTTAATCTAGCGGTTCTGTTGTGTTTGTGGTAGAGGTCTGCTATCCAGAAATACTTTCGGGTTTCGGGTCAGGTTCAGGTTATTGTTTAATGAATAGCTTCGGGTTCGGGATTATAGCTAAACTAAAACTATATGTAGTAGGCTAGGCTATGCTGCTTTCAGACGCACACACATTACTGCACATTATTGCACACGACAACACAGCAAGGTAACTTTTATTAGTAAAATAGCTTCGATGGGCTACTGACTCGCAACGTTATATTTCTCTGCAATGAGGGGGTAAAAATCGCTGTTTTTGAAGGAACTAAGCCTCGTTGCTTGTAGAGAGAGAGACGCAGGTTCACACACGCAACTTGCAACTTATCACAGCCTCTCTCTCGCTAATGTCAAATAATTATATAATTAATTAATTAATTCAAATAAATGCGATCTTACCGCACTGCATCTCTGTGTCTGATTTAAAGCAGGCCGAATGCTAACGAGCCTAACTGACGAAAATGACCATAATTTGCACGATGGAAGAATTATCGTCTTGTTGTATACAACCATTCAAAAAATCGGTAAAATGTATGTGACCGCTGCACCTGATGTTCATAAACTTTCATAACTGGTAATAAAGTGTTTTTATTTTGCCTAGTGAACTGGCCAAGCCTTAATGATTCTGTTTCTTTACATGTATTTGTTTACTGACCGTTGCAAGCAATCGTGAAATACAGCTTTTTTTTTTTTTAAATTGGCTATCTTTGTTGAAAAATGTTTTAAAGTTCGGTTTCGGGCTCTAAATTTAACTGTGCTGCTCGGGTCGGGTCAGACGATCTCGGATAGGGGCCAGGTTCGGGCTTCAATTTAAAGCCCATGCAGACCTCTAATTTGTGGCGCAAGTTCAGTGACGTAGTTAGTGACGATTCTCTCCGGCCAATCAGTGATCAGCAGAGTTTACACGTCACGTTTTGGTAACGGTACGGTTCACTTGGAACCTCAACCGACGTGGTACTAAAAAAAAAAAAGTACCAGGTACCAGGTACTGTACCCAGTGGAAAACCCCCTAAAAGTGAACCGTACCGAGCCATACCATGCAGTGGAAAAGCGCCATTACTGGGCTCCGTAGAACGCGTTATTTGTGTTCCGCGCCTTTCTGAATATGGATTCAGCCACACCTCTAACCCAGTCGGGGGTGTTTGCGGTCCGCACAGAACTCTTATTTGACATCGTCCCAATTTACTGTAACCGTTATATGCTACGCAAGTCTTTTTTTAATACCACGCAAGTCTAAAGTGTGCGCTTGAGAATGTGTTCTTCTGTTGTCTTTGACAGCTTTTAGGTGCGTTATTGGCAGCGCCACCCTCTGCTTACATGAACACATCACCACCGCATCAGCACGGAAAACATGGGGAGATTTTTTAAGAAAATAATCGCACAACCTATTCGATATTCTATAATTAAATCAACTAATCGAATACTCGAAAATCGTGACACATCCCTAATACACACCTAGAATGGCTTGAGGGTGAGTAAGCTGGTATTTAGAGAAAAAACATTTTTGGGTGAACTTATCCTTTAACGCTGGAAGCACTATTTCTAACTTACTAAAACGTCAATATACATTTAGGCAAATAGAAATAAAAAAAATAAAACAGAATTAAAAAAGACAAAAGCTAATAAAAATGAGAAAAGCACAAAATTAATAAAACTTAAATTAAAATGTACAAAAAACTAATTAAAAATATTAATAAATACTACAACAGTATAAAAATAATACTACAATAACACTATGTAAAATTTATATAGAGTAATTTGATTTTACAAAGACAACGTTTCCAAAATTAAGAGGATATATTTTAAAAAAAATCAAATATTAATACAGTCGATCTAATCATTTATTATATATAACAGATTTGTAAATAATTATAAACAATGTATTATTGTGCCAACTACAAGAAAGTTATAATAAATCAATATTAAATAATAAATTGAATAATTGAAAATATTATCTGGCGGACATTTATCTTTTTTTAAACTCACTATTAGATTAATATAAGATGTATAAACTTTATTTATAATTTTTTAAGTAAAAAGTTATCATTTAAGACTAGTTTTTAGAACATGGGACATCAAATTTATTCATTTTGTTAACGCATTAAACATATTATCTTAAGTTAACACATTGACAGCCCTAAAAATACATGTTGTAAAACTCTTTTTCCTTCAAATTTTCTGAAGTACACTCTTGTGGCCCTCTGGGTGTTTCAAATCCTCAGAGCAGCCTGAGCTTGTATGTCCATATTAATCACTCACCTCTCTGTCAGGCTTCTTGCTCAGCTGATCTGTAATAGAGAGAGTCAGTCAGAACAGCAGAACAGTAACAGCGATTTGTCTCTGATGATAAGACCCCAGCATTCTCACCCACGCCACCCTCCTGCTGGAAGTCTTTGAGAGATACAGTGACTCGTTTGTCCTTCCCCTGCTGATTCTTCTTTCTGTCCTTCTTTCCTCCTGCTTTTGCTTTTGGTGATGCCGTCTCTGTTCTTTCAGCATCCTTGAGAGATTATAACATTACACATTAAAGAGCATGTACTGCCTTGTTGGAAAAAAAAAAATAGGAAAATGCTAAAGTAAGAATTGAAATAGCTGATATTATTGCACAATATGGTGGCACAATCAACTGCAGTTATTGTATTACATCAATTGATTAAAGACCTCTTGATTCCGGCATCTCACTGTAACCACAAGAGGGAGTAGTTACAGTTGTCACTACATTTTAAAAAGCAAGAAATTAACCTCCACAAGTATGAACATGTAGCACATTGATGATTTGGCAGTGTGGAGATATGAACAGTAGGCTGGTGCTAAATTAAAGCAATTGAATACCTATAATTTAAATTTCATTCTGTTCCTCAAACTACTGTATGGCCTTAAAAATAATTTTATTGTACTGTAATATGAGACCAATTCTTTTAGCCCAGCTGTGTCCACTTCCAGTCACTTTCTTCATTGTATCAGCCAGCTCTTAATACATTGTGTTTCATTCTTGAGCATCAGGGAATGCTTTCACCATTTGAAATAGTCGTGGATGAGTCCATGAAATGTCCTCGGTGTGAAAAGACAAGATGTCAAAATCATACAGTCATTGCTGGAAAGAGGTCAAATATGTAGAAGATGCTGGAAAACCAAGGAATATATGCAGGACCTGGAGGATTTTTTTTCTGAAGAACAGTGGGGGACAAACAAGCGACTCATCAACAACTATCACAAAAAAAAAAAATATATATCATCCAGGTCCATGAGCGTTTGATATATAAGAGGTCATCGTACTTAAAGAATATCCTGTAAGTTTCAGAACTGAAAACGTCCTTGTTACTGAAATAAAGCTTTTATTGACACCAGGCTCAGCGTACGCCAGATCCTGGAATGTGCCTACCTATGACGTAATAGATAGATTAAACTCCGCCTCCACAGAAGAACATCAACGCCTAATTCTGTAGCCCCGCCCACTGATTCACGCATGACATAGTAGGGAAATAACGTAAGTGGCGCTAAACCGGATCGAGCAACCAGATCGCAAAATATTGTGCAGTGCCTGGTTGTGGAAGAACACAGTCGCTGCATAACCTTCCTTTGGATTCAAATATTAGGAATGCGTTTTTGAACTTTACTTTTAATGAAGTTCCAGGTCAAGCGAGTAAAACATTGAGCGTTTGTTTAAAAAGCGTTCGTTTGAGCGATGAGATTAAAAAGCAATGCTGTGCCATCTATATTGGATCCGACAGGAATGGCGCAGCACACTTATGTGAGTAAAAAATATTTGTACCATGTGTCACTATTGCTTTGTTAGAGATCGCTTGATATGTCCTGATTATGTGCACGTGTCTAAAGTCACAGAAGGCTCCAACTATGAAGGACGTAGCTTGTCAAACAGACACACAGAAAGGTAGCTTACGATGCAAAACTGTTATCCAATCACAGCAGTGGGCGTTTACTTCCAATTGTTTTCAATGCGGCACACCCATGATAACTGAACGTTTTTTGAGCCAGCCTCAAAACCAGGGTAGAAAGTAGCCTATTACTTATTGATTTTGATGTTTTTGAATGTAAAAACCACGCGAATGTCATAAGTGGACCTCAGACAACAGTATAAGATAATTAAAAAAGCCAGTTCATGACCCCTTTAATATTTAAAGGAATGTAACCTTCAGACAGTTCATTTATTTTTGTTTGGCTTAATCAGGACAGTACTTAAAAAAAAAAAAAAAAAAAAGAACATGCAAATTTTGAGATCCGCTCTTATTTTGTTTCAATTATTAATATTTTGCATATTCTGCAATGCATGTAAACTTATGAAAAGTAGTATCACCACCGCTATTTTGCTGCTTAATATTGTTGTACAAACCGTGATACATTTTTTAGGATTCTTTTATGAATACAAAGTTTAAAAGAACTATTATAGATTTTTTTGGTAACATTATAATTGTCTTTACTCTCACATTTTAAGCATTTTCTTTCAAAATATAAACAAACATTTCATCAACAGGTGTACAATGTACACACTCCACTGACATGCTTCATTTCAGGAAGACGTGCACAGCCCCAAGTATAATCATGTGGTAGGTGGTAAACAAATCATTATGTCAGGAAAAATATTGTTTCATTTGAGAATGAGCTAACTAGGATCTAAATGAAGTTCTTAATAGTAACCTGCGTGTGTGCAGCATAAAGAAAGCAAATTTAGTGATCGACCGATATTGATATTTTATAACCAATACCGATACCAATTATTTGCATGTTTATGTGCCCGATAACCGATATGCAGAACCGATATTTATTTACTGTTATAAAGTAAATAAATGACTGAGTGAAGTAAGAACATACTTCACTTTGGTTTTTCCTCTTTTCAGTCATCTTTTTTTTTAAGTGTTGAAAATTAGCAGTCTTTCATGTTAAATTTAATCTTTATATTACAACAATAAAAAACATTTTATTTAAAGCATCAGCAGCAACACTAATATTAACAATAAGCAAAATAAATGTAGAATGTCTAACGTTTTCAAATGGAGAAAATAAATAAAGGACAGGAGTCATATCAACTTCATTTTAAACTACAGTTTTAGTAGGTTTATAAGCTGTTTAATAGGCTAAAGTGAAGAATAATTCACTGGATAATGTTAATTCACTGAATAATATTGGAATATAACAAACAAAACATCGTATTTTATTGCATTTCTCAACTGGAATGTTATATCAGAATTACTAATGATGTTTTTGTCGTTCTAGATTATGAAATGCCTGCTGACAGCGCGATTTATCTATGCATTTACACAGAACTATACTCAAACTGCGATCGCTCACGGAGATAATTAATTTCCATAGAGTTGTATATATTTAGATGTTTAGTAGCGAAATAATGGTTATATAGTAAATGTTAATACAATTTAGGGTGTTTTAAACAAGTGAATCTTGTTAAAAGTTACATGCGGTGGCCGTGCTGGGGCATTTCCTGAGCATCAACCCGGTGAGTGAACAGCAATATGAAAGCGGCTTCACGAGACTAATGATGAGCAAATATACAACAGAGAGAGAATTCAATTCAGCGCTTTTATTTCCAACATGCGCTCAATCGTGGCTGTATTATTTTAACTCATGCAAAGTTACGTCTTTATTGGGAGAGGATCTTGACGGATTATCTACGTGACTCCGACTTCACGAGACTAATGATGAGCATAGACAACAGATAGAATTCAATTCAGCGCTTTATTTCCAACATGCGCTCATTCATGGCTGCATATTATTTAATTCAGGCAAAGTTATGTCTTTATTGGGACAGGACTTGACGGATTATCTTACGTGACTCCGTGAGTTGGTCTCTATTTCTTAGAGCCAAGCTGCATAAACTACATATCAGGCATTTATGTAATGCATCTAATTTGTGCATAAATGGCTATGTTAAATAAAGTTTACTAACTATAGCAACTATATCAAGTACCTGCACACCGTTGTTGTTGTCTCGTCTCCCCTCAGACGCGCTGCAATGGCGATCCTGCGTGCAATTCTCAAAACACCCACAAGATGGCGGCATTTATCGGTGAATCCGATATTACAAAACCGATATCCGATTATTGTAAAATGCTTAAATATCGGGAAAATATCGGTAAATCGATATATCGGTCGATCTCTATATATATTTGTGATGTACTTCATGTTATTTCTATATATTTTCAGTTTCACATTAGTTTTTCATTTCATATTCATATTGTACGTACAGTGGGTACGGAAAGTATTCAGAACCCCTTAAATTTTTTCACCGATTTTTTTATATTGCAGCCATTTGCTAACATCATTTAAGTTAATTTTTTTCCTCATTAATGTACACACAGCCCCCCCATATTGACAGAAAAACACAGAATTGTTGACATTTTTGCAGATTTATTAAAAAAGAAAAACTGAAATATCACATGGTCCTAAGTATTCAGACCCTTTGCTGTGACACTCATATATTTAACTCAGGTGCTGTCCATTTCTTCTGATCATCCTTTAGATGGTTCTACACCTTCATTTGAGTCCAGCTGTGTTTGATTATACTGATTGGACTTGATTAGGAAAGCCACACACCTGTCTATATAAGACCTTACAGCTCACAGTTCATGTCAGAGCAAATGAGAATCATGAGGTCAAAGGAACTGCCTGAAGAGCTCAGAGACAGAATTGTGGCAAGGCACAGATCTGGCCAAGGTTACAAAAAAATTTCTGCTGCACTTAAGGTTCCTAAGAGCTCAGTGGCCTCCATAATCCTTAAATGGTAGATGTTTGGGACGACCAGAACCCTTTCTAAAGCTGGCCGTCCGGCCAAACTGAGCTCTCGGGGGAGAAGAGCCTTGGTGAGATAGGTAAAGAAGAACCCAAAGAGTACTGTGGCTGAGCTCCAGAGATGCAGACGGGAGATGGGAGAAAGTTGTTAGAAAGTTGTCAACCATCACTGCAGCCCTCCACCAGTCTGGGTTTTATGGCAGAGTGGCCCGACGGAAGCCTCTCCTCGGTGCAAGACACATGAAAGCCCGCATGGAGGACTCCAAGATGGTGAGAAATAAGATTCTCTGGTCTGATGAGACCAAGATAGAACTTTTTGGCCTTAATTCTAAGCGGTATGTGTGGAGAAAACCAGGCACTGCTCATCACCTGTCCGATACAGTCCCAAAAGTGAAGCATGGTGGTGGCAGCAACATGCTGTGGGGGTGTTTTTCAGCTGAAGGACAGGACGACTGGTTGCAATCGAGAGAAAGATAAATGCGGCCAAGTACAGGGATATCCTGACGAAAACCTTCTCCAGGGGTGCTCAGGACCTCAGACTGGGCCGAATTTTTACCTTCCAACAAGACAATGACCCTAAGCACACAGCTAAAATAACGAAGGAGTGGCTTCACAACAACTCTGTGACTGTTCTTGAATGGCCCAGCCAGAGCCCTGACTTAAACCCAATTGAGCATCTCTGGAGAGACCTAAAAATGGCTGTCCACCAACGTTTACCATCCAACCTGACAGAACTGGAGAGGATCTGCAAGGAGGAATGGCAGAGGATCCCCAAATCCAGGTGTGAAAAACTTGTTGCATCTTTCCCAAAAAGACTCATGGCTGTATTAGATCAAAAGGGTGCTTCTACTAAATACTGAGCAAAGGGTCTGAATACTTAGGACCATGTGATATTTCAGTTTTTCTTTTTTAATAAATCTGCAAAAATGTCAACAATTCTGTGTTTTTCTCTCACTATGGGGTGCTGTGTGTACATTGAGGAAAAAAATGAACTTAAATGATTTTAGCAAATGGCTGCAATATAACAAAGAGTGAAACATTTAAGAGGGTCTGAATACTTTCCGTACCCACTGTATATCCATTTATGCCTTACTTTTTATTTTATATTGTTTTCTGTTAAAGTTGAATCTATACTGTGTGCTGTATCGTTATCGTGGGTTAGAGAGGAGATGGTCTCCACTTCAAGCTCACAGGATACTGTTGTGGAGCAATAATTTTCCACTTTCAACACAAAAACACGTGGTGAATTATGATGATTATATGATATTCAGTTATACCATTACTTTGATTCTTGCTCTTCCCCTGTCCACCTCTTCATCGGATAAAAGAGTTACATGACAAGGTATTGACTACTTTGAACATCACACCAATATTTGATATTTGGGGCAATGACATGACACTCATTTTTGTCCCATGTTTTGATTAAATTTTTTAATGAATTGTATATTGATTTGTATTTTTTGGGGTGGAGTTTAAGGCATAAAAGTCAAAAAATGTAATGATAATATAACTGTCCTGATATGATGTGAAAAATATAAACAACAAAAACAAACAAAAAATTGAAACTTCCTCTCTAACTTAAATGGTTAAGTATAATATTTTATCTTCTTATATTATTTTCTTTAATCTTTGAAAAATATTGATTTTTTAAACCCTACTGGCTCCTGGACTCCTGCAGATCGTGGGCAAAGCGTCTTAAAATATTAGATAATTTGACCTTTTTATGAGAAGACAAGGACAGTTCAGGTTGTAAAATAACAAACCTGAATGGTACGTGTGAACTAAAGGGGTCATATGATGCGATTTCAAATTTTCCTTTCTCTTTGGAGTGTTACAAGCTCTTGGTGCATAAAGAAGATCTGTAAAGTTGCCAAGACTAAAGTCCCTCAAATCCAAAGAGATATTCTTTATAAAAGTTAAGAGTTAACCACGCCTACCTAAAACGGCTCGTTCGAACACGCCCCCACATATCTACGTCACGATGTGGGAAGATTTGCATAACGCCACCCAAATGTTCAAGCAAAGAAAGGCGGCGTAACTTTTATTCTCGCTTTAGTATTGTTGTTGCCGCCGCCATGTCATGAAGGCGCTGTGTTTCGTTGTGAAAGCGAAACTACTTTGCTTGGCCTTCCAAAAGAGGACGATATCCGCTTCGTCATGCCTAGAGCTGATCTGTGCTGGTCGCTGAGGAAATACATCAACTTCGCGCTGTGGATCGCCGGATCGGCTTTCACTGTGGACGAAGCGGAGTCCAGCCCGGGTCGTCTCATGTGGTTGCCACAAGCCCACCGCCTCTGCTCACTCTAGCCCTCCGGCCGTTCCTCACTCAAGGCGGTGTGTGATGCTGTGTTTCGTTGTGAAAGCGAAACTACTTTGTTTGGCCTTCCCAAAATGGACACGACTAGAAATCAGTGATCAAGTTGTATTTATAACACTGTTCCAGAAAAGTTCAACCCAAATATTCAGATTTGCAGCACATTTTATGGAGGACTGTTTCCTGATCCTGGTAGAGTAGACTACAATGCCGGCTGTTCTGACTCATGGACTGCAAGTACATTTTTTATATTAAAAGAGTTTTTATATTTTATATATTTTTTATATTTAAAGCGAGTTTTCTGGGCAGTGTTTGTAATGTTCTCAGATCACAAATGCAGACTTGGTTTTATGTTTACGCAGCGCGATGCAATGCAACGTGTAAAAAGATAGTATAAGTCATTATAATCAATAATTGTGTCCCCACTGGTTGCAACAAATGCCTAGTTTATAATGGGGTTTTTAATGTTTTTGAATCATCGCTCCGGCCGGACAGGGCATCACAGTATGGTAGGGGCGTAACATTTCCGTCACACGCGTGAGGTATTTGGCCAATCACAACGCACTGGATAGCTGGCAAATCACAGCACACCTTGCTTTTCAGACCGATGAGCTTTGTAAAAACTGACGCGTTTCAGAAAGGCGGGGCATAAAAGAGAAACAATAATGTCCAGTTGTGGAAAATAATGTTTTTTGAACCTTAAACCGCATAAACACTTTTCATTACACCAAATACACAAAATAATGTTATTTTTAGCTACATCATATGACCCCTTTAATAAAACCTTTGAAAATGTGATTTTACTTTTAACTTGACACAACATGACATTTTTAGAGTCATTCAACTCAATCTTCTCCTGATATGGTACCTTTTTATGTTGATCAAATTCCAATTTACTGAGCATCAAGGCCTTTTCCAGATCCGCCTCATACAAGTCACAGGTCAGCTGGGACAAACACAAGCATGAAGATGTTTGCATAAAGCCGGAGAGAAATGGGCCATATGAAAGTCAGATTCTGAGGTTTAGTGAGAAGGTTTACCTGTGCATCTCTCTGTTTCCACTCCTGCCAGCTCTCCTGGGGCTTGGAGCCATGATGGACCGCTGCCGGGTTGATCAGATCATTGGCTAAACCCTGCAGCGTGAGCGTGGTGGGAGGTGCTGTTGACTTCTGAGGGATCTTCTTAAAAGCAAGACTTCTGAGCTGCAGTGTGTAATGACAAACACTCTTTGTTAGCAGGCATTTAGCTGATGCTTTACCCAAAACAGAACTACTACAACACGCCACCCTCTGTGCCTGCAAGGATGCTATAAACATCAACTCTGATGATCACAGAGTCCTAGATAGACCAACAGGCAGAACAATACACAGGACGACAGATAGATAGATGACAGAATGAACAATGGAATAAACGATATACAGAACTAACAACAGATAAAAGAATGACTAGGGTTGGGTACCGAAAGCCGGTACCAATATGGCACCGGTACCTATGTAACCGGTATGTACTAGAACCTAATCCGAACGCAGATTTCGGTGCCATGCCGGAGCGATCGATTGAAATATTTGTCCTCTGGTTCTTCGAAACGGACGTAAGCATCATCATCACTGGCACCGCACGTGAAAAATTATTTCCCGACTGAGAAAATGCACGTGAACTCAAGTCGGAAAGCTCTAATAACACAAATCCAACACATCTTTGTAGTAACGAGAGTGTCCATGTTTTCACATTCCGACTTAAAAGCACAACGCGGGAGCATCCGAGGAGCGCGTGAATGCAGCAATTACACTTGCTCTGATGGCAGCAGGTAACCTTCCGTTAACTAAACATGCTTAAATTAAAATGCCTAAAGCTAAACCTCCCTTGTATTCACGTTTCTAAACCTTTTGTCCAACAAAAGAGAACACTATAACCTTTTTACTCCACAACACCAGTCAAATGCTTCCTTTTGTGATCTGATGATGCTTCTTGTTACAGAATGAGGCAGAAAATAAATTCCATATGCTACTTTAAAAATTTAGGGATGCACCGATATGAAAATTTTGGCCGATACCGATAACCGATTATTCTTTATTTTTGAAAGCCGATAACCGCTATGTTGGCCGATAATCTATATCCCAATTGTTATAATACTTTTTGAGAGCCTGATTCCAAAAGGTCTCATTATTAAAAGCCACATCCCAAACACTTCTACATAAGCAGCCTAGTTTGAACGGTGGTACGTTTTAAAAATATTTTTACTCTCCCTTTACCAAATTTAGTCATAAAAAAGTCATTATAAAATGCATTATAAAATAATGCATAAATAATGCAAATAAGTCACTGGACATCATTACACGTGTAAAGAATCAAAATGAATGCGCCACAGATCAATAAAACGGAATAGCCTCTGCACGGACAATAATTTAATTATTTTAATTACTAAACCATATTGTTGATGAAAATAATAAGAGAAAAATACAAGTGGTTGTTGTTATTAATAATGTATCAATGATTTTGAAAAAGTAACAAATTAATACCACTGTTTTAAATAGCAGCTGTTGAGCTGCGCGTGCTGAAGCTGAATAGCTGAATGAACATGGTAAACTGAAGTGTTTTGCTTGCAGCTTATTTAACTCAAGGAAATGCGTCCTGAGATTAATATTAATACAACATAAACATAATATTACAACTTATATATGTACAAAATGATGCAGTTATTGCGTGCTATAATCAGAATGTGTGATCCTGTTGTGGATGCGCTCTTCCAATAACAACGCGCTGAAACACGGCAACTAAACACAAAGAATTCACAACGTTTTATTATAATAATGTTCTCATTAGAATGTTATATACACGACATTCCCAATCATAGTTATTAATGTTGTGCAGTGCTGTTTGAGCTGCGTGCGCTGAGCTAAGGATGATCACCGGTAAACTGAAGCGCTATTTTAACTTAACCAAACGCATTCTTTATGAGATAAATCAGATATACATCAACTAAACACAATATTACAACGTACAATTGCACAAAAGGCTGCAAACGAACAGTGCGCATCTGAAGTGTCTCTGAAGGAAATAATGCATTATTTATCGGCTTTAAGATATATTATGGGCCAAATTTTCTTATCAGGCCGATAACAGAAAAAATGAGCATTTAACGACCGATACCGATATGGTGGCCGATATATATATCGTGCGTCCCTAACAATTAATACATTCGATTAGCAATAATTAGGGTGACCTACATCCTCTTTCCCCGGATATTCCTCTTTTTGTACTACAAAAAATACGTCCGGCCAGGAGTTCTTAATTGCCCCTAATGTCCGGATTCGGCTGGTTCTTATCCCCTCCCGTGATCTCTGCCATGCCGCCTGCTCCCCGCAACCCATGCTTTGTCACTCCTGCGATTTTTTGTCCACCGCCTTTGACCCTTCTAATATTGTGTATAATTTTTGGTGGCATCATGGAGCCGCTCTCGAGGATGCGTTTTTAAATATTTTGAATGAGCGTTTGCACTGTTTAATTTTTCCATCTTTCAATTTCGCGATCCACGCACTCTGTGTAAAGAAGCACTCACAATATCAGATATTTGTCAATGAGCTCAGGTTCTGTTGAGCAGCAAATACTCCAGCACGGTTTTGTCAGTCTCTCCTTATTCTCGACCTGCGATCAGTCAGATCTGACTCAGGCAGATCTTGTTGGATGCAGGGTTGCCAAGTCCGTGTTTTTTCCACAGAAGTGGGCTACTTTTAAACTGTTGCCATGGGTTGATTTTCCCAAGTGGGTTAGAGGTTTGAAATATTGCATAAATTAAATTTGACTGAAATGTTTGTATTGAAACATTTAGCATTCTAACTGTGATTAAACTTTCATGGACTTCTACATTAACCGTTCCCTCCTGGTGGAATGACCTGCCAAACTCAATCCTTAATATTTTCAAGAAATGGCTGAAAACATCTCTTTCATCTTCATTTGACCCTCTAACTCTAGCACGCTCTATTCTTATGCTACTCTAATTTTTTTTTATTAAAAAACTTGATCCTCTAACATTTTCACTCTCTATTCTATTTCTATTCTAACTACTTGTTTTATTTATAAAGAAAAAAGAGCCTCTAACACTAGCATTATCTATTCTTTAATAAGTATCGGTTCAGGCACCGGTACTGTTTTAAAAGTATCGATTTGGCACCGTATCGAAAAAAAAAAAAAAAACGTACCCACCCTAAGAATACAGACAGATGAATGATAAAAAAATTGATAGAAAAAAATGGCAGATGGACATACAGGAACCACAAGAACCACAGATATAACGAAAGACAAATCAACAGATAGAGAGTTATACAGACAATCAGAGAGACAGACAAGTAGATACAATAGCAGACAGACAGGTTCACAGTTAGAGAATTACAAAACAACAGGTAGACAAATTACAAAACAACAGGTAGATGACAATCAATATCAGAAAGAATGATAGATATATAAAAGGACATACAGAACGATAGATAGAACGATAGATAGAACGATAGATAGAACGATAGATAGAACGATAGATAGATATATAGAACGATAGATAGAACGATAGAACGATAGATAGAACGATTGAGAACGATAGAACTATAGATAGATAGATAGATAGATAGATAGATAGATAGATAGATAGATAGACGCTAGAACGTAGATAGAAAGATGATAGATCGCTAATAGCTAGATGCCATGCTGCATTCGGGTTGCTGAAGAATTGGTTCAGGAGAAGAGTTCACCCTCTTTTCGCAAAAATAAAAATAATAAAAGAAACCAATGTGACCCTGGAGCACAAAACCAGTCTTAAGTCGCTGGGGTATGTTTGTAGCAGTAGCCAAAAATACATTGTATGTGCCAAAAGTATTGATTTTTCTTTTATGCCAAAAATCATTAGAATATTAAGTCATGTTCCATTAAGATATTTTGTAAATTTCCTACCATACATATCAAAACTTCATTTTTGATTAGTAATATGCATTGCTAAGAGCTTCATTTGGACAACTTTAAAGGCGATTTTCTCAATATTTAGATTTTTTTGCACCCTCAGATTCCAGATATTCAAATAGTTGTATAAATAGTCGGTCAAATATTGTCCCATCCTAATAAACCATACGAATAATTGACACTTAAGACTGGTTTTGTGGTCCATGGTAACAATTGTTTATCTAAAGTAATTTTTGCTTATTAATTGGATCGAGGGAGAGCAGCAAAGACACTGGTTAATAAAATGGAATGAAATACATAAAGGCAGTGGCATAGGCAGAATTTTATTTTTGGGCGGGCCTGGGCAAAAGTGAGCGGGCACTATTAACTAACAAACGGAGTCAGACTCAATATTCAGGGCTGCGTTTCTCATTGGTGGCAATAGGTCTGCAATCTACTTAGGCTTACAATGCTTTTGGGAAATGCAGCCCAGGTCATTTCAATCTTCTTTTCTTTGATCCTTTTGAAAAATAAACGGTAGAACACAGTGGAAGATACGCACAGTAAAACTACCACGTCACGAACGTGCCCATTGTCAACATAACAAAATCATTCACAATAGCCCCAATCCCTAAATACTCTTAAGTCACACAACATCGACATACAAGAGAACTGTAGCTACAACCTGTCCACATACAACACCGGAGTATCATTTAGAAAGAAAATCAAATACTGCTTTATTTATTCCGAAACAGAAGTCATTTAAAATGTCATCTGTGAATTTCGCTTTTCATTTCATCATTCTACAGTAAATGTACAAAGATAGCCTATTCATGTAAACTGTATTTCCTCGTCATATTTCCTCAAATATATTAGCTATAATTGTAGTGTATAAACTTATTTTATTCAGAAATGTCATGTTTGGGATTTTTTATTTGTAATAGACCTTCATATTTGGAAACAGGTGCAGTCAGTCCCCAGCGTCAGTCGTAAAATATTATAAAATATCTTTAATGAAGACGACTGGGCAACAGCTCGGTCCTTAAATTCCTTTAGACACCGCCACGAATGACTGTAAACACTGACTGAGCTCAAATGACACTCATAATCGGCCTGACAGTAGTGTGTTCCCGGCTTTAGAAAGAACTGGATCAGCCACTCGGAACTGAAAAGTCTTACCGTTACGGGTTCTTAAAGTGTTTTTTTTTACAGAATTATGCATTGCTGCTGTTTTGCTAACATTTTATAACACACAACTGCAAAATAGGTTAACTAAATGGGTGAACACACACGAATTCAGGCCTGGATAACACTGCCTAACAAGCTTCATCAACTCATCAAGAATTATGCAAAACCACATTTATGTATTTTAGTATTTGAGATGTTATAATGTTTTAGGGGTGCTCCGATTGATTGGCTACCGAACACAATCGGCCGATAATCGCTTTGGGATGTTTGAGCGGCGCTCTAAAAACGCCGAGTCCTCAAGCTGATGACGCTGCCGGAGAGTTTGGGCACGACATTCACGCGCCGCCTCAGTCCCGTTCCGGTTTGGGTGCAATAATTATAATGTCAACTCACCTTCATATTCTTCATTAATCACTTAAAGTAATTTGAAAAAGTTTCTGAGAGACGATTTCACAAACAGCGTGAGTGAATCACCGCGCGCGCGCGCTCTCTCTTTCTCTCTTAAAATATGCAAATGTCTTCAAATCACCACACATCGTGTCTGTCTATAAGCGAGCTGCACAGTTTACAGGAATTGTCACTTGCACAATTGAGTCAGTGTCGCATTGTCACTAAAGTTTATAAATGGCATTTTCTCTTTTTAATTCTTGTCGGTGTTTAAACCATTTAACACTCGTGCGCTTTCCTAGAGACCGTGCGCTCATGCACACTCGCAGCGCACACACCGTTGGTTCATATTACTTTGTTTGCAGTGCGTATTTTTTCTGCTCTCATGTTACCAGATTAAAGCGTTCACACTGCACACACGGTTGCGGTGCGCCAGTGCGTTTAGGAGCGGTGCGTCTGCAGCAGTGCAGAGATCGTTTCCGCACCGATTCCATTTTTGCTGCGCTGCAAGCGCTGAATTAAAACAATAGCGCATTGTTTGCAGTAAATATGAAAACGAAAATTTAGTAATTACACCATAAATGCATATAAATAAAGTCTACTGTGTTTCACAGTCAACACATAGGCTATGGCTTTTTGACTAGGTTTAAAGGAAAAGTGCACTGTTAAATAAAGAAGGCAATCATTTTAAAGTTCTTAAAGTTCTTTATGAACCGCAGGATTGCTTGTAATAAAGATTTAAATGCAAAAGAAAAGGCAGTAGAGCTGACCGTTTCTGTCAATGGTAAGTTTTAATGTTTGTGATAACGTAAGAAAAGTTTAAATGTTTTGCTTTAGCGTTTTAAAGGGGTCCTCTGATGTGATTTCAAGTTTTCCTTTCTCTTTGGAGCGTTACAAGCTCTCGGTGCATAAAGAAGATCTGTAAAGTTGCTAAGACTAAAGTCTCAAATCCAAAGAGATATACTTTATAAAAGTTAAGAGTCAGCCATGCCTACCTAAAATGGCTCCTTCTAACACGCCCCCACATGTCTACCTCACGATGTGGGAAGATTTGCATAACACCGCCCAAATTTTCACGCAAAGAAAGAAGGCATAACATAATGTCGTTCTGAAGCTCCCAGACGTTCTCCTCCTCTTTACTCCGATACCGCTGCTGTACGTCAGTAATCATCCAGCACCCCCGCGTCTCGTAGAGTAAGCGGCATGGAAGACGGACGGATATGGACCTCAGTAATCAGTACTACAAACCATGTCTTGTTTTAAACTATTGTTTAATCATTAAAGATAATCAGAGCACATTTAACCATCATAAGGAGCATTAAATGAGATTGAATTATCCGTTCTTTATTATAACTACCATTTACAATATAATAACCCAGACTTTACGCCTCTTAAGCACAAAATAACAATGACTTCAACAAAATATTTGGTTTTAAAAATGTAAATAAAATTTTTCCAGACATTAAAAATGAATAACATTTATTTGACTTTAATATTACATTCATTTCTTACCACTGAATTAACGATGACGTGCTTCTCTCTTTTGGTCAGTAAAAAAAAGAAGAAAAAAACCTCTCGTTTAACATGTCTCTCTTTAAAAAAAAAAAAAAAAAAAAATAAAAATTAATTGCGTCAAATCTCCTGATCACATCTATTACTCATGTATCTATTAATTATAAGTATTTATTCAATGAAGAGATCAATAAACGAATGCTGTTCATTTTAAAATTATGCGTGTGTGTGCGCAGCTTTATGTAGAAGACAGGAGAGAAGCGCGTGCAGATCAGAGGCGCGCGGTAAAGAAAGATACACACAAACCCAGTGTTTATGATATGCTTTTCAGGCTACACTTAACCTTGGCTTAATTTCAGCTATAAAACTGGATTCATATTATCATCATAATGCGATTTGACTGCTTTAATGTCTACACTTTATTAAAAGCTTACTTCAGACATGAAATTCTGCAAAATATAGTTTGTTTATGATTTTTTTTTACATACACATTTCACCATTAGAATAATCAGAGTCCTCTGCAAAGTTTTAATTAGTTTACATGGTTATGACAACTAAAGATAACCTGGAGGGAACGTTCTCTCTAGGTTATGAAAAAATCTAAAAAATAACCTACAGTTCCCTTTAGGTTATAAAAATACATAAAAATAACCTACAGGAACTTGCCCCTTATGCCGAGTTCACACTGCACTATTTTCAAAGATGTCGCATCACTGTTGTTTTCACACTGAACGACTATCTGGGGTAGCATTCAGTTGTTGTCGCCGACAGCTCTGTCTGGTGCAGGGTTGCCGGGTTTTCGCTACAAAACCCGCCAAATTGCTACTCAAAACTAGCCTGAAAATAGCCCAATTGCTTTTGAGGGGGTCCCCCTGTAAAAATCTCATTTGGGGGTAAATAATAATTTTTTTTGGAGGGGTTGTCCTGGTACAATTCACATTCCAGGGCCTAAATATCACTTATTTGGGTCGCTTCAACCTGCTGACATGAAAAGCAACCGGTGGCAATCGTGGATTTGGCAACACTGGTCCGCAAACTATGTTTCACATAACTCCTCCCCGAACTTCCCGCTGCCCCGTATCTTGAGGCATTCGCACGAGCGGAAACCTTTTCATAGTATTGTGGAACTACCCACTTTTTGTGTTTTCGCACCGCCGGAACTGGGTGCTTTTTTTAGTACCGGACTGCCTTTTTCGAGAACCAAATTAGCTCCTACTCCGGAGCACAACTGGTACTAACCGTGACGCAAGTAGACATTGATTGGCCAAACGCGTACGAAAACTCCCTCACCCGCCATGATTTAAAACACCGTGTAAACATACTGTAAAAATAAGGTGTTTCAAAAGGTTCTTCAAGCGATGCCATTGAAGAACCATTTTTGGTTCCATGAAGAATCATTCAGTCAAAGGTTCTTTTAAGAACCATCTCTTTCTTACCTTTTTGTCATCTGAAGAACCTTCTTTCGCCACAAAGAACCTTTTGTGAAACAGGTTTTGTTAAAGGTTCTTTATGGAACCATTTTAGACAAAAAGGTTCTTCTATGGCATCAGGAAGCACCTTTATTTTGCATAGTGTACTGTAAACATTGTTTCAACTTATTTCGCAAGCATGGAGAACAGCGATAGATGGACGGAAGTGCAGGCAGGCACTTGTATTAAATGTAGCACTGCCAGTTGTCGTTGGAGATTCTTATTCCTCCTTTCCATCGCTTTACGTATACGTCGACTTTCCATGTCCTTTATTGTGAAACCCGCGAGACACAACCAAAACAGCTCCGATCACAGCATCCTCCATCCTCCTGTTGTTAACGTTGTTCTTCTTTGTTTCTGTTGTTGAAAGCCGCGCACAAATGACGCCGCTGTCGACCGGCTTACGTCACTTCCTAGTACACACTGTCCGTGCGAATGCAACTCTTTAAATGGTACTGGGAAATAGTTCGTTCAAAATTGTCCCAGTACTTTAGTACTGTACTTTAGCTCTGGAACTAAAGCGGTGCGAAAGGCCCTTTGGTCTCTCATTGGCTGTAGGTCATCACCGGCCTGATGTGTTTTTCAGTCAAACTCATCGGCGATTCCCTCAGATCACTCTTTGATAATTCACACTGCGTGATTGTCACACGCGTGAACGAGCACCGATTTGCCTCTGATTTCGGGTATTTGTCTGCGATTTCGCAAAACCTGTCGACGAGTGAAAAATCGTGCTAAAATCGTGCAGTGTGAACTCAGCATTAGGTTTTAAAAAATAACCTACAGGGAACTTCCCAAACGTCTTCTTTGGTTCCAAAATATAACCAATGTAACATTAGGTGAACGTTAGAGGAACATTCTGTGTTTTGTTCGGTAGTTACCTGGAAAAATGTAACCGTTTACCCGCACTTGCGTTACTTGTAATGCGTTCCCACCAACACTGATAGATAATATATAGATAGATAGATAGATAATAGATAGATAGATAGATCGATAGATAGATAGATATAAATTGAATAGATAGATGATTGATATCATGATAGATGATTGATAGATTGATGATATATAACAGCCAGCCAGCCAGACAACAGACCAGACAGACAGACAGATAGATCTATGAAGATAGATATATGATAGATATATATATGATAGATAGTATGATGATTTGTCTGACTCGATTATTGATAGATATAATGATTGATAGCTAGATATATAGACAGCCATACAAGAAAGCAGACAGACAGACAGATAGACATATAAGGATAATATATGAGGCTAGATAGACCGCCGACAGATATCTCGATAGATAGATTACGATAGATAGATAGATGATCGTCGATAGATAGATAGATAATATCTACAGATATGATATGATATGTATATGATAGATATGATAGATTATATATATATAGATATATATATAGATAGATATATACACCAGACGATAGATGATAGATGATAGATAGATTATAGATAGACAGATATTATATATAGATTATAGATGATGGATAGATAGATAGATGATAGATCGATAGATAGATAGATAGCTAGATAGAAAGATAGATAGATATATAGATGATGACATATAAGTAGATAGTAGATTATATAGATAGAAGATAGATGACATATAGATAGATAGATAGATAGATACTGTCAGATTATAGATAGATACTGTCAGATTATAGATATATAGATAGATAGATAGATCGATAGATGACAGACAGACAGACAGATAGATAGATGATAGATAATAGATTACAGATAGAATAATAATAATAGCTATGGATGATATCGATAGATCGAATACATAGCTATGATCGATAGATAGATAGATGCTAGACAGCCATACAGATAGTATAGAAATTAGCTAGATAATATCGACAGATATGATATATGATTATATATGAAGCTATAATAGATAGATAATATGATAATCATGATTAGATAGATAGATATATATTAATATAGATAGATAATAGCTAGACAAGCCAGACAGATATAATATATAGATGATATAGGAGTAGAGGAACAAAGAATGCCTGATAGATATATGACAGATATGCTATGATATGATATATGATAGATATGCTCGCTCGATAAATAGATTATGCAGGATAGATATTGATAGTGATAGATACCATAGATGATAGATAGATAATAGAGAGATGATTTCACCTCATTGGCTTCACTCTGCTGCTGTTCCTTCTTTCGTCTTCTCTTCTCTTTCTTCTTGTCGTTATTTTGGTTGGTCTTCCCGCTGGGAGATTTCCCCGAGCGGGGCTTCCCTGCTCCACGACCCGCCTTCGGCTTCCCCGCATCCGAGTCCGAGTCCGAGTCCGAGTCGACCTGCAGCAGAGCGAAGCGGGACGCTGTGGTGGGCACCGAGATCACCGCCGATGCCATCCTGAACCTGCCAAGCACACGAGCCCGATTCAGCGCTAGCACTGGTGTACGGCGAGAGCATTCACACATCAGTGCTACACAGAGGAAACCAGAGCAACATGCATATAATGGACTGACAGAAACACATAAAACCAGCTTTAAACTGCATTGCAAATCACAAATCTGTTTGCTGTAGAGTTATGGCACTTGTGTAGAGAATAAACGACATATTTAGGCTTTTTTTTTTTTTAAACACTCTATATACTGCGGTTGCAATCATCACATCATTTGATACGCTGAGTGTCGCTAGCTTCGACTTAGTTTAGCTCGCAGTGCTGCACACGAGTGACTAACGCGCGCGCTGTCGCTGGCATTTGCCCTGAACGTGTTTCGAGCTCTTCAGCTCGTCTCGTGCCACTTAAACCTGAACCACACAAACTTTCACCTGTTTAGGATTGTCGGTATCCTCAGCTTCGAGCAAATAGAAACTGCGAGCACACACAGACGAGAGTATGGCGGCCTGAACGGACACAAAAGCGTCGCAGCAGTCATTGGGTGGACAATGCGGTCAGATAATAACCCAGCCGGGTTCACTGAGCGGTTCTCACGCCAGGTGGCGCTCTGCGGCTCAGGAACACAACTCTCAGTTCAGTCGCATCAGTTATCAAAATGATTTTTTTTGTGTCTCTTAAGATACTTGTATCCTAAAACTAATAGTTATTTAATTGTATAAATGTAAATACTTGGCATGCATAGTAGTACGAGGGCGCAGAAATGTATATAGAGCTATTATATATATTTTTTTTTATCCAGTAATCACAATGACTGTGATTTATGGAGGGCGAAACCTGCAAAAACAATAAATAAATACACAAATAAATAAATGTATTCTTGTTTAAATAATGTGATGAAAGTAGGCAAATAAATAAAATAAATTGGTGGGCAAATGGAAAATGTTTAAGGAAATGCTAAACTCATCCTAACTAAAAAGTAGATTTTCGCCATATGAGGTCTTAGTGACCTATGCTACACAATTAATGTGCATGCATGCTATAATAAAAACTGTCAGACAAAATGATAACGTTTTCTTTATCATAAACAAGGTGTGAAGCCATCAAGATTACTGTCGACCAAAGTGCAAAAACGTCTGAGGCAACAATTTCAACCTTTCACATTTTGCACTGCGTGCATAAATGTGCAGACAACAGAATAAGAGCAAAGGACACAATTAACTGCAACTGGTCCAAGTGTAAGATATTTATTATTATTTACATGTGACTGCAATCTTTAATCCCCTTATTGAGATTGGAAATTAATGATGAATTATAATTTATCTCACAAAACGTGAAAAAGGCCTGGACAATATGTCACCCTATAATCAAAATCCGAAAATTACATTTTGCATAGAGAAAATTAAGCCTGTTTTTAGGGCCATAAGAGACTCTGTGGTTACATTATTTTCACATCCCACCAAAACCAGTAGTTTATGCAAAGTCTCATTTGGACAAATGCACAAAAACATATAATGGTTACAAACATTTGTGAAGTAGGCCTATACTGCTGGTATATGGTTTTAATTATTAAGGAATGAATTCGTCCAGACAAGATGATTAACATTATATAGTATTGACATTATTTAATAATCGTATCACACCAGAAAAAAATGGCAATTTCTTTATTATTTCAGACAAATGACAAACTCTACAAATGTGCCTGACTGGAGAACTTTAGAGACAATTTGAGTAAAAAAATTAAAGATACAAAGAATAGGAGCGTATGAATTACCGTCCTGCTCTGACACAAATATGGTCTAAAACTTCAAATCCACTTGTTTTCTTCTCTTCTTTATTAAAAAACAAAACCAAAACAATAGCGGGCCTTCTTTTAGGATGGCAGACCTACAAAAAATTCCAGAGGTAGAGCACATTTTTAAACACTAGATTTTAAAAACCCAGCGACAGACAGGAGAAAAAAAAAAAAAAAAACATACAAAGTACTGCAAGCCTTCAGTACCTGGTGAAAATATTATCTGTATTTCTGAGGATAAAACATTACACACATGGAACAGAGAGGGTGAAGGATATATTCTTATGTCCATAGTAATCATTTCCCCTAGTATCATTGGATATTTACATTTCATTCTCTATCTAGCCGTTTTAGAACGCTCAGAAAAACAAGTGAAGTGTACAAAAATGAAAAAATAATATTTGTTGTGTGACTGTGCACATTCTGGATCAAGCGTTTGGAATAGTGGAAAAGTTTCATAACTCACAAAACATTCACCCCAAGAGGGAAAACAACAACAACAGCAGCAGTTTTCTGCTCATCCAAGACTTCTGTGCCGTGATAGTTGGCCCATATAAAATTTATATGTATAAAAACAAAGCAAAAGAAAGAACAATCCCACAAAATCCACAATCGAGGACAATCAGAGGGCTATGAAGGTGACGGACAGGGTCAGGCCATCACGTGCTGCTGACGGGGACTTGAGCTGCAGCTGGATGGCCATCCTGAGAAAGGTGGGCTGGTCAGTTCTGGCGTCCCAAGAGGTGTAGAGCGCTGGAGAACAGAACGTGTGGGAGAGGCCATCAGCAAAGACTACAGATACACAAAGACGGTTCACTCCAATTACTTATGAATGGGAAAAAACATCATATTCCGCCATATTGCATATATGGTGGAATATGTCCCGCCTTCTAAATGAAAGAGCCAATTGCTGATTGGTATTGCGTCATTAGCTGTGTCTCATTTCAGAAGCTGCTCCCTCAGGAGGTTGCATTTGTAGGCTGCATACGTCATCAAGGATGTCTTATTTAAGAAAAGTAACTGTAATATACTGTAAAATATGTAAATACTGTAATTTCTTTTTGCTTTGCAATTTAACGGTTACTTTACTTAAATGAGACTGCCCCGATGACGTATGCAGCCTTCAAATGCGACCTCCGGAGGACACGGCCTCCGAAATGAGACGCAGCAGCCATTAGAGGCTCCGGTTCCCATAAAAACCTGACACTGCGCCAGTGGATGTGTCTCATACCTGTTCTGTAACAGGTACTGAGCGTTCTGGATCTGGTCTTGGGTCCCGGTGATGGTGATAATGCGGTCCTCTGAACCCTGCAGGGGCTCGTCTATTTTGATCGAGGCTCCGGACTCATGGCGAATCTGCTTGATCCTCTGACCGCCTTTACCAATGATGGATCCCGCCAGCTGAGAATCACAGCAGAGGGAGATAAACACGCGGTTCAGGTGGAAAGCGCATCGCAGTACAGGCGATTGACTCACATCTTTAGGAATAGTCACTTGTGTGGTGATCACAGGACCTTCCGTGTAACTGCTCCTTCCACCTGAGAACACCGAGAGAGTGAAATCACCATAACATGACGGGAGATTTACAGCTGAAGAATTTTCAAGTTGGCCAGTTTTATAAACAGGATGGCATACTTACCAGACTGATAAGAGGAATCCCAAGATGAACTGTTGTCTGATTTGAGAAAAGCAAAATGAAATGGTAAATAATCTTATGCAAAGATGAAGACCAATTGTGTAAATTGGGCCACTCTTTTTAATGTCAACAAGTGTCTCAATTTAGTTGAATTCATTAAGTAAAATCATCTGTACTTAATACGCATTGACAAACATAAACTATCTTTTAATCTAAACATTTTTGTTTTAGATTACTCAACCCCTAAAGAGCATGAATGAATGAAAATTGAATGCAGAAAAGCAAATATGTATTTAAAGACAAACTTACCATATCCATCATTCTGTGAGAGAGAAGAGAACAGAAATGTGAGAATCAACAACCTCAAACACAAAATGAAAACGATGTGTCCATCCCTTTATCTCCATGGCAACTATCTACTCAATCATCATCAGTTACCCGGTAACACTTCAACTGCTTCAGCATCGGATGCTATTGTTAAGGAAACTTTTCCTTAAAGTTGCCATGAAACAGAAATTGCGACCGTCTTTCACATTGAGACATATATTAAACTAAAATTATGGAAGCTTGTATCCATCACTGAATAAATAAAAAAAGTTAGTGAATTTTGATCTAACAATTCTGAAATTCTTCCCTCATAATTCGGAGTTTACATCTTGAAATTTTGTTTTTGGGCCAGGAAATAAAAAATAAAGTAATTCCAACTTTTTTTCTCACAATTCTGACATTTTTCTCTTGCAATTGCAAGTTTATATCTAACAATTTCAGTTAAATACAGTGTTTGTATCTTGCAATTCTAGCTTATCTCACAAAAAAAGTCATAATTATGAAATATAAACTCAATATTGATTGAATGATGATTTGATTTTGATTAAATATTACGAGGGCATGTTTTTTTTTTTTTCTTTAAATGATGTAAACACACAAGTAATTTATAATGAACACTCCAACATTCCAAAAAATAAGTATGGCCTATTTTGATGTCATGGTGACTTGAAGTAACGTGACCCGTGGTTTTTAAAAGATCTAGTTTTGTGAGTCACGACTTGAAACTGAACATCATAAAATCACAAAGAGACTGAATACTGACCATGCTGCCTCCATAACGATCATTGCGCCCTCGTCTTTCCCCACTGGAGGAAAAAGCAATACGACAATAAGCCAATATCACATCCTACTAAAACAAATACTGTTCCACAACACCAAGCCAACATGACTGATAACCAGAGAAAGCTTATAGATAAAGAACTTACTGCCGCCGTTCGTCCATGTGGCCACGCTGGGAGCTGTAGGAGTACTGATCATCACTGTAAAAATAAAGAGACATACAGCATCCATAAACGGTCAGGACAAATCTATTAACTAGCATCGACTCGTCTAGACTGCAAATCAGAGGGTAAAATTTGAGCAGAAGTTGTGTGGTCTATTCCAGCATTCATATTTAAATGTAGTAGACATCTATCAAAGTGTCTCACCCTCTCCTGTGGTGTGGGGGTCCCATGGGCATGCTCCGGTGAGGACGACTCCCTCCTCTTCCCCCTCTCTGGGCTGGAGGGGGGCCCCTGCGTGGGCTCATGTCATCATAGTCTCTCCTGTTTTGCATGTGGTGTCCGCCACGACCCCCGCTGGGGGGCATTCGATCAAAGCCTCCGCCGCTGCCACGCCCCCTTGAGGAGAAGCCGCCCATAGGCCGACGGCCCCGATCTTCATGCATCACACTGAAGCCGCCGTAGTCATACGTCTCATCGTAAAAGTTAGGGTCGTACTGCTGAGCTCGACCTTTAATGGGAGCCTGGAGAACCAGAGAGAGTTAATGAGAAACAGGTCTAATGACACCTGGACACACAGCACTGGCAAACTATCTCAATCTGACCTCCACAATGAGCTCCATCATGGTCTTAATGCACTGCACCACCCGCTCCGCTTTGCCCCCCACGAGCACCACGCGGTCAGTGGACTGAGGACAGCACTCCTGAAAGAGCTTGATGGTGGTCTGGGTGCTCTGGAAGAAAGAAAAATAGATATCAGCACAGGAAACTCATATTCTATAGTTAAATTTCTCATCAATGTCTTACTTCACGAAGTTCCTTAATCTTAGCGCCCTTCACGCCAATGATGCTCCCAGCTAGACTCTGATGGATGAGCATCCTCAGTTCGCAGTCAAAGTCCACATCATGATGATGTTGATACTGCTCCAACCAATTAGAGAGGAGAATCCAATATGTCATTCAAATGTAATAATATATGCGCGCACACACACTTACAGATACACTTTTTTTTTTTTTTGAAAAATAAATATACATTGGTTGTGTTGTTTTATTTACTTTTTCCTTTTTTATGTATACGCTGGTCACATAAAAAATAAAAAAAAAAGCTTAAATAAAAATTGGGTCTAAAAATGATAATTTTATATACAAGGAGTGTAATGGTTAATGTATTCATACTGAAAATTTTCGGTAGGGGTCTTTTGGAAGCATTGTTTTAACCACTGCACATGTAGAACTTCTCTGTGTGGAATATATTTTGAAAAAAAAAAAACAATTGGGAAGAATATAATAATTACATTTTGAAAATAACATTTTTGAAAACATTTTATATATACATTTTTTTATAAAGTTAATCATTTTTAAAAGTCAAACTTCAATACTGAACAAACAATTGTAAAAAATAATTTTTGATGATTTGGGAAGAAAAAAAAAATCTCACCTCTTCCAGAGTAGGTATGACCTTCAGCAATATCTCAGCCACCGTGGGAATATCTGCACTGACGCTTAGGATTCTGTCAAAGTAATGAATCGCATTCCGCGAGAGGAGAGAAGAGAACCGATATTAGACACACAAACAGAACCATCAGTGCTTTTGTTAGTGCATTTAACAGTGAGGCGAGGGAACACCAGACCCCAAAGAGAGTCATGGGGAGTGGAGAACACAGGAAAACAAAGAAAAACAAACTGAAGCTCCTTCCTGTTGCTGAAATGTCAAGATACAGGGAAGGTCAGATATGCAGCGTGACAGAGGGAGATTAAAACTGATTATAGCGGGGGGTTTGTGGGGGTGGTGACAGACCAAAAGTGCAGAGAGAGACAAGAGACCCAATGGCAGAGATGATATGCCAGAGAGCAGATTGGAGAATGAACATGAATGAAGCAGCGCAGCTCCAGCGTCACCAGAGCAGCAGAGAGAAGAGCCAGAGAAGAGGAAGGGAAAGGAAGGGTCAAAGATTGCTAAAAAAGCCCGGTTCAAACAATGGACGAGAACGGACAAAAGGAACTGCATCCGAAAGAGGAGGAAAAAGATAAGAAATGTAATTTACACTGCCCCTTCACCCTCAATAAATTCAGCCTTGTATTAGCAAGAAACCTTAAAAATGAGAACTGTGGAGGAAGGACATTTCCCAAAGGTACACAAAAAGCTACTTCAGAGAATGTTTCTGTCGTAGGAGAGGGGAAAAGGGTGGGAAAGGGCCTCCTTGCATGACAGAAAAGGCATTTGAACACAGTAAAACAGTTAATAATGATAGTCATGGCAGCATCATACTCATGTTTCATGGCAGTAAGGGAGTAGTTTGTACATTAAGGATGTTAAAACAGTTCTGATATTGGCAATAACAGAGCTGATATGACTTGGAGGTTGGAGTATCTGAGTGGCACGTACCGCTCGGGCCCACTGCTGTCTGGGACTGACACAGTGGCATTGTACTGCAGGGGGCGGGGCCAAGCACCCAGAGCAATCAAGCACACGGATGTCAATCAAGTAAGCCGCCCAATAGGAAGGGCGCGATTATGGGTGTGGCCAACCAGGGAGTCAGGAGGTCAGGCGGCAACGCAGGTGGGCGGTACGAGTCGATCCGGAATATGGGAATTGGCCAAAAATGAACAGAAAAATAAAAACAAGGAAAAGGGGAGAGGGAGTGGAAAAGGAATACATTTTTTAATTGGAAACACTTTCAGTGTGACTTTCAATTCTCATAATGTTGGAGGAGAATGGAGAACAGGAGAGGAACAGAGATTATGAGAATATATACTAGGCCAAATACTACTTCAGCCAGTATCATAGATACAGTAGAATGTGGGGTATTTATGACACAAAGCACTGCTTTTGTAACACAAACTGCCTTGGTTCCACAAAATCTATTTTTTTCTTTGGACTGAGATGATGTGTTTAAAGTGTTCTGTTGGTTTTAATACATATATTAAAATATAACCCAGTTCTAGACATGTGAGCTCCACCTACCACAGTTTGTGTTGCATGGAAATAGTGAGAATGTGCAAACTAAACAGAAGAGTACTCACATCTGTGCGCAGAGCTTTAATATTCTTCCCACCCTTTCCGATCACCGCGCCGGCATTCTGGAGAGAAGAGCCAGTCAGCAATAGGATTGAGGTACAGCAACTCAAAAGTGACGGGAAAATCAGCGACTTACTTTGCTCTGTAGCAGAATTCTGAGCTCCACCATGTCGTCAGAGTTTCGGGATCGCTTATGAGGCTGCTCCTCCTCCGTATCCTCAGCAGAACGCTTACCTGAAACAACATTCATAATACATTGATTTAGTGCTGGGAAGTATGACCAAAAATGTATATCACGGTATTTTTCAAAATTATACCGGTTTCACGGTACATGACGGTATTTATTTCTATGCATGACCGGGTGTTAACCATATTTTCTACTGATTGAGAGAGGAAATAATGCAGTATATTGACTTAGAATGCCCTATTTTACTGTCATGATGAGTGAATATTGTCAAAAAATACCACACTATATAGTGACTAAAGACGACCCCTTTTAATACATGTTAACCAGGAGTCACTCATTTATAATCGCGGCATCGTCTGATAAAATCAACATGCATCTACACTAAAGAGCGGCTATGCGGTTGTTTTGGCTATATTACTTTTTTGTCTCATGCAGCGCACTGCCTGCGTCTGAGTAACAAACTAAAAAAAACAACAAACAAAAAAGTGCATGTGATATCAACAACTACGCTCATATTTATAATTCCAAACAATCAGTGAGCGACAGGTGCTAGGAAACAGAACAGACGCCGAGAGAGGTGGCACTTCTCCGGGAAAGTCAGACCCCGCGTTAGCGGGACGGCAATGGGACAATCTTCCAACGGACCATAGCTAAGGTTTATCCAACAAAAGTCGCTACTGAGACTAGGTTTTGTCAGGATGAAATATTATTTATGGAAAAAAAAGTCGCTATAAAAGGGTCTGATCTGATGAAAGTTGCTCAATTCTAGTGGCGTAACGGGAAGTGATGGCATACCAGCAGGGGGGCGGTGGATATTTGTGGTGGTCAATGTTGATATTGTGGATGAGTTCTTCTGCGTCATCATCACGTTCTATTAGTTCTACAGCATCAGTTTCGGAACTTTCACGCTTAGTAACACATACAGCTGCTCCCTCACCACAGTGCAACAGTGAAAAGGGACCCCTTTCAAACAGTGTCGCGTTCCGAACGTAGTTTAAGCGACATACACCGGTATTGCAGTATTAAAAAAAATCATATCATAACAAAAATAAACACCGGTATTCGTTATGTGTGAACCGGGTTATACCGCCAAGCACTTACATTGATTTACAAGCTATCAGAATTTCATCTTAATTTGTGGGCATAAATATACCAGCATTTGCACCGAATTGCACATTTTTGCTCCGTTTGGACATCTGACTAAAATCGCTGGTTTTTTTTTCTCCAAAAAATCTACATACAAAAAAAAAAAAGGTCCCAATATCGATTCATATGTCAGACTTTACAGGGTTAAACAAGATACTGCACGAAAAAAGTATAGTTGGATTTTATCCAGTAGGAAGTGAAAACCAAGCAAGGACATATGGAATATATACACACACACACACACAACACACACACCACACTCGCGAACACACACACACACACACACAATCATTATATTATATACATACATATAACATTATATTTATTTTTTTTATTTTGTTTTGGAAAAAAAGCATGAACAAATAACATTAATCAATTGGTTATTAAATTTTCATTTCATTAAATTAAAAGAATGAAATAAAGAATGAAAGAAATAGAAATCACTGGACCTTACCATTACTCTCTTTGAAAGTCTCCTCCTCCTGTGGGGTCAAGTTTTCTGGCTCAATTATCTATCTACCACAAGCCGGAGATGAAGACAGCCCTCTCGGTCCAAACGGATATATAAGGGGAAAAAAAAGCAAACAGATGCAATGAAGAATACATATATGACCTGACAGGATGCCAGTTACAAACCTTGGTGTATAATAGATTGTAGTGAGTGATCTTATCATAATGAACATGCTCTTGGCTCCTGAGCCAGACTGGGGCTAAAACACAGGAGGAGGAAGGATTAAAGCGACTCTATCATGAGTTACAAAACAAAGAAGAACTGAAACTACATGTTCTGGTCGATGGTTCTCACAGTAGTTGCAAGAAGAACATTCAAAAATTAAGGCTCAATGTTACTTACTGGTGTAAAGTACTAGGCAGACAACGCCTCTATTGCGAAAGCTAGCGTTACCAGACAGCGCAGCGCAGCCGCATATGGGTGTCCAACGCGCCACAATGTTCGCCAGTAGCAAGCTCCTGTGTTTGATACGGGTCAAAACATGAATTCGTTCGTCGCCAAAGGATTCCTGTAACGTTACGGGATCTGCTGCCTGAAGTAATTAACAATGGACGCTTTCAGCAAGCTAACGAGCTAGCTAACTACCATAAAGTACGCTTGTTTGTTTTGCACCAAACTAACTATGGGTAAAGTTAGAATGACGCTCGCGGGTCAAAATAAAAAAAATAAAAATAGTAATACAATAAATACAAAAATAAAAGCCAGACGAGGGCTAGCAACTGTGGAAATGACTTGGTTGCTAGCTTCCTCTAGCTAACAGAGATGAAGCTAGCTAACGGCTCTAGCAAGAAAACATAGCGCAAATTGCGACCGTGTGCACGAAAAGTACCTCAACGATTTAGGATTGTTTTAGGATTGTGAACTTGTCTGACACTGGGATATACTGGTTAATTGCGTAGAAACAATGATAAGGTGGTTTTTGTGTCAGGAAATGCCTCTACCGACCTGCTCCTGTCGTCCTCCCCCTTCGCAAGCTACGACAGTGGCGCACAGAATCAGCGCGGACCAATGAAAGCGCCGCCCTCCACAAAGGAAACGCGCTCTGATTGGTCCAAACCGCAGCAGGACCGGGACTCCAGAAGTGTCACGGACAATCATTGGTCAAAAGAAACGTCAATCTTTTAAGAACACTTTTTAGGATTAGCTAGCACGGCTTTTGATGTTTTTTTTTTTGACACGAGGCATCTGAGATGTTTTTGAAGTATTAATATCAGCAAAGTAGTCAGGAGAAGCCCTGTAGTGTAGGTTATGACTCCAGTACACTCATTAGAGCGCAGTGGCCTTCTCACATTAGGCTGCATGCGGAGAGATTTTCTGGTAAGGATGAGTTATTAGTTTTAGTTACTGTAATTTAATTACTTTTCCAATGAAAAAAGTAAAGTAAGGGATTACTCTTAATTTTTCTGTAATTTAATTGCATTAAAAACTACAGAATTTAGGGACTGCTACCTAAAAGCAAAGGTTATTTAACATCAAAAATGTAACATTAGATTAAAAGTATGTTGTTAAGGTTCGATTCCCCTTAAATACAGTTGGTCTGTGTTATGCAATTGTTTATTCCCCCCCTTTATTGAAAGAAGTAAAAGAGCTGAGTCCATGTCTTCTCCCTGTATTGGGTAACGGGGTCGAGATTGATATGGGAGTTACAAACTGCTAGTAATAAGTAATCCAATACTTTTTAGAGACAGTAACGATAAGTACACTGTTAAAATAGGCTGTAAGTCGTAGTAGCTAGCAATTAATTAGTTTTTTTGTTTAGAGTCTTTTACCATACAATATGTATATAGTATAGTATTAGTGAGTGTAGTAAGTTGCAATTGTTATGTATGTCTTTTCTTTTGAAAAAGTATAACCAATGTTTTTAATGCATAACTATTATATACATATTGCAACAAGTAATAAAATATATATAATATATATTTATATTATTAATATTTATATATAATAATCTATAAAGATATATACATGCCGTCAAAAGTTTGGGATCACTAAGATTTGTAAGGTGTTTAGAAGTCTGCTTTTGCGATGGCTGCGTTTATTTGATCAGAAATACAGGAAAAAAACAGTAATATTGTGAAACATCATTACAATTTAAAATAACTGATTTCTAATTTAATATATTTTAAAATGCAATTTATTCCTGTGATGTAAAGCTGAATTTTCCAGCATCGTTACTCCAGTCTTCAGCGTCACATGAACCTTCAGAAATCATAATAATATACTGATTTATTATCAATTATTGGGAACAGTTGTTGTTTGTCTTTGCAAATACGATACTAATCAAGCATATCAGAATGATTTCTGAAGGATCATTGGACTTGAGACTGGAGTAAGGTGCTGAAATTCGCCTTTACATCACAGGAAATAAATAAATGTTAAAGTATATTGAAAGAGAAAACCATTATTTTAAATGGTGTAATATTATCTTACAATATTACTGTTTTTTTTTTGTATTTTGTCAACTAAAATGCAAGCAGCCCATAAGGCATGAGACCTTATTTTAAAACAGAAAAAAATTACGGATCCCCAACTGTTGAAAAAGCAGTGCATATATATATATATATCTAGATATAATTTCTCAACGTAATAATTGGATGCTTTAGCCTTAGATTTGAAAGTTTAAAAAATGTCATTAGTGTAAAAAGTCTTTACTTAATTCTTAAATCTTTAATACGCATTTGCCTCTGTCTGTGTTTATGAAGCTCTAGTGTTCGGGACAGTGAGAGGATGTCAGTGGGTGAAGTCCAGCTTACCCAGGCATGGCTGCGTTCTCAATGGCACATCCAGGTCCCTCATGCCTGGCTGGACGCTTGCGTGAACTGGATAAAGGAGGAAGCGGATAGCGAACCCGTGCCTCAGTCGCTGCTCAATCAGCGCGTCCTGGAGCAATGGCTGCTGACTGACCTGCGAGATCTGTCCCACCCGGTGCTCCCCGAAAGAATATCCGAGACACAGAAAACAGAACTAAACAGCTGTTACTGTCTTCAGATGGACTCCCTGCTAGACGTCAGCCAGCCTGCCTACACTCAGCTGCAGCGTATTCGGGGCACCAACTGCTCCAATGATCAAGTCTCTGCGGTTACGCCGGAAACGCAGCGGCCGTGGGAGGCCAAGCCCACACGTATGTTGATGTTGCAGCTCACGGATGGAGTGCAGAGTCTGGAGGGTATGGACGAGAAGATATACACGAGGCAGAAACGAGTCACGGCTTTAAGCACCAACCTGCACACACATGTGACGAAGATAAGTAGTCGGTCCAACTCAAGGCGTTCTGTCGTATGGAGATGTTGGCTCTTGAAAAGGGAGGAAGAACGTGAGAAGGTGTTGGGAGAAGTGGGAGGGAGGTGGAACAGCTCGCATTGGAAGTGAAGTTACTCTCAGAAGCAGAGTGCGATGTTTGCATGAAAAGAGGCTGAGATTGAGGGGAACAAGGAACCGGATGACCAGGAGCTCCTGGCCAGCGTAGAGGCTCCAGTAGATCATCAGGTAGCTGACAGCGGCTACAACAGCATGGCTTCAGAAACTTCCTTCAGACCATATCAGTCACAACCCCGTCCTCAAGCGACGCCCGTTTCCAGAGAAGACGACTGGGATATGGATGAAATTCCAGATGACGACTTCAGAGGTATTCCAGATGATTTTGATGACGTTCCACAAAATGTGGTGGACGAGGACTTTGATGACATCCCTTTAGAGGAGCTGGACAGTGTGATGCTGGACAACCCGATAGATTCAGAAGTCATGCCAAGCAGGCGGGAACACTCTGAAATCAAGCACCCTGATGTAATCCAGCCCAATACCGAAGAACCAAGCCTTCTAAGTTTTCGCTCTGTAACTATGCTTAACAGCAGAAGCTTAAATGAAGTTCCTGTTGCAAACGTAGAGGAACCTGATGCAAACTTCCCCAAACGACACAAAACTGCAGAACCAAGGCAGACGTTTCGCTCTAGAAATCTGCATAGCAACACCAACCAAAGCAGAACCTTAAATGAAGTTCCTCACACATCTGTTACAAGTTCCTCTACACAAACAGCTGGATCTTCTGGTTGCGAACGAGATGCGCCTACACCACCGTACCTCTGCATGCTACAGGCTGGCTGTTGGCCGCCCGCCAAAGTTCAGGTTTTACGACTACAAGCTTTCATCGTGACGCTAGTAGGAAATTTGCGCAGTAGTAGGGGCGTGTGGCAACTCGGGGCCACCATCTCTGACGGAACCGGGTACTTGGATGTGGATCTGTCCGATGCCATGCTCACCAAACTCATCGGCTACACGGCAGCAGAGGCTCGAGTGCTGCGGAAAGACCCGGCGAGACGCGGTGAGGTGGACAGCGGGATTCAGCGTTGTCAAAGAGAGCTGGTGGATATGTGCTGTATGATGAGCGTGCAGGTGGATCAGACGGGCAGCGGAGTCGTGTTGTGTGCCAGTCTACTCGCTGACAGAGAGAGCTCCGAGATACAGAAACGAGTGAAAGAGAGGAGGAACTAGGCTGTACTTATTCTCTGGACTCTCTTAGTTTAACCGAATCGGACAGTGTTCATGCTGATTCAGTCGGTAGTTTCGACGAGGCTTTAGTGGAATGACTTGTTTCGGTTCTCTCAGTCTGAAGAAAATCACTCGCATCCGTTACAATTCAGAGCCCAGTGTGTTCCGCTTTCTTGTGAATAGTTTTTTGTTAGATTTTTGTTTTTAGATTTGAATGTCTTTGAAAATTATTTCATGACTTAAAAATAATTGAAACACAATTTTTAGTTTTTCCTTTTCATTTTTACATTTTACTGAAGAAAATGTTGTGGGTGGTTTCTATGTGTTCTTAAAGCAATAAGCCCCGTGAAGCCGTGGTTTACAGTGAATTTATAACAGCTAAGGGGCGTTGTTAGGCACGACACGAAGCTTAGCTGTTATAAAATCACTGTAAACCACGGCTTCACGGGGCTTATTGCTTTTATAAAACGGTTATTTCATATACGTAGTAAGGTTGCACAGAATAAAACAGAGCAAATAAAGTGTAATGATATTAATAAAAACTGTATTCTTCCACCAAACAATGTAGTTCATCAGAAACAGTTGTGGTTCCAACAAATTGGTAGCCGAGCAACACACAAAGTAAACAAAGGTGTATGTTTGTAGAGTAATTTACAACAGCTTCGAATGCGGCTCGACCAATCAGAATCAAGGACCGGAACTCTCAGTTTTATAAGTTTAAATTTTAACAGGTTTTTCTTAGAAGAAATAATACCGACTCTCAAGTAATCGGGTATAATTGAATGTAGTACTTTACCAAGTATAGTGGAAACAGGGTGCAGTGGAACATCTTTATAATATATGGTAGGGAAGCCATAGCGTATCTATCTTATGTTAATTTTTCTATATGTGCACTTATATATTAGTTTGCTGCCTATATTGGAAGTTGTTTATTTCTTGAGTGTGGTGCCTCTATAGGGGCTGAATAAGGGAAAAATGAAACTGTTTAAAAGGTTATGCCACCCCTGACGGAGGGGGGCTGGGCTGCTGTAGCGAGAGCCCACGGGGGCCCAAAATTACAGTCTTACCGAAACCGTGCGCCGCATGGGGAGCTAAGCTGGCATGGTGCAACAAGCCTGCGACTTCGCCCAAAATATTGAACAGTAAGAGGCCAGATAGAAGCAGAGCCGTATGTTATGCGTAGTGATAAATAATTATGTTGCAATTCAAGTTAATTTTGGAACAATAAACTTCAGTTATAGTTTGGAACTTCAACAAGCCTTTCTGAATCTATTCATGGTGCTTTGCACGCGTCGGAATATTGCATCAACACCTCCCACAGTGGCCAAGAAACAAGAAAGAAAGCGAAAACAGGGATAATAATGTGATAAAATGGAAAGTTTGACGCAGTTTTTACCAAATACATATGTCGAAAACTTGTGCTTTCGAAAAATGGAAAACTTGTGTGAGAAGAGGGGGATTCATTTGTACTGAATAATGGAAAAAACTTGAGAGGGGAGCAAAGCCAAGAGAAATTGGAGACAGCAAACAAAGGAAACTTCTCAAATAGGTATGTGCTTGAGTATACAGTTTGCTGAGCTAATACTGAGTTAAATTTGAATGTTATTGGAAAGACTTTCAAGTTTGATGCTGCAGACAGTGCATGAAATAATTCATTTGATGGAAGAATTCGAAGATCTTTATGTGTGTAATTTTTAAAGAAGAATCAAAGGAAATTTGAAAAAGTGTTGTCTTGGAAAGAGGATATTTGCTTGTTTGAGGCAAAATGGAGGAGTCTGATGTAGAACAATCCCCAAGCTCAGCGCAGAAGGACTTGAATGAGGTTGCTGCTGGTTTAAAAGCCTCCAGAGCAGGCAAGATGGCACATCTTACAAGGCGAATGAATATTGTTAATTCTTTGATGGCTGATTTTGAATATCTGGAAGAAGTAAAGGGGAACATGTTAAAGTTCAGTGAACAGCTTGTTGAATTCAAGTCTCTTCAAGAATCCTATGTTCAAGTGTTAAGTGAGGAGGATAAAGCTGAAGACTTGAAAACCTGGTATGAACCAAGAATGAAGCAGGTTGATATGTTTATTTCTACTGTTGAAAGGTGGATGTCTACTGTTCAAGAACCTGACTCTCAAGCCAGTACTCAACTTTCTTCTGCTTTAAAAGTCATTGATCAAGTAAATGAAGATAATGCCTCAGTGGTTTCGTCTGTGCATAGTAATAGATCTGGCAGGTCCAGCAGATCAAGTTCAAGCAGATCAAGTTCAAGCAGAACAAGTGTGTCAACATCAACTTCAGCATGTATCTCTGCAGAAGCAGAGAGAGCAGCGTTACTTGCAAAAGCCAATGAACTGCAACGAAAACATGCTATAGAGAAGGAAGAAGAAGAACTTAGAAAGATGAAGGAGGTATGGGAAGTTCAAGCAGAAATTGCAGCCACCACAGCTAAAATTGAGTATCTCAAGAATGCTGAAAACTCTGTAACGAATGACAATGTGGTCACCAAAGGTCCCATGAATGCGTATTGTGAGGAAATGTTGAATAAAACCCCACCAAGTGCTACAAACACACAAGAAGTGAGGCCAAAAAAGGCTGTTCATGCACAACTCTCTACAGCACCAACAGCACAAAGTGTGACTGTGACTTCAAGACATTCTTATCCAAAGAACAGTAATGCAGTTCAACAACCCACTACTGTGAATACTGATTCCAAATCATCAGTACAAATCTCTCATTCAGCTAGAACAAGTAGAGAATCATCTTCATCTAGTAACATTCAAGGGCCTGATCTTGCTACAATTCTTCAAAGACAAAACAACCTGACAGACATGCTTGTGAAACAACAACTTCTTTCCACCTTACCAAGGGGAGAAATTCCAATTTTTACTGGAGATGTTCTGCAGTACAGGACATTCCTTCATTCTTTTGAGGACATCATAGAAAGTAAAACTGATGACAGTGAAGACAGATTGCACTTTCTCATTCAGTATACAAGAGGGCTACCACAGGAACTTGTAAGAAGCTGCCAACACATGTCTCAGAGCAGAGGCTACCAAAAGGCAAAGCAGCTGTTGAAAGAACACTTTGGTAATGAATATAGGATTTCATGTGCTTATATCGAGAAAGCACTTTCCTGGCCTTCAATTAAATCAGAAGATCCAAAAGCTTTACAAGCCTTCGCATTGTTTCTTAGAAGCTGCTGCAATGGCATGGAAGACTTGGAGTTCATGGAAGAACTGGACACAGTCGCTAATATGAGGAGTATCGCTTTCAAGCTCCCATACAAGCTCAGAGAGAGATGGCGTTCAAAGGCATTCGGGTTACAAGAACAAAGGAGTCACAAGGTAAAGATGGTAGATCTTGTCAGCTTTATTGAAAAACAAGCTAACATTGTCTCAGACCCAATATTTGGTGATATCCAAGACTCAAGCCCAAGTAAAGGAAAGCCCAAAATGCTAGTGAAACCCAAATCCAAAAGCAGTTTTGCCACCAATGTGCAAGTAAAACCACCACAGACACCAACTAAGGGGTCACCACCACCATCATGCCTTTCCTGTAACAATGGACATGGATAATGTCATGCTTGCATTTTGGAAAAAAAAAGAAAAAAGAAAAAAAAAAAACAAAAAAAAGAAGAAAAAAAAAAAAAAAAAAAAAAAAAAAAAAAAAAAAAGGAAGGAGCGAAACGAAGGGCAAGCAAGGAAGATAAAAAAAAAGCAAGCAAAAAAAAATAAAAAGCAGCCAATAAACACCAGAAAAAAGCAAAATAAAAACAAATGAAGCAAAGCAGCCCACAGGGAAAAGAAATTCATTAAGACGAATGGTATATCGCGTGGATGGGTGCTGGCTGGTTTGACCAAAGAAGGACATGCGAGTAAAGACTGCACAAAGCATCTTACCTGCACCATATGCAACAAACAGCATCCAAGTGTACTACACATCAAACCACTGGAATCATCCAGAAAACTAAAGAAAAGAGAAAGAAAAGCGCCTCATTGTGAGTATTCCTGGGGTTCAGACCCTCTGATCCTGGTGAGTAAGTAGCACACAGGTATCTCTTCAAGATGGTAAGCATACTGGAGTCAGAAAAACACAGAGCTACACAGAGTGCCTGCTGTCGATTGTACCAGTACAGATTAAAAGTTCAAAAGGAAGTAAGATTCTGCACACATATGCCTTTCTTGATCCTGGAAGTTCGGCAAGCTTCTGTACAGAGGATCTTATGAGGAAACTCAACATTACTGGAAGAAAGAATAACATTCTTCTTCAAACGATGAGCCAGGATAAGTCTGTGCCTTCTTATATTGTCAGTGGGTTGGAAGTTTCTTCACTAGAAGAAAATTACTTTATTCCATTGCCTGAAATCTACACACAACAGAGCATGCCCGTTGACACCTCTAACATTCCCACAAAGGAAGAACTGTCTAAATGGCCTTACCTGAATAAGGTACAGATTCTTAGGATTCCAGCCAAGGTGGAGCTGCTGATTGGAAGCAACACTCCCAAAGCCATTGAACCTTGGGAAGTCATTAATAGCCAAGGGGATGGGCCATATGCAGTTAAGACCCTGCTAGGGTGGGTTGTTAATGGTCCTTTACAAGGCAAAGCCACAGCAAACAGGTATAGCTGTGATGTTGTTGTTGTAAACAGAATTTCTGTCTCAAACCTAGAGGAAATGTTGAAACAACAATACAATCATGATTTCAATGAGAGGTCAAGAGAAGACAAGGCTGAAATGTCTGTAGAAGACAAAAGATTCATCAAGATTTCGGAAGAATCAATCAAGTTGAAAGATGGACATTACACTCTTGATTTACCCTTTAGGAAGGAGGACACAATATTGCCCAACAATTACCAAGTGGCAGAACAGCGACTTCAAAGTCTAAAAAGAAAGTTCAAGAGGAATAAACAATTCAAAACCGACTATACTGAATTTCTAACTGAAGTCATAAATAAGGGCTATGCTGAAGTAGTACCGCAACAAGAGTTGAAAAGAACAGATGGTAAATTATGGTACATCCCTCATCACTGTGTATACCATCCACAAAAACGGACCATAAGAGTTGTCTTTGACTGTGGTGCTACCTTTCAAGGTAAATCCCTCAACGCAGAACTTCTTCAGGGTCCTGATTTAACCAGCACACTTTTCGATGTCCTCACCAGATTTCGCCAAGAACCTGTAGCAGTTATGACCGACATCAAAGCAATGTTCCATCAGGTCAGAGTGTCAAAGGCAGATGTTGACATTTTGCGATTCCTCTGGTGGCCAGATGGTGATGCCAGTATGCCTGCTGTGGAACACAGAATGCTAGTACATCTTTTTGGGGCAGTGTCATCCCCCAGTTGTGCTAACTTTGCTCTAAGACAAACAGCCAAAGATAACAATGACTGTTTTAGATCTGAGGTAATAAGCACTGTTGAAAACAACTTCTATGTGGATGATTGTTTAAAGTCACTTCCAACAGAGCTTGACGCAGTAGAGATGGTGAAAGACCTTACATCTCTCTGTCAAACAGGAGGATTCCATCTCACAAAATGGGTGAGTAACAGTCGCACTGTGCTTGCACATATTCCAAAGGAAGACAGAGCTCAGAATGTAAAGGAGTTGGATCTCGATAGGGAAAGGCTTCCCCCTGAAAGAGCACTTGGATTGTTGTGGTGCGTGGAGAATGACATGTTTAAGTTCAATATCACTGTTAAGTGCAGATCCCACACCCGAAGAGACTTGCTGTCAGTTGTAAGCTCCATATATGATCCACTTGGATTTTTGAGTCCATTTACTCTACCTGCAAAATTGCTTCTCCAAGATCTCTGTAGGAACAAATGTGGTTGGAATGAGGAAATACCTCAAGCTGCAGTGGGAAAGTGGACAAAGTGGATAAAGGATCTTGATGAGATACAAGATTTCAGGGTGCCACGATGTGTAAAACCAATTGGTTTCAGAACACAGAAGCAAGCTGAGCTGCATCATTTCTTTGATGCCAGTGAGCAAGGATATGGCACAGTGAGTTACTTGAGACTGACTGATGATATGCACACTGTACATGTGTCTTTCATGTTGGGAAAAGCCAGGGTTGCTCCGCTTAAGCAAGTGACAATTCCACGTCTAGAACTGACAGCTGCAGTGTTAGCAGTCAGAGTGGATGTTATGCTAAGGAAAGCATTGGAGCTAGATCTCAAAAGCTCAACATTTTGGACTGATAGTCAGTCAGTACTGAAATACATCGCAAATGAGAATGCACGATTCCGCACATTTGTCGCAAATAGGATCTCTGTTATCAGAGAAAACACTGATGTAACACAGTGGAAATTTATCAGAACCAAGCAGAACCCGGCAGACTTGGCATCAAGAGGGGTGAGTGCCAGCACATTGGTAAAGTGCAGAGAGTGGATCCATGGACCAGACTTTCTATGGAAGAAAGAAGAGGAATGGCCTAAAGAGTCCCTGGTAACTGTGTCACTCTCACTTGATGATGTTGAAGTTAAAAGAAACACCACTGTGTACAGTATTGTCCTTAAAGTCAAGGAAAATCCTACCAGCCAACTACTTAATTACTTTTCAAGTTGGACAAAGCTAAAGATAGCAGTAGCATGGTTCTTAAAGTT